>SSNR01000162.1:654189-670933 GCA_006937965.1 Callopanchax toddi | reverse complement strand
GGGGGGGGGGGGGGACCTGCACACTGTGGGTTTCCAGTTCTCTATGATTGCCAGCTGCACATTTTAAAGAACGTCTAGATGCTCACCTGATTCCTGGCATACCCAGCTGATCCAGTTCTGACGCTGACACTCCAGCATCTCTTCATATATTGTTGCACTCCTGAACACTGTTATCTCCACTGCATAATTGTAGGTCTGGTTGCCATGGTTACCATACATTTTCTCCTCCTTCCATGTGCATTTTATCACCCCAACATATCCTCTCTGTGCAGTCACTGCTGCACATAATGTTACCCTTAGCTGCTAACTCCCACATTATTATAAAGATTTATTACATCAAACCATAGAAATAAACTATAACTAGATTATATAACATATGGAAATCCATAAAGGTCAAAACACAAAAACCACAATTTCCAAGTTTGATCTAATGACAACATTTGAAAGGAAGAAAAAAACTCTAGATTATTCTTTGAGACATTTTCAGAAATAGTGCATTTTGTAAAAGACCAATCACTTGATTCAGCTTTATTCAGGTGAGATGAAATATTTTTGAAAAGATGTCTGAAGACAAAACCCGATGGACCATGTTGGTTGGTTTTCTTTGACTCACAAGTCTCCACGGGAAAGATTTAGCTATTTCAACGAAAGGTGACTAATCAATCTTTCCAACGATAAGATAAAGGATTTTTTGTGCCAAAATGCCTCATTACAACAACAACAACCAAATAAATCAACCAATCATAAATGACAGGTTTAGATGTAACAACAAGCAACAAAAATCTGTTTTCATTGATTGTTGCAGCAGCACTTAAGTTCTTTGGCTCTTTGTAGAAACAGCAAAAGTAAAACCACACTTAAAGGTAAACCAAACCACTGTATGCACGCTATAAACAGACATCCACCTTTGTCATCACGACCATTCGTGGTTTTCACTGCTAGAGCAAAAATGGCAGACAAAAAGAACACTATAAGTAAACAAAGTATGACTATGATGATAAAGAAAGCTCTCTTTTTTACTTTGTCAGCCTGTTCTCTGACCCCGCCCACTTTCCCCGGCCCTTGACGAATCAGAACGCACATGACAGAGATGCTACAGAAAGAAACGATCACCAAGGAGGGAGCCAGTAGCAAGAAATAAACAAAAAATGGGATGTCAGGGTAAAAAGGGATGATTACACCTATCCATCCAAAGGAGAATAACCAGACACATCCAATGCTGATGTTTCTGATCCTGATCCCACCTGACTGTCTCAAACCCAAGTAGACGACGGGGTGAACAACGGCCAGGTAGCGTTCCACACAGGTCAAAACGTGAAGAAGGATATCTCCAGGAAACGCAATAGAAGCTAAATAAATTCCCGCCAATGAAACCCCTGAAGCACCAGTGTGAACCCCACAGCAGAAAAATATGGCCGAAAATCCAAAAATGAGTTGAAAGGCAGCCGAGTGGTAGGCAAAGATGTCGGAGTGAGTCGTCTGAAAGGAGCGCCGCCATCGCCGGTAGCCCAAGCAGAGGATCAGGATGGAGAAAGGAACAACAACAAAGAACTTTGTGACCATGAAAGAAATGCAAATGTAAAGTGTCAACTTTAAATCTGTACAGTGGTACATCAGGCTGAAATCTGCTGAAGATGAGTTTGATGACATGTTGATTTGAGGTGTTTACCTTTAAAAAAAGATCAAAGGAAGTGACATCAGTTAGACACAAACATGGTGTTTCGTCTCTAGTTTTTACAAATTTAATTCACAGAAAAGTTTCCCATGAATAAAACAAGTCACAATTTTCAGTTTTCACTGCCCAGCACCATGTTATATGTCAGTTAAATCCTGTTTTGATTTGGAGAAGTCTTACATCCATGTCCCTCATGGTGTCCAGTGGGGTGGGGGTACACTTGGTTCAATTGAAATAGGTATATGGTTTGGATTGCCATTAGGTACAACGTTTTACTTGGACTTGAGCGCCCACCGCTGTGTGATCAGTCAATCCTGGTCTGGACCGGTCCAAAGTTACCATTATCAGGAAAATGCCCTTTTGCCAGTCCAGCCCGATCCACATCCAGACCCAGAGCAGGTGCTATTGGCGTGAATGACTCAGTCCTGTGTCCAGGAGAAGGGGCGTATTCAGAAGCACGGACCGTAGTGTGCATCCTGGAGCTAGGGGCACACGCTGGTCAATCCAGACACGCCTCCTTCTCCTGGACACAGGTCCACGCACAGCAGCGCAGTACCTCAGTCCACTGGGCGGCACGTAGTGTTGGTGTGGATGCAGCGCTCTTTCTGCACCCTTGGATTGAGTGAGGACAACTTAGTGATCGCTGGGTATTGGTGGGAACACGTCACCTTTGTTCATGCCAAATCTACAGCCATAGATAAAACGATTTACTGTGTAGTAGTAAGCTTCATATTAGTTCATGGGTCTGGAATCCAGTAAACACTGAAGGGAGGACTGAGAAGTTAGGACAGAATATTCGGAAAGAGAATAATGAATGGTTTCCAGAGGGTCTTACTGATAGTGACGTGGTGGCTTCCTGAGGGGAGGGTGTACCAATCCAGAGAGTGAATGTTGACCCAACGTGTTTGTAGGGTAGACAGGCAGACAGAGGACGGCTCGAGGTGTTGAATCCAGGAGTTGTCGGGGAGCTGTGAGATACCTTGAAGCGACCAGGCAGACGAGGGGGTCCAGAGAACTGAGGTGTGGGAAAGGTCCAAGACACTCAGGTTCTGGATGATGGTTACGGGAAGGAGATAAGGCAGAGACAGGAAGTCAAACAACGTTTCAGGTCGAGTTTTAGGAGGATAACTTGATTACCCAATCTAGGGAGCAAAACAATCCTAGCCTGGCAAACCAGACTATATATGTGGATATATATAGTCTGGCCACGGTTCACTGAAACGACTCATTCATAGGGGTGGGATCAACAGTTGTCAATCAAACTGTCTTTACATGCTATTGGATATCGCTAGGACCAATCAGAGTCATTTAGCAACAACCAGAACCAGCTAGTAAATAAACTTTTGTGTGCCATGCCTTTGGCGAATATGCCGTGTCCTGTCGACAAAGCGGCCAATAAATCCTCTTTCAAATACACCAACACACCCTGCACCTGGCCCAGGAAATGACCTGAAGTATCACAAGGGTCTGATAACGTGGAGGAATTGAACATAAGCATGATAGGTTAAACTGACCAATCCATATGAACTCTGACCTTCACCTATGCTTGTTAACTTTGGCTAATAACCAATAAAATAAAATAAAATTGCACAGACATGTGGCTGAATTGGATTTCCTTTACAAAATAATATAAATCATCATCATTATTTTTAACGAGATTATTCAGGCATCAATCCAGTTATTATACTGACACTTCCAGTTGTTTAGTTTTGTAAAACCATGCTGTACTTAAAAGGGTTGAGTTTACTCAAATATATTTTAAAGAGGGCATATAAAGCAAAGCTGTGTAAATGAAAGAGTTCGACCTCAGGGGTTTAAAGCAACTTCACAAAATGAGGTTTCACTCATAAATGGATTCGCACTTTTTCCACCAAAGAATCAGGTGAAACCAGTTAGACTCATGATGTCATCTCGTCACACACCAAACACCATGAACATACTCTAAATATTTCAGTGGTAAAATATACATACATTTATATTTATAATAGTATCGTTGCTGCTAATGGTTCCCAGTTTAATGAAGATATTTTAGTTAGTAAAACATAACAGTGATCCAAACAGGATCCAGTCTCAGAGTTGGGTCGTATTCATGAAAACACAATAAATAAGAGAAAACATCATAAAGGAACCCACCTGTGAACGAGCTCCACTGCCTGCTGCTCTCCTCTGTAGTTTCAGTCACACAGAGGGCTCTTCACTGATACTCTGATATAAATATGTGGAGTTTACCAAATCCAGCTGTCAGCCTTAACAAACAGCTACAGATTAATGGATAAACCATTGAGCCACTTTATTTGACTTCACACTGGAACGCATGGCTAAACATTTTTCTTTTATTCATTAAATCAAACCTTAAACAGGAAGTCTTGGTTATTTAGTGTCTTTTTTTCCCAACAAACTACATTTAAATAAGTCATTGTGTAGGAATATTTACTACTTTACTTTGTAATTTTTGTTTTGGTTATTTGTATATTGATCTATTAAATCTGTTTTACACAATTCAAATCACCTATAAACAAAGGCTGCTGTCTATTCAAATCGACAGCTTCTAAATCAAATGGTTTTGTGTTTTGTTCTTGTGTTTTCCATTATCACCATGGAGATAAACAAATGTACCTAATGCTATTTGGTGCTTTCCAAGGCCAGAGTCGATTTTTAGATTTTCTTTTTGGTTCTAGGGTTTAGCAGTAATGTGGAACACCTGAGAACCTAGAAAGTCTATGTTTTCTTCACCTGAATCAAATGATTTAATCACTCCCTCTATTACTCATTTATTCAAATCAGTGTTCAATTAGGAAAAGGCTCAAATGTGATGGTTGCTTCAATGACTGGAGTCAGTGAACCCTGATCCCTTTTACTCATGACTATCATACACTATTGATCTTGAACCTCCCCAGCAAGTAGGGGTGTGTATTGGCAAGAATCTGGCGATGCGATATGTATCGCGATACAGGACAGACGATACGATATATTGCAATATAATGCAATACTATGAGTAAGACCATATATTTTGATTTTTAAAACATAAATTAAGAGTAAAAATACTGTCAAAGCATTCTAAAAACTTCAACCTTTTTCATACATACATAACACATCCAGTTTTATTACTAGGTGATCCAGTGGAACAAAGAAGGTGAAAACAGCCACCAACTAGCGGTCAGACTTTTAATTTTATTACAAAAATTACTGTCATCATTAATGGTTCCATTTTTTTAAAATAAAAATTGAAAATTTGTCTTAAATTTCAATACAGCAAAATATTGCAATACGGATAGCATGATGCCGATATATTGTGACAGAAAATATTGCGATATATTGCCATATTGATATTTTCTTACACCCGTACCAGCAAGATCTAAAGGTCAGAGCTTGATCGAGCTAGGAGGACTATATCATCAAAAAGCAGAGACAAGATCCTCCTGCCACCATCTTTGACACCCTCCACATCACGGCTGCGCCTCATCCTGTCCATTAAGGTTCTGAACAGGCCCGGTGACAAAGGGTGGCGCCCAACCCTCACCGGGAACAGGTCAGACTTACTGCTGGCTATGAGGACCAGACTCATGCTCCTCTGGTACAGGGACTGAAGGACCCTAAACTTAAAACTATCCTCCCATCCAATTTTTTATATTAGCTTTTTAATTATAATTATATCGAACATAAATAGGATTTCACCAGACGGCTCTTTGTGCGTCTGTGGCGACATGTTTCTAAAGAAGCTGATTCATTCATTTACAACTCATTTGAATTCTGTCAAACAGTTTGAACTGTTAAAGTAAATAATGTCCTTTCTGTTGACATAAGTAAATCAAGCCAGACCAATTTAGTAAATTACAAATCCCTCACACATCTGGGCTGCAGCATCTCAAATGATGCAGTTCTGAACGTCAGCTGTAGGGAGTAGGACAGCCACATGATCTGTAGATGGACCTGATTCATTATGGAGACCAATGTCCTCCTACTTAACTTCTTCATGTTCCAACCACTCCATATGCAGGCAGGATGTGGCGTTCAAGAAGTGCAAGAGACTCAATGTTCAAAAGCAACACAACGTTTGTACTTTTCTGAAAATATTTATTTCAGGTTATTTATTAGAATTCATCTCATGGCATTGGTTAGAAATTATAAACATATTTAGTTCATAAATAAATAAATAATTATACAAATATTCAGTCCAGGTATAGACATAGATCCTAAAAATAAACAACATATTTTTATTTATATAGGATGCTCATCTGGTAAAGTCATGTATTACAGCAGCTGATTCATCCTCAAACATGCTAATCACCCTCAATCACTTTTAAAGAGATAGTCCACCTCTTAGGGTGTTAGCCTGTTACGGCGTCCCTCAGCAAGACTCTGTTTATCTCAGTGTCTGAGGACAAAACATAATCAACCCCAAAGACTTGGAATGAAAACCCATCACTGTTATGGAGATGGGACATGTGACTATGTCTCTAGATTAAATGTTTCTCTGTTAACCTGTCCTTCAGATGTATGTTGAGTAATCTCACACATGTACATCACTACGATGAGATGTTTATCAGTTTATTGGTCTCTCCAATGGTTCCAGTAGGATGTAACAATGTTCTGTCAATCTACCTTGGTAAAAGTACCCAGAACACAAGGTGTATTCCTATATGTATACATAACAATAGGGATGTTCGATATTGGCTTTTTTACCGGTATCCGATATTGTCTAGCTCTTAATTTCCGATACCGATATAAACCGATACCAAAGACATGTTGGCGGTGTCCTCAAGCTACATGTTATGCTGCAAGTAATGTTGCGGATCGATGATGTCATCAAAGGTTCGCCGATATGTGTTGTGTTCAAGGTTAGCTGGGAAATGCTGAATCCACAGGATTTAATGTAAGGTGTGACAAATAAACACAAATATCTCAAAAACTAAACATCAGATTTGTTATATTTTTACATTTTGAGAAAGAGGAGAATTAGCTGAAGAGTTTGATGTATAATATGTGCATGGTTTGTAAAGGTTATGTGTGTCATTACAAAAACCGATACCGATATTTTCCGATATTACATTTTAATGCCAATATCGGCCGATATTATTGGTCTACCTATAATATCGGACATCCCTACATAGCAAGTATATACAGTAAAGTTTAGTAACAAAATATTTATTACTCTTACTTTACATTATAATCCCAGTTGAAACATCTGGAGCTGGAATTCTTTGATTCCCTTAGAGACTCTCCTAAAAAGCTTTATCAATTCAAAATAAAAAGTTTAAAGTACCAAGCTTTTGAAACACGTTCTAAACACTTTTTTCTTTTAAATTAATAAAGATCTTCAAATGATAAGCAAAACCTATTTACGGAACTTTACCTGTTAGCTCTGCTGACCTTTAACCCTTTTGAGTCCTAAATTTGACTAATGCTGCGTTCCATTTACCTCGGAGGTCAGAACTCAGAACTGGGAATGACATCACACCTGAGGTAATAATGTTCCAGTTTGCAAAGTTGGGATACCAAAGTATAAAGTATTTTACAGTTGTATTTCTTCTCGTGTTTGGTTCACAAACACATTACCATTGTTGCCTTTGTTTGCAGCACACATTCATTTAATTAATTCGCTCATGCAAACACTCTGACTTTGTTTAGAGTCATAAGATACACATCATTACACCTAATTCTGAACTTAGACGCATCCAAACAAGCAGATCTAGCAAAATACACGTTTTCACTGCATTTAATTGTTCTGGCGAGGAGCCGCCATCTTTTTTCCCAAAGTTGGGGCTCAAAAAATTCTCCAACTTTTTGAGTAGGAAGTCCAACTTTCAGTTTATTTTTTCAACTTGGAACTCGGATTTTCCAACTTCCGATGACAAATAGAACGCACCATGAATGTCAAAGAGGACTAACAAGATGTTTGTTTGGTTTTTAAAGTCTATTGCTATTCCTGCTCATTGTTTAGAGCAAATGCTACCAACTGAAGTCCTACTTACTTATTGAAGGGGTCATAGGGGACAGGTAGGGCAGAATGTTTAAAGGAAACCTGCTAGTTCTCATCCTTACTGACTGCTGGATCTACAACATGGTATTTTACCATTTCTCTGTAGAAACAGAAGGGGTAACACCAGAGAGCTGGGCAGATTGAACCAGAACCCAGACTCTATTACTAAACACCAAACATGGTGACTTGTTATTGAGACGATCAAAGAATAGCAAACCAGATTCCCCCCAAACCTAAAGAACAGCACTCCCATAATTATGAGGATAATCCTGAAAGCCCTCCTTTTAGATTTATCAACCCGCATCCTGTCTGGCCCCATGTTCCCTGGTCTCTGACGAATCAGAACATAGAGAATGGAGAGGCTGCAGAAAATCACAGCCATTAAACACACAGCCATTAAACAGGCAGGTACGAAGTTAAACAGAGGGTAATAAATGGACAACGGGATTCCACTTAATCCTCCGAAGCAATACAGCCAAATGAAAGCAGTGCTAATGTTTCTAATGCGGATCCCTGCTGCCTGCCTCGCCCTCAGGTAGGTGATGGGCTTAACTACAGCCAGGTAGCGATCCAAACAGATCAACATCGGGAACGTCATCTGTGCAGTCCAAGGAAAAGACGCAATGTAGAGCCCCAGATTTGTAACCATTGGGATTTGGGTAAAACCACTCCAAATACTGAGGACTGCCCCTAACAATCCAATCAGCTCCATGGCAGCCATGTGGTAGGTGAAGAAGTCAGAGTGGCTCATGGCTGGTGAGGAGGAGCCCTGCAGTCTCCATCGCTGGAATCCCAGGAAGAGGACGGTGACAGTGATTGGGAAAGCAAGGATAAAGTAGGTGCAGTTGTAAATAAAACTCATGTATCCAATAAAAACTGAGTCGAAGCATAAATATTCCAATATGGTTACGTAAGCACTGGAGGTGACGTTGTTGACGGACATTTTCAGAGAGTTGATGGCTGTGAAATACAACAGACAGATGTAAGAACATGGGATTAACAGACATTTAAAGGGACATGGGTTAAAACCAATGCAAAACCAGCTAATTAAAGGGCATACACTCAAAATTCAAAATAAAAATTATCACGCACGTTCAGTTTTAAGTGATGAAGCATTTTAAATCAAAAAGAATGAGGCCACCAATGTATCATTCCATTATCTTGAACAGGCCTCCTTGAACCGTCACCTTATCGTGGTGGAGGAGTTTGAGTGCCCTAACGGTCCTAGGAGCTGTTGCCTGGGGCACTTTGTGCCCCTGCTAGGGTCACCCATGACATATTGGTCCTAGGGGAGGGGTGAGACAAAGAGCGGTTCAGAAGACCTTCCATGGAGGCAATATCAATGAGCCCATAAGGGATGAGCGAGTCCCGCATTACCTGTGTCTGTATCTGTTCAACCACCTAAATTATCAGTATTCGTATCTGTACTCAGAGTGGGCGGGGTATAAACCGGAAGTGGGCGGGCGTGAACCGGAAGTGATGTGGTTTGCCCTGAAGAACCAGGCCAGAGTCACAAACCCACCAACATTCACCAGCTCTTGCTGGGGAGCTTCACAGCCGAGTGTGAAGCGGCTGGGATGAGGATCAGCACCTCCAAGTCTGAGGACATGGTTCTCGGTCGGAAAAGGGTGGCTTGCCAACTCCAGGTCGGGAGAGAGGTCCTGCCTCAAGTGGAGGAGTTCAAGTATCTCGGGGTCTTGTTCACGAGTGAGGGAAGGAGGGAGCGGGAGATCGACAGGCGGATTGGGGCAGTGTCTGCAGTGATGCGGACGCTGAACCGGTCTGTTGTGGTGAAGAGGGAGCTGAGCCGGAAAGCAAGGCTCTCGATTTACCGATCGATCTACCTCCCAATCCTCACCTATGGTCATGAGCTTTGGGTAATGACCGAAAGAACGAGATCGCGGATACAAGCGGCCGAAATGAGTTTTCTCCGCAGGGTGGCCGGGCTCAGCCTTAGGGATAGGGTGAGGAGCTCAGACAATCGGGAGAGACTCGGAGTAGAGCCGCTGCTCCTCCATGTCGAAAGGAGCCAGCTGAGGTGGTTCGGGCATCTTGTTAGGATGCCCCCTGGACGCCTCCCCAGGGAGGTGTTTCAGGCATGTCCTGACGGCAGGAGGCCCCCGGGTTGACCCACACGACACGTTGGAGAAAATATATCTCTGGTTTGGCCCTGGAGCGCCTTGGGATCCTGCCGGAGGAGCTGGTAGAAGTGGCTGGGGAGAAGACCGTCTGGGACTCCCTAATTGGGATGCTGCCCCCGCGACCCGGATAAGCGGAAGAAGACGAGACGAGACTCTGGGACTGAAAGCAGTGTGATTTAACAGAATAATAGTGTCTTTATTAGTAAGGTTTAGGGGTCTATATACTGCCTGATCAAAACCCAGAACTTTCTCCAGTAGGATTGCTGCACACTGCAATGCATTAGGTATTGAGAAGGTTTATACTGCATTCTGGACATAAAATATTTAGCTGTTCTTGTAAGTATAAGACAGATTCTCTTTTAATTTTTCATCTTTTTATTCAATGTTCAATATAAAAACTCACATTTTCTGGGTAAATAATACTATATTTTATTATTCAGAGATTGTAGCTTAAACATTTTACTGTAGAAACTTCATCTAGAGTTGAACCATCACTGAAAGCTCTGGGCTTCATCCAGAGATGTATAGAAACCTTTAGATGTACTAAGGTTTAAAACATTGAGTTCATTTTGAGGGTGAAATAAACTATGGAAAGACTGTTTGAAGAGTCAAAGTCATGTCTAATTTAAAATGATCATAAATGCTGAGTCATTAAGTCTCACTACAGCCAGCAGTGGTTTAGTTAGGGAGACGTTTGACTCTGTGAAAGCTCAAATTCTTCTAGGAGATAAAAAGATAAAACACCTGTTCATTGAGATGTTTTAAAAAATGTATTTAACATCAGCAGAATGAGAACATCCTGTACAGATCTAAAATATGCTGACAGCTCTGTTTGTTTAATGAATGGACGGAGATAAAATAATGTTGAATTAAGTTGATTTAAACTCCAGTTAGCTGCTGTTAAACAAATAAATATATTGACATTACCTGATCACAGTTGAGGCCAATGATCTTCCTTCTGTCCTCAGTCGCTGTTAGAAAGGTGTCTGGTGTTTCATGCATCACAGAGCTGGAGGAAACTTGGTCAGAGGGTCAGATTAATGCTTTATGAAAATGAGGTTCATTACATACTTTTCCATGTGGAGGGCAGTATAGAAGCTCAGCTGCACTCATAGAGACAATGTGTCTAAATGAAGTTTTATTAGAGCAAAACCAGGAAACTGGACTGACTTGAAAAACCTGAACTTGTAGGTATGTCAAGATAGAAAACAGAAAACAACAGTTTAGAGATTTGTAGGCCAAAAACAAATGTGCATCCTTGGCAATCCTTGCCATTCTGTGTGGAGAAAAGTGTAAAAATGACCCTGTGGAGTCTGTGGTACAATTAGTCTCATAACTTTTATTTGAGTGAAGGGTCTGGAAAGTCATGTGTGTCAAAAGTCAACTGACAGTACGACTGGACCTTCTCTTTTCCCCTGGAGAAAACACTGTCCTATCTTTTAACATAACCCTGTGTTTACAGCAACCACGAGACCACCTCCACACCTGGAGGTTCATTACAACTTCTCTCTCCTTCACCCTTATCTCCTACAGGAGTCTCCAGCAGAAGGAATACACTCTAAACCTAATCAAAATCTCTGCTCTATTACAGACTTTGATGATTAACAAATAACAGTGAATGTTCTTCTTAACATTAATTTAACCAGACTTGATTGCTTAGAAGTAAATGATTAAGTCAACATTACTCGATAATTGTTCAATTACATTATCTAGTCTAATTCTTCAGAAGAAGTGATTTGATGATTTTTAAATGTGTTCTTATATAACTCAAGTCATCTTCATAATAATGTTAATCAGTCTCTTTAAAATTTGATAAATTAAGTCCTAAAACAATGACGAGTTGAAATGCATTATTTTACATCTGAAATATATCAAATGAATCTACTTGATGAATTAATGAGGTTGTAATACCGGTCATGTTACTTTTTTTAAAATTTCATTCAAAACAAAAATTTAAAAGACAAACAAAATAAACAAACACAATAAAAAATACAGATGAATGAAAAGGGGCAGAAGGAAGAAAATCCTATGTTCTACCCGTATTTACCAAACAGAAATCTTGATTCATTCATATTTTTACAAACTTACTTTTTTATCACATTCATATTCTTATTTCCTAAATTAATCACAGACACTGACTTAAATTATAATTTCATAATTCTGCAATACATTTGATTTATCTTTTAAATACATTAAGCGACTTTGATTCTTTAGTTTCCAAACTAAGGTTGTTCCACAATTTTACCCCATTTACTGAAATACTCACTTCCTTTATTCTGGTTCTAAATCTCGTTTTTTTTTTTTTTTTTTTTTTTTTTAAACTTTAGTTCCTTCTAACATATAACTACTCACTCTCTGTTCAAACATCTTCTGAATATTTGTTGGTAATGTATCCGTACAAGCTTTGTACATTGTTTGCAATATTTTCAAATCCACAAATCATGAAATTTCAATATTTTGTACTTGATAAATAACGGATTGGAGGGTTCTCTGTATTATTAATTATTCTTAATGCTCTTTTCTGTAAAATAAACAAAGGCTGTATGTAAGTTTTACACGTGGCTCCCCAGATTTCTACACAATAAATTAAGTATGGAACAATCAGTGAGTCATACAATGTCAACAGCCCAGAACTAGTCAATAAAAATGTCACTCTATGTAATACAGCAATGGCTTTAGCAAGTTTACCTTTTGTATACCCTATGTGTGACTTCCAGGTCAGATCTTCATCGAACATGACCCCTAAAAATGTAATTTCTTTTACCCTTTGAATTTCCATTCCGTCTATTTTCAATGATACCTCGTTGTTTTTTTGTCATTGAATAACATAAAATTAGTTTTGTTAGGATTTAGTGTTAATCTATTTATATCAAACCGGTTTTTAATTTTTATCAGTTCATTATCTATCACTTGAGTTATTTCATTTATGTCTGATCCTGAATAGAACAATGTGGTATCATCGGCAAAAAGAACAGTACCAAGTGTCGTAGATACATTTATCAGGTCATTAATGAACAGTATGAACAGTTTAGGTCCGAGGACCGACCCTTGTGGCACTCCACAATTAATATCACACAGTTCTGATTTTGTTTTATTTATCTGAACAAACTGTTTCCTACCTTCTAACCCATTGATAAGCCACACCTCTTATTCCATACTGATGTAGTTTGTAAAGTAACCTGGAATGATCAATGACATCAAATGCGTTCTTTAAATCAATGAAAATACTAATGAAATAGTTTTTCTTGTCTATTGCTGTTGATATTTTATCTGTTAAATCCATTATTGCCATTGCCGTTGAATGATTGGTCCTAAATCCATACTGTTCGGGGTTTAAAATGTTATTTTTTTCAATGAATTTATCCAATATTAATATCAGTATATTAATAATGGCAGTTATATTGAATTTAATTCATGATATTAAGGGAAATGTTTCCTTAGAAGCCTCTTGCAGGATAAAGTGGAGTCTGAGGAACTTGATAAGACCTCTTGTATTTTACAGGTCTGTGATTGGTCAGACACAGACCTCATAAGTAAATCACACACAGAGGAATCGAGTGTTCCTGACAAAATGCTAAACTGAAGACCCGTTGGAGCTCAAGCCAGATCTTCCAGCAGATAACTTTTAGCGGCACGGAGCCGACCTGTTTGATCGCCAAACATCCATAAAGTGTTAACCTGCTAAACTTCATCAGATGCTAACAAACCATCATCAGCTGAAGTGAGCTGCTGTACTCGGGAGCAACCTCAGACCGGCCAGCTGTATTCGAGGCACCTTTGACCCTTGAATACCCTAGAAGTAACCACTAAACGTGGTTACGTGGTGGTACCATTTACCATTCCCAACAGAACTTCTGTTTAAATCTGATATTCATGGTCTAACAACTTTAATGACTCATCATTTATGAGTCATTATACTTTGTTAGACCATTTTAATATGTTATTGACGTTTTATTAAGTGTAAAACTTACAAAACCTTACAGTGTACATGCTTTGTTTAGTGTCATTCTTTTCAGCACAACCACACCTATGTAAATTGTTAGTCATTTCTTCATTTTGACATACGATATTAACACACTGAACCTGGATAGAGTGCCAGGACGTGTTGGCGTGTCCGTCGACTCCAGAGGGTTAAAAAATCCGCTGGTCGGTGTGAAATCATAGGAGTGTATGGGAGGAAGGAGGGAATTCAGAAGAATAACAAATGTGAAACCCTAATTATATATCTAGTTTAGAACTGAAGTATCTAAAACTGAACTAACTATAACATTTATAAAACTTTGATATGTAGAAAAGTGCTCCAGACTGCAGCTTTAAGTCACCAAATGATTTAGAGTGAAAGTTGTTGAATTGTGTTGGATCAAAAGTCTCCAAGAGCTCAAATTATTTAAACATGGTTCAAACAAACTTCATCAACACTAGACTTCTTCTAGTGTTGACTAGACAACACTTCACATTGAACATGAAGAATATGTGTTCATTTTTTAAAGTTGCTAACAAAACAAAACATCTGAGTGTCCACTATGGAATAATGTAAACCCAACATGTTATTTATGTGAGTGTAGAGCTAGAGAAACCCGACGGCTGCACTACAAAGTGACATGGACAGCTTGGAGCTGAAAGCCCGTTTTCTCCAGATCAGAGTTCAGAGTTTGGGTTGAAGTGTGTAAAAATCTGGAGCCGTTCACTGGTTCTGTTCTAAATGATCTCCAGGTAGAACCGTCAGACTCCAACAGCCTTTCTATCAGCTCAGAGTTCTGTCACATCCTGGAACTTTGGAAACAAACATCAGATTGTCAAAGAAAGTCCAAACTCCACCATCATCATATGATCACGTTATGTCATCACAACCCAGTGTTTGTTCAGCGACACGTTTCCATTGGATGATTGAATCCTTTAAAACAGGCTGGAACCTCTGGGTTCTGATCTGAAGTCTAAATCATCCTGTTGGATGAAGTTTCAGGACCTGAGAAGGGTTTTCTTTAAGGTCCAAAGTGTGAAATGATGAGAGTCCTGGTTCATCCATCAGATCCTTCACTGAGGTTTTCTCTCTGATCCAGGATCAGATGGTATCAAACATCCATCATCAGACTGATTGATCAGCCAACAAAGGATCAGTAGTGGTGTTTCTGGTCCTTTGATCCTCTGGTGGATCCTGAACTCTAGAGGATCGCGGCTGACGCTGAGCTACGACTTTCAGCTCAACTGATTTAACTCAGTGTCTCTCCTCCTCTTCTCACAGAACATGTGAACGTCCCACTGTATTTCTTTTTGGGGCGTATCAGAGTCAAACTGAGATCTCCAGTTGTCAGCGGGTCTTCATTCATCCTGGTTCTGGTTCTGTAGAACAGGTCCTTTTCGTTAGGTTGATCAGAACCGTTCTCATACTGATGAACTGTCCTGTAATCACTGTCCTCCCACGTCACTTTAGTGTCTCCTGGCAGCCCAGGTGTTGTTTGGAAGGGCAGCACGACAGACTCCGCCCCCTCCTGCACCTGCACCTCAAGCACTGAGAAAACAAAGAACATCATCATCACCATCATCATCTCTTTTCTGTCTGATTCCAGATCAGCAGGTAACAGGAAGCTGCAGCAGATGATCAGATCTTGATGTTCTGGGATCTTTAGTCCAGGTTCTGCTCCACGGTGATGTCTCCTGTCAGTGTTCAGCTGCTGCTTTTCTTTCTCATCTCTGAAGAGAAGACGAGTCCTCCTGTTTCCGTCACAATGACTCCACATGTTGAACACCAACACTGACAGACAGACCTTCATCACATCACAGTCTGACGGTTTGTGCAGCAGCAGCATCCACTCAGCTCCTCTACATATTTCTGTCAGATCAGTTCACGCTCTGTTACAGGATGACTTGGTGTTTTTCTGAGAGAAGACAGAACGTTTTCCTTTGGGTGAAGCTGTCAGAAAGTGGGCCTCATTTCTTCTGATTTCATGTGAATTGAGTCAGAAACGCTGCAGATCCTGATGTCCTGTTAGTGCTGCTGATACCAGGACTTGTCTTCCTGTCAGTAGTGAAACCAGGAGTTTTGCTTTCATGCTGCTGATGTTTGTCTTCTGATCAGTCCGTCTGTTCTTTGTCCACACATGTCCATTGTCCAGAGTCAAAGCGTCCAGCTGCTTCTTCAGTTTGCTTCCATTGATCAGATGAGAAGTGATGAAACTTGGAGCTGTCAACTTGTCCATCTGTCTGTCCTGATCTCTGCCTCCTGCAGTGGATCCTCGTCTTCACTCACTCTAAGGTCTTGTTATGTTTTTCATTTCATCACATTGACTTTCACTCTCAGACTCAAACATTTCACTTTCACCTTCTAAGAACACTCTGATCACAACTAATCAGCTGATTAGACAAAAACAACAACAGCACATTTACAACACTGACCTTTGACCTTCAGCTTCACCTGTTTCTTCATCAGGATGTTTCCCTTCCTGTTGTAGACGCTGCAGGTGTAGATCCTACTGTCCCAGTCTGTGGGGTGGTTCAGAATCAGACTGAGGTCTCCAGTTCTCAGCAGGTCTCCATTGATTTCAGTTCTGTTTCTGTAGACCTGGTTCTGTTCACGTAGATCAGAACCGTTCTCAAACAAAAGCACCGTCCCGTATCTAAAGTCCTCCCACTTCACTTTAGTGTCTTCAGCCAGCTGAACTCTAGTTTTACAGGACAGCAGGACAGACTCCTCCCCTGCCTCCGCCTCCACCTAATAAACTGAGAGAACAAAGATCATCACCATCAAATTCCTCCTCATCATCAACATCATCATTATCACCTTCATCGTCATCATCACCGCTCATCCCTGATGGTAACATGATGTAGGGCTGTAACTAACGATTATTTTCATAATCGATTAATCTGTCGATTATTTTTTCGATTAATCGGTTTTTGTTAACATTATTTAGCTATTACTTTAACCCAGTGGTTCCCAAACTGGGGGGGGGG
>SSNR01000162.1:593199-631396 GCA_006937965.1 Callopanchax toddi | reverse complement strand
GGTGTACTGTATGTTTCATGGGGTTCTTCATGTACTTCTTCTGTGTTTTAAGCACTTTTTATGTCACTTTGTGATTGTGTTTACATGTTCCGTTCGTTTAACGGTAGCTTGGGACGCCTCGCTGTCTAGTTAAAAGAACGCTTTCGTCCGCCGAAATTGATCACTTCGGTGCGTTTTGTCTTTTGTCCGTTCGGTAACCTTTATGGTTAAATACAGACGCTTTAACAACGTCTGAATAGCGAGATTATATCCGCTAAAATAGCGTCGATTTCACTGCAGGAAAAACGCTAGCTTCCGTGAGTGGCTTTTAGCCTTAGAAGCGAACAGCTTTCACGGAAGAAAAATAAGTCACGGTCGGAAACCGTGCAAATAAGGTGTAGAGACGGTCATCGGTAAAACCGAGATTTCCTCCGCCTGCCTGTTAATATAAATAAACGGGTAAATAGGTCGGATTTTCTCCGTTCAAAAACGGAGCTAGCCACCGCCGAACAGCCAAAACTCCGGGTCGACACGACTCGACCGGACACTTTTCTGTTCAAATTCCGCGTCGTTAGACTGCGAAGGGCTTTAAAAACGGCTCTAAGAAGCGCGTTTGCCAAAAACATCTCTAATTTGACCGTAGAGGGAAACGCTTTGCCTAGTTCTGCGCGTTAACAAGACGGCTGCAGCTAGAAGACAAGCGGACGTGACGTCATTTCTTCCTCTGGTCCTGAACCCTCCTGTGGTCCGTTTGCCCTGGAGCGCCCCCTCTGGCGCAACTTGGTATAAACGGAGCAGGAATTCTGTTCTTTAGAGAAGTTTTAAATCTTTTTCACCATAATTTCCTCATCTTTACTAGTTTAAAGACAAACTATGGAACCTTTTCCTCCTGAAATGGCTGGAATCCAAGACAGTACATTGTTTGAACTCAATGTCGACTTATGGAAAGCACTTTCAGTTGTTGGAAAATCTGTAAGGGAATTAGGTGGGAGGTTACAAGCTCTTGAGCAAACCTCCATGCAACGAGCACCAGCTCCATCACTCACTACAGCAGACCTGTACAAAATGGCTGAATTTATCACTAAATTTGAGCCTTCTTATAGTGATGACTTAAAGCTTGTGTCTTATCTAAAACAAATCAACCGTCATTTGACAAGGTTTCCTGATGCCACTGTTTCTGATAAAATATTTCTCATCCAAATCACTTCTTCTGAGGAAGTGTGTGATTTCATTGACCGTCAATTACCTGAAATCAGGAATGACTTCAACAATGAGACGACCAGACAGTTTCCCCCTCCTCATTTTGTTTTGTTTGTCTAGAGTCAGTGTCACTGCTGGTAGCATGAGGCGACTCCTAGACCCTACAGAGGATGGAACATCAATTTGTACCTATACCAGGTTTGCTGTGTCTCCTAGCTCAGTCTCAAGATCATGGAGGAGAATCTAGGAGACAGGCAGTTACTCTAGGAGAGTTCTCAGAGATCCTTAACTCTTTAGCTAGGCCACTATCTACTCCTATGAACAAAAAGGAACAGAATCATTACTGCAGAGCCCTAGAACCCCTGTGAGCCCCTAGAGTAAATGTGTCAGACTCCACCATTAGACACAGACTTTAGATAGAAGGTTGCCGTAGCCCACCGTGTCTCTTTAGTCCAGGTAATATGCTTCTGAAGTTGTCTCTGGTTCAGGAGTGGCTTGACACGAGGAACGCCACCTTTGTATCTCACATGGAGGATTCGTCTGTGCTTAGAGGATCTTGATGCTCTGATTTGTCTCTTCAACATCTCAAGTCCTGTAGAAACCTCACAGGATAGTGTCCCTTGAGGACCAGGGTTGGACACTATTGATTTTAAAAACAATGAAATGTAAATTTTTGACTGATCCAGTTATTGTAATTTTTCTTCTTGTCCTCTAGGTCTTTACCATGACCCTTCATCACCGTGCCTCTGCTTCTCTTCTTTCAATCTCAAGAAACCCTGAGATGTTGATCAACTCCTCTAATGACTCCATGAGGAGGCCAAGCTCTTGTTTAGAATCCAGAGAGGAATTACTTATTTTCACAGTTTTTTGTCTCATCCACATGCTCCTTACTCCTCTCTTTGTCTCCATCCTCTACATCGGCTGGCAGCGATGGAGGAAACAACGCTCTGGTTCCATGGCAACCCCAACGAGCCACACAGACGTCTTCACCTACAACGTAATCGCCTTGGAGATGATCAGCATGGTGGAGTCTGCTCTTTACTGCTGTGGCAGGTTCACACAGAATAAGAGTATGATAGCGATGGCGGAGGACAGCTTCTTCTTCACTTCATTTGGACAGTCGCTGTTTCATGTCCTCACTTGTGTGGATCGATATCTGGCTGTGGTTCATCCCATCACTTACCTGAGTCTGAGGCACTCAGGTGGGATCCGAATCAGGAACATCAGCACTGCAGTGGTGTGGCTGCTCTGCTTCGGAGCTCTAGGCCAGAGCCAAGGGGCCAGGCGGTCCACGGTCACCCTCATCGTCCAACCCTGTGTCCTGGTTGTCCTGTTAAGTGTTGTCTCTTTCTGCAGCGTCTCGGTTCTCAGAGTTCTGAATCGACCAGGTCCAGGGAAAGGGGGTACTGACAAACTGAGTGTTGACCAATCAAAGCAAAAGGCTTTCCACACCATCACAGCCATAATGGGAGCCCTTTGGCTGAGGTTTGTGGGGGTGCTTGTTTCCTGTCTGATGACTGATCCAAGACTGTCAAATCAGTGTGTTCTGAATTCATTAGCAGCTTGGTTAACACTGCCTGGAGACCTGGTGTTACCTCTGCTGTTTCTACACCGAGCAGGAAAACTCCCAGGCTGTCAGCGCAGAGCTAAAGCCGAAGGATGAAACACAAGAATCAGGCCTAGTTCCAGAAAGAATCTAGAATAAAGGTGTCAGTTTTGTCTAAGTGTTCATAAAAGATCTGAAATAATGTAGATTGTTTGGTCTAATATGAAAAAACAATTCCTCCATTCCAAAAGAAGAATCCTCCTTACTTCTCCGTACTTTCTGATTGTCTTGTTTGATTTGCAACATCATAATATCGTTCCAGTCAGAACAACCAAAGACAACATCGTGTCTCTGTTGCTGAAACGTTGCAGAGAAAAAGGTAATCTAGTGCAAGTAATCCCGACGTTGGGATTGGGACTTCCACCACTGATCATGAAACACCAACTGGGATTTTTCCATTGATCTAATTATTTTTTTAATGTTTGCAAAAAGCAGGTTTTTCTTCATGATTGTTGGAAAAAGGTCAAACTTGTAGTGATGAATAGATGTTGAAATGTTGTCGTACAATGAGAGAGACCACCAATGTTGTCATTAGGTCATTATCATTGTAATGAATTTACCACAAAAAGATTAGAAAAATTAATAAAGTGTAAATGTAATAAATATTAATGTGTTGTTGTTTTTTACAGATTAGTTACTGCAGAAAAGTTCAATCATCCAAACAACTCAGAACCAGAGTGGATCCCAGAACTTTTCAGGGGATCTGGGCTCATTTTTGTGAAACCACCCACACATTTAGCTGTGCAGCTTCTTCCATGGATGTATGATCTTTACAAGATTCATTACTAGGAAGCATTGATACAATAAAAACACCAAGCAAACACAAACATTGTTAGTTTTTGTGTTAAATTTAGTTCTATATCTAAATTAATCAGTGATGGCTTTTGTTTTGTAGGTCAAAAGATAAAAACCTTGGGAATCGATGCTCTGACATATTTGCAATGGTCCAGTAAATCAGGATGCTTTCTTCTTCCGGCTTCTCACCAGGGCAGTCACACTTATCTCCGCTCCTCCTGTGTCTGCTTTCTGTCTGTGTGAACTGACTGCAGAATCCTGCTAACTTCTTCCAAGCTTGGATTTAAACACTACACTTGACATGGATCTGGTTTCATGGGCTTTCAGCGTAATTTATTTTATTTATACCACCTTCACGAAGGAGCAGGGTACTTTGGAATGCCCTCGATCGACCTACGCAGCGGGGTATGTGCTGAACGCTTGGAAAAAGTGGGACATCGTATGCCTCTCTCTGTTGTCAAACAAGGATGCAGAGGATCTGTACATTTTTGGATTTATGATGACCTGTTTTTTGCTAATTGGGACCAGCATCTACCTGAGTCATCGCATTCAAATGAAAAAAGTAGAAGTGGCTGCAGCGATTGGAAAGCTGACTGTCCTTCTGGAAACTCAGACACGTGCTATGAACTCCATCACGCCTGCACTTAAAGCCGCACTCTGGATTATTTCAGCAAGAGAGCGGTTTTGAATCTAGCGTCCAAAGGCTCCTCCTCAAAACATCTCGACACGCGCATCCGGTCCCGTGTGCGCGCGTGCACACAGCGCATATACTTCGGGCATGAACTGTACAGCTCAATGTGTAGGGTTTAATCACTCACAGTTCACAATCTTATTCCAACACGACAAGGGTCTGATGAGCCCTCTCTGTCCCTGCTGCTTCTGATATTAGCTCTGTTAGCAGAGAGCTGCTGCTGGACTCTGAAGCTGAACTTGACTCGGCCCTGGATGAACTTTCTGACCAAAATAAACGCGTAACCCTGTCAAGCCTTGCCATTCTGTGAGGTGAAAGGTTTAAAAATAAAAATAAATCTGTCTTTAGCTGGAGAATGGGTAGGTTTTTAGTAGAAATGAGCCGTGAGTCCTCAGTGAACGAGACGGTAAACAGAGAAACACACGGAGCGTCCTGTACGACAGCGCCCCCTACTGGTACAGGTTTGGTCGATGCACATGCATGTTGAAAGAATGCAGAAATTTGAATTTTATTGGCTGAAAAATGTCGGTGGCAAGAAATAATGGAAAGGGGTCTCTAGGAGGAAGGAGGGTCTTCATCAGAATGACAGATGTTGTGGAACTCAACCCATAGATCATAGTTTAGACCTGAAATATCATTTAAAACATTTAGAAAACTTTGATACAGAGAAAAATAATCCAGAGAGCCGCTTTAATGAGTTGTTACACGCCCATGGAACGCAGAACGAACTCATTAAGGGGATGAAGAACACCTTGGAAAAGATGGTTCGTGTGTAAATCATAACCATGATTCGAAACTTTTTGGAAATGAAGCTCATGAAACGGACTGGAAGGCAGCAGACAAAATCTGCCTGGGACACTGTTGCCTGAAGAATGCCAAAACAACTGATAAGATGCCCTTGGAATACCCAAACTTGCTGGAAGAACTGCGTAGGTCTGCTCTCTACCCCTCTGAACTCTGCCTGGAATCCCTCAACTTCTCTCCCCCACCGGCTGACGCGCTGAAGTTGCACAGGCGCTGCCGCGCTGACTCTCGAGTGATGCAGGAGGTCCCCCGCCCCACCCGGAATGTTCTCTCTCTCTTTCTACCCATGTGACTGTCGGCGGGGGTTTTTTTTTCACCGTTAGCAGCTGCCCCCTACTGGGACAGCTGGGAACTGTCGGTTTTTTATCTTCCTCTCTTCACCCTCTTAATAAAACATGTTTCTCTCTGTTATGCACATGTCATCCTCAAGGCAGGCGTCTCATGGCAGCCCGGGTTCACTGTGTAACTGAGTCAAGTTCCTGATTGACAGGGCACTGTCTTTCTGGCAATAAAAATAATTCTGATTCTGATTGTCTCCATGTAAAATTATGTCATGATCTGAGGGTGGGATTTGGCTGTTTTCAGTCTCTATAGAAAATAAAGAGGTTTCTGAGCTTTTCTGGTGATGACAGTGGAGTTGTTGGACCAGGTGAAGTCAACTGTGATGTGTAGCCCCAGAAATGTTAGCATACCATTGATGTTCAGCTTCTTCTTCTGAATTCCAGGATTATCTCTTTAGTTTTTCCACACTTAGATAGAGGTTATTGAAGCCACACTACATTACCTGCTCCACCTCCTGTCTGTTTGACCATTGTGGTGTCATCTGCAAATGTAGAAACCATGAGGTTGTGGATCTGCATTCTGTGAGTGATCCAATGAGTATCTCAATACACTGCTGTTGATCTAATACAGAAATTATAGATGAGCCCCAAAAACAAGATGAGATGCAAGATTCAGATCTAATTATGAAAGAGTGAGACTCAATCATCAACACAGTAGAATAAAGGAATGTTGATGTGATATTTAATGAAACTGAAGCCTGTTTCTCACTGATGATGTCAAGTTAAAGACAAAAAATTGCACAAAAAACCACAGGGTTCCACAAACTCCCCATTGGACTCACACTGAACTGGTTCTTCTGACACCATTGGACATGCATTTAGCAGCAAACCAATAAGGTTGCAGGTTGTACGTTCTGCCCATGTATGTGTGGTTTCCTCCAGGTCCTCTGGTTTCCTCCCACTGATCAAAAACATGCATGTTACTTCATTAATTGTAGTCACTTCAGATACAAGTATCTGCTGAATGATTGCACGTAAAAAATTTTTTGTACTGCTTGGACTATTTACTCTTTTTTGAACCTTTAACTAACTGATTCTGGTCTCCAGCTCTTCTCAAACACCTGCAATAACTCTGTGAGTCTTTAGAGAGGAACTTTGTCTGAAAATATTTCAAACTTTTTCACAATTCCAGCTATAAATCTCAGACAAGAACATAAAGTCTCTGCCTGAAGCTGCTTGATTTGAATAAATATTTGAATAAGCAACACAAACACCGTCATTTTTCCACAGGTCATCTGAATCCTGTCAAATATAATAAACTGGTCAAATGAATCCGAACTTCTATTATGGAAATATTTAAATATTTGATAAAATACAGAATCAAGAAGTCTTTTAATGCAAAGACAAAATTAATTTTATTTCCTCCTCCAATAGAAGTTTTTAATTCCTGTTCACTGAAATTTTTTACTTTTTTAAAGTTTTTATAAAAAATCTCTCTTCCAGTGATTGTTTTGTTTAGAAAACAATTAGTGTTCTGAACAAAGACTGTGAAACTGTTTGATTAATTTACTGAAAAATAGTTTAAAAAATGATGGTTTCCATAGTAACGTCCTGGATTAGCGATGGTGCAAAAAGACATATGTCAGAGTGACGTGGGCTCCGTGAACTCCCTCACAGGTGTGAACATTGACCAGTGAGCTCAGAGACACATCGGTCAGTTAGAACACAGCAATACTGCGGTGAGTACTCTGAGTAGTTGTTTGTAGTTTGTGTGTAAAAAATAATTTTATATCCATCATTTCTTATCTGTCCCATCAAATTGATCTGTTTAACTTTTATTTATTTTCTAAAAAAATGTTTTTCCGTTGTGCTGCTACCAAGAGTCAAAAATCACAAGGTAAGAAGCTCAAACTAAGTCCAGTTCAGTCCAGTTTGATCCAGTTCAGTCAAACCCAACTGATCTCTGTCAGATTCAAGGAATCAGAATCAGCTTCTTTGATCAGGAATGTGACGTCTCACAGTCGAGGGATTTGACTTAGTCCAGGGGTAGCAATCAGATATGATTGTTTTGTCTTCAGGCAGCATTTCTGCTCTTTGTCTGTTGCTGTACTGTCCATTCGCTGGCTCTTTGTACTTTCAGAGTTTCAAATCATGGCTTTCAGAATCCCATTGGCCTGGGATGTTCGCTCTAGGGTGTTCTTCACCCCTCGTATGAGTTCTGCACTCGAGACCTGTCCCAGAGTGAGTTCATTCAGCCTCGGGCTGATAGAGTTCGTGGCAGGAGCTTAATTTTCTTGCAGCGCAGACAACCAGCCGATCGCTCCTTCAAGCGCCGTTAATTTCTCCATTTGTCTTTGATAGAGCAGAATGCCACCACCTCCAAACAGCAGGAAACCAACCATAATGATTCCAAAAATAAACAAATCCTCCGAATCCTCCAGAGAAAATTGAACAAGGCACAAGATGTCCCACTTTTTCCATGGGTTCATCAAATAGCCCGCTGCATACGTCCCCTGCGGACACATTGGAGTGCCCTGTGGACACGTTGGAGTCCCCTGTGGACACATTGGAGTGCCCTGCGGACACGTTGGAGTCCCCTGTGGACACGTTGGAGTCCCCTGCGGACACGTTGGAGTCCCCTGCTCCGTTTTTAGAGTGGCAAAAATGGTGCCGATTGTGTTGAGAGCCCAGCTTACAAGTTCCATGTCGAAAGTAATGTTTAATCTAAGTGAAGGAGGAATGCGGGAGTTGCTTTGACAGTTGAGACAAGACAACAGCAGACACAGCGCAGCAGAGAACAGTGCGACCGTCCTTGTACAGAGCCTGAAGAAGATACGGAGTAGAAGATAAGAATGAACTTGTGGATTTTAATATCGAAAATGTTTCCAATGTTTTTGGCTCTTTGGTCTCTTTTATCAAATGTTGATTGACAAAATAAAATACCTGACAGGACTCTGCAGCAGTGCCTGAGAGTAAGTTATTTAGATTTAAAACCAATTTGTTTTGTACCATAAGTAGTAGAAAAATACCCTATGTTTAACCTTTTCCTTTCCTTATTTTATTATTTTCTCCACACATTCTCTTCTCTCCTTATTGGTCCTTCTCATTTTTAACAGTAACCATGTCGCCCAACTCCTCATCCACCGATGGTCTTCTGGTGTATTACTGTTCCAACTCCAAACCTACCTCTTCCATTACCACTGCTGTGGCTCTAGTGAAGGCAGTCCTCATCGTCCCTCTCTGCTCCTTCATCCTCTACCTGGGTCTCCGGCGGTGGAGGCAGCAGCCCTCCTCTACCTCAGTCAGTAACTCTGACCTCTTCACCTACCACCTGGCTGTCATGGAGCTGAGCTCCATCTTTGGGTTTTTCTTATTTTTTACTGGAGAACATCTTCTCAGGTTATCACTAATAGAAGCAGGGATCATTTTAGCCACCACCACCTTCTACGGAGAGATGTTTTTCCAAGTCCTGACCTGCATAGAGTGGTACCTGGCTGTTGTTCACCCCGTCACCTACCTGCGACTGAGGAACAGTTCTGGGATCAGGATCAGAAACATCTGCGTTGGGTGTGTTTGGCTGCTGTGTTTCATATTAAGTCTGTATGGAACTGTACGTTTAAAAGATGCATTCACTGCGGTGCTCTGCTGTATAGTTGTCTCCATCATGGTCACGTCTTTCTGCAGCTTCTCGACTCTCTGGGTTCTCATTCATTCTGGACCTGGAGCAGGAGGGGAGAACCAATCAAAGAAGAGAGCTTTCCACACCATCACAGCCATCTCCAGCGTTCTGTGGGTCTGGTTCATCGGACTGCTTGTTGCCACGTCTCTGGATCAGTCTCCTCTGCTGGGTGAAGGGGTTTCTTGTGTTGTTATAGCGATTCTGAGCTGGTTTAACCTCCCCACCTGTTTGGTTTCACCTCTGCTGTATCTGCACAGAGCAGGAAAACTGGCAGGTTTTTATACCAGGGACTGAATTTGACCCATTGAGTCAAAGCAGCTTCCATGTGTGGAAAACAGAGCACTGAACTCATACAGTGGAACAGCAACAAGCCACTGGTTCAGGTATGTGGACGACACATGGGCCAAAATTCTAACTTACGAGGTAGAAGGCTCCACCAGACACATCAACGCTGTGGACAAGAACATCAGGTTCATCAGGGAGGATGCACACAACAACAAACTGCCCTTCTTGGACTGCGCTGTACAAATTCAACAGGATGGAAGTCTCAGCACTGAGGTTTACAGGAAACCTCCTCACACAGACCAGTACCTGCATTTTGACTCCCATCACCCACTGGAGCACAAACTGTCAGTTATCAGGACTTTACACCACCGAGCTGATAACATTCTCATCAGAACTGAAGAGAAACGAAAGGAACAGAAACACATTAAGGAAGTTCTGCAAACCTGCAGATGCTCAAACTGGGCCTTCACTAAATCAGCAAAGAAGTCTGGAAAAAACTCCACAGCAGCTAATAAAAAAGACAAGGACAACAAGCGAAAAAGCACCGTCATCCCATACGTAGCAGGAGTCTCAGAGAAACTGAGTAGAATCTTTTCCAAACACAACATCCAGAAAACAGTGTTTTATCGTGCAATGGTGGTGTGGAATGCACTACCAGGATTTCTGTTGATGGAAAACAATAAGAAAAGGTTTCAGAAAAAGCTTAAAATATTTTTATTTACTCAAAGACTAAATTATGTATAGTTACATGTAATGCATTTATGTATGCATATGGAAATATATCGTTATTTTACATTTAATGTATAAATGTGAGCTGTATTTAGGTACTTAGATATTTTGTTTTAGAGACTTAATATATGTATTATGGTATTATGTTTGGGCTTTTGAATATTGAAGTTTGTCTGAATTTTATGTGGGGTGTTGGGTGTGTGTGTGAATGATTTATGTGTATAGTATGTATAATAAATGTAATGAATGTCAAAGATGAGACCCCAGGAAGAATATCAGCTGTTTTACAGCAGCTAATGGGGATCTTAGGAAGGAAGGAAGGAAGGAAGGAAGGAAGGAAGGAAGGAAGGAAGGAAGGAAGGAAGGAAGGAAGGAAGGAAGGAAGGAAGGAAGGAAGGAAGAATCCCAGTAAACTTCAAACCCAACAACACCCTCAGACAGAAACGGGTTCATCCTAAGGACAAGACTCCCAAACAGAAGATCAGTGGTGTTGTTTATGCAGTCCAGTGCAGTGAAGACTGTTCAGACCTTTACATTGGAGAAACAAAACAACAAGTACACAAAAGCGCATGTCTCAACACAGGAGAGCCACATCATCAGGCCAGGACTCAGCAGTCCACCTCAAAGACAAGGGACAGAGAAGATAGATGGTTTGAGAGAGGAGTAAAGGAAGCCATTTACATTAAAAGAGAGAAACCTACGTTAAACAGAGGGGCAGGCCTGAGGTTTCACCTTTCCAACTCTTATATACCATTCAACTCTGAACCTGATTCTTAAATATGCTGGTGAAGGTTCTCAGTCATCCAGGTCATGATAATCCAAAAAAGGGTTTTAAATAAAGGCAACTGGACTTATTTTGTTCTTTGAAGACGTTTCACTGCTCATCCGAGTAGCTTTGTCAATTCTGTATGTATGGTTTGAGAGAGGAGTTAAAGAAGACATCTATGTCAAACGTGAAAAACCAACTTTAAACAGAGGAGGACTCAGATTTCATCTTTCCAGCACCTACCAGTCTGCTCTGATCTTAATTCCCAGACAATTCCCACCTCTAATCAAAACAACTCACCAGGACTCCAGTTGAATACAGTGGAGCGAACACCTCCTCAAGGGGGTGGAAGGAGGTGTGTCACAGACAGAGGAAGATAAGCACAGTTTATAGGATTCTCTCTCCCTGACTACATACAGAATTGACAAAGCTACTCGGATGAGCAGCGAAACGTCTTCAAAGAACCAAATAAGTTCAGTTGCCTTTATTTAAAACCCTTTTTTGGACTGATTCTTAAACAACTTCAATCTAATTCACACCTTCCATCTAATATAAACCACTCACCAGGGGATCAGTCGAACACAGTAGAGCCAACGGGGGATGGGGGGGTAGTGAATCACACAGATAAATGAAGATAACCAGTTTATAAGCATCACTCTTTCTCGCTACAGACAGAACTGACAAAGCTCCTCGGATGAGAAGAGAAACATCTTCAAATAACCAAAGAATTCCAGTTGCCTTCATTTAAAGTGATAATATGCAACTTTTTCATATTTTTAAATCTTTTCCTTGAGCCAGTCTGTGCTAATATGACCCTTTACAGAGTTAATGAAAAGTCACTTAGCCCCATCTGGTGATTAGATCCAGAATACCACGATTGCAAGATCGCCGTCACGGTACCCAGGAAGTCACGTGACTCACCAGGGTTAGGCTAACCCAATGTGGCTAGCTCTTATGCTAGCGCTGGAGTGTTTTTAGCTCATGATTCCTGATTTTTTCCATCTCTCCCTGCTTGAACACAGCTGATTTCGTTGAAGGAGTAAATAACCGCTCCTGTAGAAAGCTATGAAGGCTGAGGAGACATTTCAACAGGTAGATTTAGGGGTTTAGAAGCAAAAACTATGGGCTACTTTATTTAATGCAGTGATTTAAAACGGACACCAGAGGGCGCCCAAAAACAAGCAAAACTGCATATTATCACTTTCAAACATTATTGGACTTCCATGTATATTACTTCTATTATTCTAAAAATGTATACTTAGTTTAATTATTTTGATAAACAACAAATATATATATATATATATATATATATATATATATATATATATATATATATATATTTGTTTTATTTTTGTCATATTTTAAACGTAGTATATTTTCAGATTGCTACATACATTAACAGAGTATAAAACATATCAAATACATAAAAATTTCACATTTCACCACACCACACCTAGTTCCTGCTCTAACTTCTCCTGACAAGTCAGACTCACTGGCTGTGGTGTTTTTAGCACGTATATGTAAAATATCCCTCAGCACATGAGGAAAATACACTGATCACTCATACAGTGACTGATTTATGCACATTCATTGTTTTTCTACAGAGAAGTCAAAGCAAATAAAGGTAACATTTCTATTGAAGTTTAGACTTTTGAATCACAATACAGACATGATATTTAATAAAGCTGCACCAGGA
This sequence comes from Callopanchax toddi, assembly GCA_006937965.1. Classification (NCBI taxonomy): domain Eukaryota; kingdom Metazoa; phylum Chordata; class Actinopteri; order Cyprinodontiformes; family Nothobranchiidae; genus Callopanchax; species Callopanchax toddi. The sequence continues at coordinate 618,885 of SSNR01000162.1, read as the reverse complement.
ACCATTAGTAGAAGAGGGACTTTTTTTTTACTATTCTGAGTCAAGGTTTATTTAATAAAATGTTAATATATTCTCTGAGTTTATCTGTGTTTGTAAAGTTTGAACTTAAAATTTCACAGTTTCCTGAGGTTTTTTTATCCTGAGTTTAGGTAATTTATTACACTACATCTAGCTGCTGTTGCTAACAGCGCTAACAGCTGATTTTGTCTCTGGTGCTGTGATGTGTACTTATCCATTGGTACAATCTGAAAAACAGTCGTATTCACCTGCAAGACAAAGGACCAGTCTATGCACAGAAACAAAAAGGTAAAAATGACAAGAACACTGGATTCTTAAAAGAACAAGGGACACTACTGGAAACAATACAACAATAAACACAGCAAGAGACATAAGATTTAAAAGAAGTACTAATATTTAGATTAAAAAACATAGATGTTTTAGGTGTAACAAATTAAATAAATAGGGCTGTCAATCAATTATTTTTTTAATCGCATCAGTGTCCATAGTTTATTATTTTAAAGATGTTCTGAACTGACTTCATTTATTTCTTATTTAAGCTACTTGATCAGAACTTGAATTTGAATACAGGCCATTTACCATTTAGATCACTTGATAAAGCGTGATACCTGTATACAAGAAATAAGATGTTGCATGCATTCTGACTCTGAAAGGTTGAATCAGCCTTAATATCAAATTATTTTTCTCTTATAGAATTTGTTCTACTCATCACATCACACTAGGGCGTTTGCATCATCCTAAGTAACCCCAAAATGGCTGAAATTTTCTCTCGCATGTGCGGGAGGGTAGAGGGGTTTTGTGTCTGCACCACCGCGCACACCGCAGCAGCCAAGCAGCCCCCCGCCACAGACCCCGACCAGACGGCCCGTTCCACTCCAGGCCCCAGGCAGCGTGCAGAGAACAGGGGTGTAGGAAGACCCCAAGTCTACCCCGCCTGCTCCAATGTGGTGTTGATGCGTGTTGTAGTAAGATGTGTCTAAAAAAGAGTGGGGGGGCGGCACACCATCCCCCTCCCTGGATCCTATGTGTCTGAATGCAACGTGGAGGTGGATAAGGACACCGGAGGAGAGGTTAGCCGGCTAGACCTCCCTCCCTTCCAGGTATTACTGGGTGTAATCTCTCCAAAGATCCTAGATGCATATTTTAAGAATGTCATGAGTGGAAGTGTTTAAATTGTGCATTAAAATTGGGCCACAGGACTGCAGAGATGGTATTCCACACCCTGTAACTGTAACTCAAAGCCCTGTGTGTGTGGTGACGTGACGGAGCAGAGGGAGGGAAAAGTCCGGGGATGGGGAGGCAAGACTGGGGGGACAAGCCCTCCCAGGGAGCCAGCTCCCCCGCTGGCCCCAATAAGCACTCCCGTTCCCCAAAACCACCCAGGGCAGGGAGATTGCGGGCCCACCCATCCAGGTCCATGGCAGGAGCCCCACACGGTGCCATGGAGCCCCCCCCCCAAGCAGGGTAACTATACCCCCCTCCTCCCCCCCAGCGCCGATGGAACCAGCCCCACATGGCTAGGTGGTACCAAGGCCCACCAGCACACCAAAGGCCCCAGAGCCAGGGCCAGGCACCGGGACAGACACCAGCCCCCCCCAACGGCAACGCGCCAAGCGGAACACGAGACCCCTGGACCACCCCAGGCCCCACCCAGGGACGACCCGCCCCAGAACCCGAGCCTCCAGCCCCCCAGGAATGACCCAGCCACCCAACGGCTACCTGCAGCCACCGCCGCAGAGCACCCCAGACCCCAGACACGGCCGCCAGAGGGACACCCTGAGGCAGCCAAAACGCCACCCCGGCAGGAGACACAGCCCCAACGTCAGACCCCCCAACGGGCCCAGCCCCATGAGACCCCCAGACGCCCAAAACCCAGACACACCCCCACACCGCCCCGGTGGACAAAGCCCAGAACCCCCCCATCCTTACTATGTGATGAAACTGATCAAAGCTGCCCAGAGAGATTTTTTGGCGCGGAGGCAGAGGTTGTCTCAAGGTTAATATAGTCCAACAACAGATTTCTATACTGGTTCAAACTGAGATTATTCTTGTTTTTCCAGTTTATGAGGATCGTTTTCTTAGCGATGCATAGGGCAGTTAGAACCATGTGAGCTGAATTAATCTCTGTGATGACATCATCTAAGTCTCCCAGCAAGTTCATCAAAATGTCTGTTGCACCTGTGCTACACTTCCTCATCTCCTGGGTAAACCCTACCATCATCATCCTCATTTACAGAGGGACAGTAAACGCTGCGTCCCATCTATTTACAGTTTTTTCTCCCGCAGGTTCTGCTGAGTTTGCCGCGAATTTATACATTTCTGCTCCCTTTGTTACTATTCGCTGTGTTTTTATTACCCTTGCTTGCTATGGACACAACATCCTTCATCTCAGGACACCGTAAAAGAAAGCCGAACCAAACCTAAGAGCTGCTCTTGGGTCGTCATGGCGAAACTGGTCGCTCTCGCTGCACACAGACATACAGACTTCTCATAAGTTTTCTCGCTCTGAGCGGAGTGGCTGCTGTAACCACTCCCCTCCCGTCTGAGCAGACTAGACCCCAGGTCAATATGATAATATCTATACATTATTAAAATACAATAAAAATACTATAAAGACTTTTCTTTTGAAGTTCTTCTTCTTATTCATTTTGTTATTATATACAGTATGTTTGCTTGTTAGTTATTTAGTCTAATTTTTCATTATGTGGTCTAGTTCATTGTTTGTGTTTATAATTTTGTTTTTTATTGTATTCTAATTTGTTTATTCTGTTATCATTTCCCCCTTTTTTAGTCTAGTATGATTCATAATAATGATAGTTCATTATTTAGCCTAATGTTTAGTATTAGGTGAAGTATATTTATTTTTAGTCCAATGTGTTTATTGTTTAGTCTTTCTTTCTAATTTAGTCTAATTTCTTTATCATTGAATGTGGCTTTTATTTTGTTATAATTAATCTGCAGGACCTTGAACATGTCATACCATAGAACATGAAGGCATAAATCGTGTTATAGTAATGAATCTTAACATTTAATTTTTCTGTTTTGGTACACCATGTACTGTAAGTCCATAACCTTATTTATTACAGGTAATCATGTTAAATTGTGGGCCGCTCTGTTTATAAAGTAATGATTGAATCATTATTCTTGATAATAAAAAAAACATTTAGCTTCCTTGATAATGAAATAATGAAGCAGATATGTCAAATAACATGACCTGTTGTTGTTTATGTAAGCAGTTTGCACGTCCTTTATTTTGATTAAGCACCTGTGGTTGGTCAAAGGTTAAAGGACAGATCTGGACCCTGACATAAATCTATGAATTTACTTAACTTGAAAGCAGATTAATATTTAAAAATCAGAATGGATATATTCTAATCTATAAGTGTAATATATCTACTCTCTATCCTAAAAAAACATTTTGTTTTGTGTTGTTTGTCACTGTGAATCTATATTCTGTATTATTTAATCAGTCCCACCCAAACCTGTTCATATATTCTGATGTGGGACTGAGTCCGACTGCAGTGGGACTGGTTTTAGTTTCAGTGACTCCTAAACAAGCAGGAACAGCAACCATCTTCTGAATAGACGTGAGATTAACGACAATCACATAATAAATCTAAGAGAACATCCATGAGGTGAGTGTCCTTTTAAATTCACACATTTAAAATGTATTTTAGAAACTGTTGTTAAAATTTCTATCAACTGTTTTTCCATATTATTAAAGTGTCATTTACGTTCATTCAGAGTTAGATTCCATTTATTCTGATTCGTGTAATCACTTTATGCACCATGAAATAGGGTTATTGTAAAAAACTGTGGAAACAAACGTTCAACTGATTGTGATGACCTGGACATGATGACTGTTAAAACTATAATCTGTTATTAAACCATTCACCTAGATCTGTAATCTGTCACTTTCAACTGGAACATTCCCCAATTCAATGAAAACTGCTAAAGTTGTGACATTGTTTAAGAGTGGTGATAATCACAATTTCACTAATTACAGGCCGGTGTCACTGCTTCCACAGTTTTCCAAGTTAATAGAAAAAGTTTTTGTATCAAGGTTGGACAAATTCATTGAAAAAAATAATATTTTACATACTGAACAATATGGATTCAGGACCATACATTCAACAGGAATGGCAATAATGGATTTAACAGACAAAATATCAACAGCAATAGACAATAAAAACTACTTCATTAGTGTATTTATTGATTTACAGAAAGCATTTGATGTTATTGATCATTCAAGGTTACTTCAAAAACTCTATCAGTACAGAATAAGAGGGTTGGCACATCAATGGGTTAAAAGTTATTTAGAAAATAGGAAACAATTTGTTCAGATCAATAATATTAAATCAGAAATGAGTGGTATTAATTGTGGAGTGCCACAAGGGTCAGTCCTTGGACCTAAACTGTTCATACTGTTTATTAATGATATCGTCAACGTATCTAAGCTTCTTGGTACAGTTCTATTCGCTGATATACTATTGTTTTTTTCAGGATCAGATATTAATACAGTAACTCAAGTGATAAATAATGAACTGATAAAAATAAAAAATGGTTTGATATAAACAGGTTGTCACTGAATTTAAACAAAACAAATTTTATATTGTTTAACGACAAGAACAACGAGGTATCATTACAATTGGATGGGATAAAAATTCAAAGAGTTTCCATTTAAAGGAAACCAAATTTCTAGGAATTCTGTTTGATGAAGATCTGACCTGGAGGCCACATATTGGTTACATAAAAGGTAAAAGTTCTAAAGCCATAGCAGTATTACATAGGGACAAGTTTTTGTTGATTTGTTAAGATTATACAACTCACTGATAGTACCTTACTTAACTTATTGTGTAGAAACCTGGGGATCAGTATACAAAACCCACACACAATCTTTGTTTATTTAGCAAAAAAGAGTATTGAGAATTATTAATAATAATCATAGTAGAGATCCCTCGAATCCATTATTCATTAAAAATAAAATACTGAAATTTCATGACTTGGTGGATTGGAAAATATTACAAATAATGTACAAAGCTAATACAAAAACTTTACCAACAAATATTCAAAAAATGTTTGTAAAGAGAGAATAAGTGTTTACATGCTGAAGGGAACTGATATCTTTAAAAGGTTCAGATTTAGAACCACAATTAGGGAACGTTGTATTTCTGTGAAGGCTGTGAAACTGTGGAACGACCTTAACAGGGAAATGAAACATGCAAAATCACTAAATATATTTAAAATATGCGTCAAATCGAGTGTAATAAGTAATTATCAGAATGTAAAATAAATTTGTGTTTTAGGATTTGTTTATGATCAAATGTGAAAATTAGAGCAGGATGGTGTTCCATCTGTGTGTCTGAAAGCTCAAAGTAAGAATGTATTTTATTCTTTTGTGTCAAAGGGGGCAGAAATTATAAGATTATTTCTTCTATCTGCTCCTTTTCATTCTAATTTATTTAATGTAATGTACATTTTGATTTATTTTTCTTTTTTAAATGAAATAAACCTTTTAAATAAAAAACTATATATATATATATATATATATATATATATATAGTTTTTGCCTCTTTGATGGACAGGAACAATGCAACTATTATGTCTTTTTTAATCCCTTGTCCACCTTTTCTCTATTAAACTAAATTTTTCAGGTCAGAAACATATGTCATCAACATGTTGACCAACTCTTCATCCACCTCGACTGGTCAGCTGGCCATTCTCTGTTTCAAATTAAAAGAAAGACTTTACATGTCAATCGGAGTGATGGCAGTTAAAAACATCCTGGTCCTTCCTCTCTCCATCTACGTCCTCTACCTGGGTCTTCATCGATGGCGTCAGCATCGCTCCTTTAAGACATCAAGCCACTCTGAGATCATCACCTACCACCTGGCTGTAAACGAGATGTTCTGGGGCGTTGGTACCAGCTGCCTCTTTTATAGCGCGTACCGTGACAACATGGTGATAATGGTTATAGGAATGTTTGGGGTGTCCGCCACTTTTCTGGGAGAGGCGTTGTTCCACACCCTGACCTGTGTGGATCGGTACCTGGCTGTGGTTCATCCTGTCTCCTACCTGATGTTCAGAAACACTCGTGGAGTTCAGATCAGGAACATCAGCATCGGGTGTGCTTGGCTGCTGTGTTTGGGACTGGCATTGTCCAATGTAGACGTATCAGGTGTCTCTATCATCAACTCAATGCTTTCTCTTCTGGTGGTCTCAGTCATAATCATAACGTTCTGCAGCATCTCTGTTGTCTGGGTTCTGATTCGTCCAGGACCAGGGGGAGGAGTCAGGGAAAAGGTTGACCAAACAAAGCTGAGAGCTTTTTACACCATCACAGTCATAACGAGTGTACTCTGGGTGTGGTTTGCAGGCCCCCTTATTAGCACTGCTTTAACAACATCACATGTGCTGAGTGATAATGTTAGCTGTGTGTTAATGGCGAGTGTTAGCTGGTTTAATCTGCCCACCAGTCTGGTGTCACCTCTGCTGTATCTGCACAGAGCAGGGAAACTATCATGTGGTGGCTGGAATTCAGAGCCAAGGGGCCAGTTAGAGTAAACAGGATCATTCATTCACTTTGCTTTGTGATTAGTCAGTTTATGGTGGTATATTTAGAGAAGATATAGTTTAATGTCTATTTAATATGGTCTTGTGATGGACTGAAATCCTGAGTAAAGTCACAGAAAATAAGTGACCAGATTCAAGACATCCAGTGTTTTTGGCAGCCATCTTAGTTTTCGTCTTAGCTTTTTGGACAAAAATTCTCAGTAGTTTTAGTCATGTTTTAGTTTCTGTATGTCATAGTTTTATTTGACAAAAACACAAAGTACTTTGTAAATTGGAATGACTTGCTGCCTGTCAAAAAAGCATATTTATAGCGTTCAATTAGTTTCCAAACTCGAAAATGAGCATTCTGCTCACACACATTAAACACTGTTTTTGTAAACGTGATACAAGTGTGACCAGTGACCACAGGTGTGTTGTGCTGAATGTGGGCTGAATGCCAGGTGGTGGGCGTGATCAAATAAGCATAGGATGCAGCAGCACAGCTGATAGTTTTTAAGCTTCCGACAAACAGATCTAACACACAATAAGCAAACATGTCGTGCATTTTGAAGTCTGACAGGCCACCAACCAGTGGTGGTCCATCCATAGGGGGCACTAGGGCACCACCCCACCAGTCCAAAAGGAAGAGAAGAAGAAGATAGAATCACAAAATGTAAAAAAAACACATGAAAATAAAACTAAACGATTCATCCATTATATATACAATAAGTACTACTGTGTATAATCTGCATTTAGGTGTAGTTTTAACATGTTTTCTCACTATTTTTTTACCAGATCGAAAGGTCGAGTGATGTACTTCCTGTTTCTTTGGGATCTACTGCGCATGTCCTGGGTGCACTCAGCTTTACCAATAGTTCTTACCAATAGCGCTTTATTCACTGTTACTGACGCATGTGCACTGGAACCAGCCTTTAGTGCAAAGTATAGGAGAGCTGAAGGGCGCTAAACCTAGCGTCTGTGTCATGCGCAGAAAGGCAGTAGACCGGAGTATTGGCTGAGCTCAGATCACGAAGTTGACCCGGAAGTTCTTGTTCTTGAATTTGTAATGGATATTTATTCAAAGAATCCTTCTTGGCAGCTTGTGAAAATCTGGCCGATTTATTCCTGATTGAATCAATTTGATGGTGAGTGTCTTCATTTGTTTGTTTCTTTTTTGTTATTAACAATGAATCTGTTGTGGATTTTCCAATCCAAAAACCCCATAGCTGGAGCTAGCCACGGCTAGCTGTTCTAAGTCCTGATGAGTGAATTTATACCTAAAATAGCGACATGTTTTGTTATAGTTAGAGCTGAATGTTAGAGAAACACTGATATGTTGATTGAATACGTTGGTTTATGTAGTTTAGCTCGTTTTGATACGTTTTATGTTACTTTTCCAAGCGGCCTATGGGTGTTTTGAATGAGTGTCCTAAAATCGTAATTTAATTTTTTTGATGGGACTTATCAGTGGATTTGACTTCATGTTGTTAATTCACTTCATTAGTTGAGCTGATTGTCATGACTTGCTTGGTTAGTGTTTGTTGGCTGAATTGTAACATTAATTATCTGACTGTTAGTTAGAGATGGATTTAGGATTTATTTGTTTGTGGTGTCAGTAGAAAGCTCATTGTGAATATTAAGTTGTGTTTCTGACCTTGTGTAGGTCAGGCTATTTTTTCCTTGAAACTCTTACTTCTGTTATGACCACATTGTGGTTGTTTTTTATTTGTATCTGATTATATTGATATTATTCTAAGGTCTCCTTATGAAGACTTTATGATTTCTTTACTGTTTGATGTGTAGAATTAGACCTAACAGCGCCACATTGTTAGAGAACTGGTGGTAGGGATTTTTACCAGCAAAATATTCAGTCAGATGAAAATATTTTGCTTCATTCCCTGCTCTAGTGGTGATATGTGGTTTTTTTGTGCATCTGAAAACTGTCTTGCAAAAATGCACCCCACCCCAAAAAAACTTTCACCAGCCGCCACTGACACCCACTAATGTCATCGTTTCGTCAAAGAAAACTCACACCTCTGGTCTTGTTTTAGTCATGAAAGATCCATATTTAGATTGTTACCATCTCATTATAGTAATGAAAAAAGGGGTGTCAACAAAATAATTTCATCATTGTTGACAAAAATAACAATGAAGACATCCAATTATAACAGTTCAAAGGTCAAAAAGTCATACTTTATTTTTTAACTCTGTGTCCTGTCCGGCTGTACAGCAAACAGAATAGATGTCTGAGTGCCAGAATAAGCCCAACAGTGTTGCTGTTCCAGGTGAGACGTTACAGCCACTGCTATAATGCTCCACCTGACTTATATTTAAAAAATCTTTATTAGAATTGGTTATTGATTTGAATCCCAACGGACATGGAGATGGAAAAAATGGGGAAGGATACAAAAAGAGGGGTGGGGTAGAAAGTTAGAGAAAGAAAAGAGTACAAGACATACAAAGAATCTGCTTCTGGGCCTGCAAAAAGAGAACAAAACCAGAGGGCATAGATACCAAAGCAATACACATCACATGACTCCACAACTGCAGTGTTCTTAAAATGAACACAAGATTAATTCAAGGTGTGTTTAGTGCCAACCACAGCCCAAGTCAACGTGTTTGGAAACACCTGAGTCCATACTTGTGAGCACCTGTTTGTAAGTATGCACACTTGTGTCTATAAGGTTGTTCCATAGTATTACTCAATAAGTTCACAGAGACACAGACCCGCCCCCCAAGAACAATGAAAGACACGGAGATCAGAGTCTGAGTCCTTTTAACAAACTTCAACTCTGACGACTTTACACTGAAATCAAAAACATTACTCCACATTTTGCTTCTACAGTTCATTTAAAAACAAGCAATTAGCAGAGTGTTGTTGACTGAGAATGCTTCATAATTACTAATTACATTATACAAATTTTCCTATGTTTTTGTTCCTTAGACATTTAAATATATACCTGCTCTTTACTGTATATTTAAGTGACCCAAGTGAAAGAAATTCAAATAAAGCTGCCTTCCTAAATCTGTGAAGTGCTATCTTGTCTTTTTTTTATTATTAATTTTGATCTAGGCCTTCTAATGTTTTGACTTCCTTCCAAACCATCGGTCCTCTGGGACCAGATCCTTTATCCTAATGTTCACACATACTGCTGTTGAAATACTTCAGATCATCTCTGAACATTGGTAAACTGTACTTGGATGAAAAAAAAATCATAGTTGTATTGGGATAACCTGAGGACCCAAAAATCAGCCAAGAACACAGGAGTAAACGTTATTAAAAAGATTATTAAAGCAGCACTGAGCGACTTTTAACCAGTAGGGGGCAGTAGGAGGCTGCGATTGAAAGTTTCACTTTAACTGTCGTAAATCATCTCACGCCTGAAATATTTCCAGCCCAGTCTGCGACAGCTTTTAGCTAATAATTTCACGGATTTATTTACCTGTGAGGTGTTGTAGAGCAAGGCTTTGATTATCAGGTCGGTGTAGGAGAGATTAACCCAGGAGTAGCTGCTGGATGACATCGGCTGGTTCAGCCTCGGGTCTGCGTGTCAGCCAAGCCGCAGCTGGAGGCACTGAGCCGGTGAAGAGCGCGTGGAGCCTCCACTGTTCCGTCCGGGCCACGAATATCCTTTTTCTAGGTGATATCAACCATGGTTGTAAGTTCGTCCTGTTCCCCTATGTATGTTTTATTGCATGACATGCAGGGTATTTCGTATATGACGTTGCATTTTTTCTCCAGTTGTATCTTGTACTTCGGGTGAACTAACAGCTGTCTTTGATTTTTGTATGGTTTGACTATGGTTTGAATCTGGTGTTTCTTCATGGTTCTTTGTATTTTTTCTGTCACTCATTGGATGTACGGTACTGTAATGGTGTTGATGTGTTTTTGGTCTGATGGTTTTGATTTTTTCTTGGCTTTTTTACCTTCCCGGTTTCTATCTTTATTTTCGACATGTTCCTTTCCTTATTGCCCAGCCTGGATACTGGCATCTTGTTAGTGCTCGTTTGATATTTTCCTCCTCCTTTATTCTGTCCGTTTCATCTGTGATGTAACTGGCCCGTTCGTATAATGTCCTGACAACTGATAATTTGTGTGCTGTAGGGTGTTCAGATGTCCATAGGAAATATTGGTCTGTGTGTGGGGGTTTTCTGTAGATTGTGATTTTTATACTGCCATCTTCATTGCGGTGTGTGTTTAAGTCCAAGAAAGCTATGGTCCGGTTTTTTTCCTCCTCGTGTGTGAACTTGATATTGCCAGTGGTGTCGATAGTGTTGAGATGATCGGTGAGTTGTTGAGTGTGTCCGCTTTTGATTGTTTCCAGGATGTCGTCAACGTACCTTTTCCAGAATGTGGGTCTTATTTCCTCAGGTGCTGTGTTGATGGCTTTTTGTGCCAGGTCCTCCATGAAGAACCCGCTCATACCGCTGATAGCGGGTCCCCCATGGCGAATCCCTCTTTTTGTCTGTATATGTTGTTTTTGAACTGAAAGTATGTGGACTTTGCAACGAAGTGAACTTGAGGATGTCATCGGCTGTTAGGTTTGTTCGTTTCTTTAAGGTTTTGTCGGCTCTGAGGCGCTCGTGTACTAATTGAAGTGTGATGTCTATGGGAGTTTTTGTGAAGAGTGATATTACATCATGTGAAATGAATATTTCATCCTTAGCTGTTGTCATAGTTTTTAATTCCTGGGATAGTTGTTGAGAGTTGATGAAGTGATGATCCGTTAGTCCTAGTAGAGGCTGGATGATCTCCACTAGGGCTTTTGACAAGTTGTAAGTAACTGATCCAATGCTGTCCTGATCCAATGCTGTCCACTATGGGACGTAACGGGGTGTCGGCTTTGTGTATCTTGGGAGTACCGTAGATCCGTGGGGTGATACTGGATGTAGGTACTAATTGTTTGTACATTTCGTGGGTTATTTTCTCATTTTCCAGTTCTGGTTTTAATAGCTGTTTCAGCAAAAAGAAATGTTTATGAAAGCTACTGCCCAAAAACTTACCTCTCTGTTTTAGTCAGTCTTCAGTTATTGGGCGACAAACAAGACTTTCTGTCATCCGCTTTGGCAAAGCTGTTCACAGAATTGCTTGCTTTTTGTTGTGGTGTTCATTGGCTTGAGTGGTACCAGTGTAAGAGTTGACAATGGTTAAATTATGGTGAGGTTGGACTCTCAAAGTTTATAGACATTGCATCTCCACCTACATAAAGCACAATTGTTTTATGGCAGAGGTGAGACTTGAACCCACACCTCCATAGAGACTGGAATCTTAATCCAACGCCTTAGACCACTCAGCCACTCTACCACTGTAAACGGAGTGAAAGGTGCATATGTGTCACCCAATCAAGACAATGATTGAAAAGTCTTCTTTTCAGACCTTCTGAGGTCGTGGAACAAAGCAAGTCCCCGTAATTTGCTTACATCCTATATGTCTCTTTAACAGTGTTTCTAATGTGCAAGTTTGTTTGTACATACAGTTCATGTCTTGAAATTCAAGGCCATTACCAGCATCAGATTTAGTTATTTCTCACAAACACTTGAACACATCCTGATGTTGATCAATGTGGTGGAAGAGGTGTGTTTATAGAAACAAGAGTCTCAAAAAAGGACTGTCCAGACATCTTACAATGACAATTTTTGTCAATGAATTAGTCAGTGGTATTGTCTTAGGAAAAGGGGATCTTAACAGTGAGGCATTTTAGTTGACAGTACAGCTTGCTTTTGGTACCAAACTTGACCTGGGCCATCTTTTCTTGGGTGAATCACAACACATTGGCTCTTTTGAAGTCAATGTAACAAGATGATTTGCTCAGCTAACTTCTTGCTCATGGACTCAACAAGAAACGTATTATCCAATGTGCCTTGTGTCCACTTGGCATAACCGGGGTGATTGTGTTTCTATTTTTAAAAAACTCACTTGAGGAAACATGGTAGAAGACTATTTCACATTTATTACTGTAGCAGAGGATGGTTTCAATCCGTCGTCCTCTGGGTTATGGGCCCAGCACACTTCCGCTGCGCCACTCTGCTTTGCAATGATGTAAATACCATTGATCAATATGGGAAAGTTGCTGTATATAAAAAGAAATGTTTATGAAAGCTACTGCCCAAAAACTTATCTCACAGTTTTAGTCAGTCTTCTGTTATTTGGCGACAGACAAGCCAGTCTGTCAGTCTCTTTGGCAAAGCTGTTCACAGAATTGCTTGCTATTTGTTGTGGTGTTCATTGGCTTGAGTGGTACCAGTGTAAGAATTGACAATGGTTAAATTATGGTGAGGTTGGACTCTCAAAGGTTTTAGACATTGCATCTCCACCTACATAAAGCACAATTGTTTTATGGCAGAGGTGGGACTTGAACACCATAACCTTGAGTGGTACCCATGTCAGAATTGACAAGCTTTGTATTTTACAAAACACTGGCGCCCTCTGCTGTTGTGGTCATGTATCGACCCTAAAATACTAAAACCCGATTATAAGACGACCCCAAATTTTCACATTATTTTCAATGAAAAACCCCTGGTCTTATATTCGGGTCAATACTTTATAAAGTATCTATACCTTATTATTATACAATAACAATACTATAAAGAGTTTTCTTTTGAAGTTCTTTTTTAAATTTATTTTGTTATTTTGTAAGTTTGCTTATTTATTATTTAGTATATATTTTTTTATTTGGTGGTATATTGCATTGTTTGTGTTTATAATTTATTTTTTATTTATTTTTTATGTAGTCAGTTTTTTTTCCTTTTTTAGTCTAGTAGTCTAATCTTTAGTATTAGGTCAATTATGTTAATTTTTAGTCTAATGTGTTTATTATTTAGGCTTTCTTTCTAATTTAGTCTAATATGTTTATTAATGAATGTGGCTTTTAAATATTTATCACTAATCACCAGGACATTGAACATGTCAAACTGTACAACATAAAACCAGAAATTGTGTGATACTAATGAATCTTGACATTACAGTATATTGATTCTGCTTTGGTACACCATGTACTGTAAGTCCATAACCTTATTTATTATAGGCGATCATGTTAATTTGTGGGAAGTCATGGCTCGGTTTATAAAGTAATGATTGAATCATTATTATTATATTATTCTTGATAAAAATAACACTTGGCCTCCTCAATAATGGAATAATGAAGCGGGTAAGTCAGAAACTATGACCTGTTATTGTTTTTGTAAGCAGTTTGCATTTCATTGATTTTGATTAAACACCTGTCGTTAGTCAAAGGTTTAAAAGACAGATCTAGAACCTAGCAAATATCTATAAAGTCAATTAACTAGAAAGCAGATATATATTTAAAAAGCTGAATGGATATATTCTAAACTTTAAATGTAAGATATTCACTCTCTGTCCTAAAACCAACATGTTTTGTTGTCTTTTATTTAGATTTGTGTGTTGTTTTGTTTTTGTTTTTTTTCCTGTGAATCAATATTCTGTATTAAAATGAGCATGTTCCCGCGGTCAGTGACAAGAGTCACACCCAAACCTGTTTATATATTCTGATGTGGGACTGAGTCCGACTGCAGTGGGACTGGTTTTAGTTTCAGTGACTCCTAAACAAGCAGGGACAACAACCATCTTCTGAACAGAGACATGAGATTAATGACAATCACATAATAAATCTCAGAGAACATCCATAAGGTGAGTGTAGTTTTAAATTCACACATTGAAAATGCATTTCAGAAACTGTTATTTAAATCTCTGTCAACAGGTTTGCCATATAATCAAAGTGTTTACGTTCATTCAGAATTAGATTTCAATTATTCTGATTTAGGTAACCACTTTATGCACTATGGAATATATATTCATGTTTTTGCCACTTTCCTACCAGTGACCAGTGATGTAAGTAATGTATTAAGTTATGATGGACAGGAACAATGCAACTATTAAGTATTTTTTAACCTTTTATCCACTTTTTCTCTATTAAACAAAATTTTTCAGGTCAGAAACATATGTCATCAACATGTTGACCAACTCTTCTACCTCGGCTGATCAGCTGGTCTTTTTGTGCTTTAATTTCAAAGAAAGACTTTACATCTCATTGGGAGTGGTAGCATTAAAAAACATCCTGGTCCTTCCTCTCTCCATCTACGTCCTCTACCTGGGTCTTCATCGATGGCGTCAGCATCGCTCCTTTAAGACATCGAGTCATTCTGAGATCATCACCTACCACCTGGCTGTAAACGAGATGTTCTGGGGTGTTGGCACCGTCTGCTTACTTTATGGCACATACCGTGAGAACATGGTGATAATGATTACAGGAATGTTTGGGATGTCCGCCACTTTTTTTGGAGAGACGCTGTTCCACACCCTGACCTGTGTGGATCGGTACCTGGCTGTGGTTCATCCTGTCTCCTACCTGATGTTCAGAAACACTCGTGGAGTTCAGATCAGGAACATCAGCATCAGGTGTGCTTGGCTGCTGTGTTTGGGACTGGCATTGTCCAATGTAGACATGTCAGGTGTCTTTGTCATCAACTCAATGCTTTCTGTTCTGGTGGTCTCAGTCATAATCATAACATTTTGCAGCGTCTCTGTTCTCTGGGTTCTGATTCGTCCAGGACCAGGGGGAGGAGTCAGGGAAAAGGTTGACCAAACAAAGCTGAGAGCTTGCCACACCATCACAGTCATAACGAGTGTACTCTGGTTTTGGTTTGCAGGCCTCCTTGTTAGCACTGCTTTAATGACATCACTTGTGCTGAGTGAACATGTTAGCTGTGTGTTAATGGCGAGTGTTAGCTGGTTTAATCTGCCCACCAGCCTGGTGTCACCTCTGCTGTATCTGCACAGAGCAGGGAAACTATCATGTGGTGGCTGGAATTCAGAGCCAAGGGGCCAGTTAGAGTAAACAGGATCATTCATTCACTTTGCTTTGTGATTAGTCAGTTTATGGTGTTATATTTAAAGAGCATATTTTAAGTTAGACACTCCCTTAAACAAATGTTTAGATAAATATAATAGAAACTTGTTCTGAATAAAAATTTACACAAATTCAGCTTATTTAGGCTTTTGGATTCATTTTTGTGAGAATTGTCTAGTTTTTCACCAAACCGGAAGTGACGACAGTTCAGGGAGACCGTTCGTTCTCTATATAGAAAACTGATCCACTTATCACTGCTTGTGACGAGCAAAATAAACCCCCAGAGTGCCGTTATTTTATTACTTTATTACTATAGTGAGAAGTTATTTTATTAAGATTAAAAAAAAAAAGAAGATAAAACAAATCAGTCCTGTAAGGCTGTACCGGTCCAGCTGTAGACCGTGACCCACCTCTTCACTTGGTCTGGATAAAATGCCAGCGTTTAGCACCAGGTTTGATCATCAGAGCTCCAAACACTGAGCTGCGTTCAGGACAAGCTAGATGGATTGTTAAGAAATGAAAGAGTTTATAAAACGTTTCACAGGATGCAGCTGAACGGTTCGAGGCTGACCGAAACAGTGTCGGGTCAGGCTGGAAACCCCGCCGTGAAGCCCCTCTTGGTAGCCCCGCTGGGAACGGGAAGCCCCTCTGGAGAGCATCGCGGCATGGATTTACTGTACCCCGCCAGCCAGGTGAGGGTCAGACACCTGAAGGAAATGCTCTCATGAAATTGCGGATCGGTACCGGACTACGACTCACCATGAACCGTACCAAACCTGGCATGGAAACGAGACTCAAGTCTCCCCGTTAGCTCCTTTTAGCTGCTGCGTGCTAACAGCGGTTCCGGTGTTAATTTGAATGGATTGAAGTAACGGCGCCTGTTTAGAGTCACACTGAATGTTTTTCGTCGGTATGTGGGACTCCATCACATCCAGTCCTGGACTAGACCAGGACCACCGGAGTTTTTCGTCTCCAAACAGAAGTCACCGTACCGGTAAGGAAGCCGTCTTGTTGTTGACTCAGTGTCCTGACAGACTGGCGATCGGCATCACAAACATAATAATTTAGCATTTTTTATTAAAATGAATACACACCGACTCGATTAAAGAGCGCTCTAACCTAAAACTAACAACTCATCGCCGACAGCGAGCAGGCAGCTGGCAGACTAGAGCGGTGCCAGTCTGAGATGTTAAAGTAGTTTAGCTTTAAAAAATCTAACACAATGATTAAAACAAGCATCTGTTACACAAACTCCACACAACAAAGGGCTCAAATGATCAGATTTATGGGATTATTGATCATACAGAGTGTTAAATTATCCTACAAATACTTTATTTATCTACATCAGACAACACTGTAAGCAGCGCCACCTAGCTAGGAGCTCCCTCTGGTGACGTCACAGGTCCAAATATGAAAAAAACTGTGTTTTTAGAAGCTTTGCAAAAAGGGGTACTTTTGACTAGAAAAATGGTTTTAAAAAATTTATTGTAAAACAAAATACCCTCAATAAACATTTCAAATAGTATTTTTGGACAGAATTTTATCTGAATTTTAAAAAAAAAGAACTTTCAATTTGCTCTTTAAAGTGCCTGTGACTCCATATTTAAATCACTATATTAAACAGGTGTAATCTTTGATGCCTCTAGATTAGCGTTGCACCATTATAACTCCAAATACGCTGTAATTATTTCCTAAGGAGCAACTCAGAGATCAGAAGAAAGCGCCGCCTTCCGGTTCTGCTGGGGTTCTCCTTATTTGGCAGCCTGACACTTCTGCTGCAGCAGGGGGCAGTGCCGTCGCGTGAAAGAGAAACGAAACTGAAACTAAACACTACACGGTCTATGGTCAATGGCGGCGGCACTGCCTCGCTCCAGTTGTCGTGAACGTGCATGTGGGCGGAGAATTTACCATATAAGCAAGTCCGGATCACTAGGACCTCATAGCGGGCTGGAGTGAAAAAAACAGTTTGAAACCTGGGTCTGAAATTTTGAAGAGCTTCTCACTGGCTGGACTAGGAGACCGATGGACGCTGTTTTTTGCTCTTTCTGGCAGGTTTAAGGTGAGAACTCAACGTTGCAACATGATAGATAAGTCAGAAAACACGGAAACCGATGTCATGGGACCTTTAAAAATGTGAGATGATATAGTTATATGGTCTTGTGATGGACTGAAATCCTGAGTAAAGACACAGAAAATAAGTGACCAGATTCAAGACATCCAGTGTTGTTTTTGGCAGCCATCTTAGTTTTCGTCTTAGCCTTTTGGACGAAAATTCTCAGTAGTTTTACTCACGTTTTAGTTTCTGTATGTCATAGGTTTTTTTTGACAAAAACACAAAGTAATTTGCAAATTGGGATCGCTTGCTGCCTGTCCAAAAATCCCTGCATGTTCATGGCATTAATTTAGTTTCAAAACTTGCAAATGAGATTTCTGCTCACACACATTAAACACTGATTGTGTAAATGTGATACAAGTTGTTAGGAAATTCCAACTTGTGAGGATCCATACAACCAAACCGGACCGTACGGCGAGGAAGGAGCAGGAATAAATCTGAAGGTTAGACCGTCCAATTTCACAGCCGCTTGCTTCCGATTTGTGCGATAAAAGAAACTTGCCGTACCTATCTCTACCGGTGTGGGTAAGTACCTCTGAAGGATGCAGCCCCTGATCAGGCTAAACGGGTGGAGTAGGAGGAAATCGTGCTGACTGTTCCCCTTTGTTTCAAATGCAAGCGGCAATTAATTGCCTTAATTTTATATGCATTCTTTTTTTTCTAATGAATTAATCAATCAAAATTAACGTGTTGTAAAGATCAGATGGTCATGTAAATGTCAAAGGTCACCCGAAGCCACTGATCACTCTGCTATCACGCCACATGCAGACAGGATCCTTTAGCTACAGATATTGCCAAAACATTTAGTTGCTTGCAACATCTTCCTACAACAGATGTGGATTCGACCTTGGCACAGAACCTCTTTCTGCTTCAGTTAAAGAGTTTTCTGACTGAAAAGATTTTCTTTATAATAAAAATGATTTCTCTTTAGACTTTGATGTTTAATGAATAACAATGATTGTTTTCCTAAGGTGAATTTAATCAGAATTCAATGCTTATTGTTGATGATTTAAATGTTAAACAATGAATTTTCTCACTCGTGAACAAGACCCCGAGATACTTGAACTCCTCCACTTGAGGCAGGACCTCTCTCCCGACCCGGAGTTGGCAATCCACCTTTTTCCGGTCGAGAACCATGGCCTCAGATTTGGAGGTGCTGATCCTCATCCCAGCCGCTTCACACTCGGCTGCGAACCTTCCCAACAAGAGCTGAAGGTCAGAGCTCGATGAAGCTAGGAGGACCACATCATCCGCAAAAAGCAGAGACGCGATTCTCCTGTCACCAAACCCAACCCCCTCCACACCACGGCTGCGCCTAGAAATCCTGTCCATAAAGGTTATGAACAGGACCGGTGACAAAGGGCAGCCCTGGCGGAGTCCAACCCTCACTGGGAACAGGTCCGACTTACTGCCGGCTATGCGGACCAGACTCACACTCCTCTGGTACAGGGACTGAATGGCCCTTAACAAAAGCCCATCCACCCCGTACTCCTGGAGCGCCCCCCACAGGGTGCCCCTGGGGACACGGTCATAAGCCTTCTCCAAATCCACAAAACACATGTGGATTGGTTGGGCAAACTCCCATGACCCCTCCATCACCCTAGCGAGGGTAAAGAGCTGGTCCACAGTTCCACGACCAGGACGAAAACCACATTGCTCCTCTTCAATCTGAGGTTCAACTATCGACCGGAACCTCTTCTCCAGTACCCTGGAGTAGACCTTTCCAGGGAGGCTGAGGAGTGTGATCCCCCTATAGTTGGAACACACCCTCTGGTCCCCCTTCTTAAAAATGGGAACCACCACCCCGGTTTGCCACTCCATAGGAACTGCCCCCGATGACCACGCAATGTTGCAGAGACGTGTCAGCCACGACAGACCTACAACATCCATTGCCTTGAGATACCCAGGTCGGATCTCATCCACCCCTGGGGCTCCGCCGCTGCGTAGTTGTTTGACTACCTCAGCGACTTCTGCCCCAGAGATTGGACAGTCCGTCCCCAGGTCTCCCAGCTCTGGTTCCTCCTCGGAATGCGCGTCGGTGGGATTGAGGAGCTCCTCAAAGTATTCCTTCCACCGTCCGACTATAGCCCCAGTTGACGTCAGCAGCTCCCCGTCCCCACTGTAAACAGTGTGAGCGAGTTGCTGCCTTCCTCCCCTGAGGCGCCGGATGGTTTGCCAGAACCTCTTTGGAGCCGACCGATAGTCTTTTTCCATGGCCTCGCCAAACTCCTCCCACGCCCGAGATTTTGCCTCGGCAACTGCCACTGCTGCACTTCGCTTGGCCCGCCGGTACCTGTCTGCTGCCTCTGGAGACCCACAGACCAGCCACGCCCTGTAGGCCTCCTTCTTCAGCCTGACGGCTCCCCTAACCTCTGGTGTCCACCAGCGGGTACGGGGGTTACCGCCACGACTGGCACCGGCTACCTTGCGACCACAGCTAGCAACAGCCGCCTCAACAATCGCAGAGCGGAACAAGGCCCATTCGGACTCAATGTCCCCCACTGCTCTCGGGACGCGGTCGAAGCTCTGCCGGAGGTGGGAGTTGAAGACCATCTTGACAGGCTCTTCTGCCAGGCGTTCCCAGCAGACCCTCACTATACGTTTGGGTCTACCAGGTCTGCGCGGCATCTTCCCCTGCCATCTGATCCAGCTCACCACCAGGTGGTGATCAGTTGACAGCTCCGCTCCTCTCTTCACCCGAGTGTCCAAAACATACGATCTCAGGTCAGATGATACAACTATAAAGTCAATCATCGACCTGTAACCTAGGCTGCCCTGGTACCAGGTGTACCGATGGGCATCCTTATGTTCGAACATGGTGTTTGTTATGGCCAAACTGCGACTTGCACAGAAGTCCAATAACAGAACACCACTCGGGTTCAGATTGGGCGGGCCGTTCCTCCCAATCACGCCCCTCCAGGTCACGCTGTCATTGCCCACGTGAGCGTTGAAGTCCCCCAGCAGGACTATGGAGTCCCCAGTAGGAGCGCTATCCAGCACTCGTCCCAGAGACTCCAAAAAGGGTGGGTACTCTGAACTGCTATTTGGTGCATAAGCACAAACAACAGACAGGACCCGTTCCCCAACCCGAAGGCGTAGGGAAGCTGCCCTTTCGTCCCCCGGGGTAAACCCCAACATACAGGCAGAGAGTCTTGGGGCTAACAAAAAGCCCACCCCAGCCCTCCGCCTCTCACCCGGATCAACTCCAGCAAAGAAAAGTGTCCAACCCCTCTCCAGGACTCGGGTTCCAGAGCCAACGCTATGTGTCGAGGTGAGCCCAACTATATCTAGCCTGTATCGCTCAGCCTCTTCCACAAGCTCCAGCTCCTTCCCCGCCAGAGAGGTGACATTCCATGTCCCGATAGCCAGTTTTCCCGTCCGGGGATCGGATCGCCAAAGCTCCCGCCTCGGTCTGCCACCCGATCCACAATGCACCGGACCCTTCACTCTCCTCCTGCAGGTGGTGGGCCCACAGTTGGATGAGCCCATGTCTCCGGTTCGGGCTGGGCCCGGCCGGGCCCCATGGGCGAAAGCCCATCGACAGGCGGATTGGGGCAGCGTCTGCAGTGATGCGGACGCTGAACCGGTCTGTTGTGGTAAAGAGAGAGCTGAGCCAGAAAGCAAGGCTCTCGATTTACCGGTCGGTCTACGTCCCAATCCTCACCTATGGTCATGAGCTTTGGGTAGTGACCGAAAGAACGAGATCGCGGATACAAGCGGCTGAAATGAGTTTCCTCCGCAGGGTGGCCGGGCTCAGCCTTAGGGATAGGGTAAGAAGCTCGGACATCCGGGAGAGACTCGGAGTAGAGTCGCTGCTCCTCCATATCGAAAGGAGCCAGTTGAGGTGGTTCGGGCATCTGGTAAGGATGCCTCCTGGACGCCTCCCTCGGGAGGTGTTCTGGGCATGTCCTGCCGGCAGGAGGCCCCCAGGTCGACCCAGGACAAGCTGGAGGAAATACATCTTCAGTTTGGCCTGGGAACGCCTGGGCGTCCCAGCTGAGGAGCTGGTGGACTTGGCCGGGGAGAAGGTGGCCTGGGCTGCCCGACTTAGAATGCTGCCCCCGCGACCCGGACCCGGATAAGCGGAGGAAGGCGAGGCGAGACAATGAATTTTTGAAATGCATTATTTTAGATCTTGAATACATCAAATGACTCTAATTGATGATTTTATCACATTTTATTATCAGCCATGTTTCATAATGACATCAATATATTAATAATGACCTTTTTGAGCTTAAACTATGAGTTTCAGAGAGAGAGCAAATGTCTCTCTTGGTAACGCCTCCCCAATTTTCCTGGCAAATCATTGGTTAATCTTATTTTCTATAAAAACTTTGATTTCCAGATTTTTTTTGTCACTTTGCCAAAAAGTCTCTCTTCCAACAACTCTCTGCCAACTGGAAAACATTCTGTCTGGAATCAAGCCAGGTTCCAGACCCAGGTCAGGTTAACGGCCTAAAGATGACTCATCTTTTTTGTAACAGCCAGAAATTCTAATTTGATCCAGAGAGAAACCATATGTTTGAATCCACTTTGAGTTTATTAGAACTGCCCCCACCAGTGTTGCCAACTTGGCGACTTTGTCGCTGTTTCTAACGACTTTCGGACCCCCCTCGGCGACTTTTTTTTCAAAAAGCGCCTAGCGACATTTCCGACGATCTTTAGCTGCTTTTTGTTGAACTTTTCAGTCGATAATGCCAGTGACGGCAGCCCCCATTCTCTCTGTTTCTCTCACTCTGTGTGTGTTTAAGCTGCACGTGATTGGTCAGTCAGCTCCACCGTGCGCTCTGCTTTAGCATCTGTGCCTGCCTGTAGAGAGCGAGCAGGAAGGGAGGGACAGGGAGCGGGGACACAGAGGCAAGCCTTGATATCCTTGATATCAAGTAACATTTCGGTTAACTAGTTTGCGACTACACTTGACTAGTTCGAATACTCTGGTTCAAACTCAGCGAGAGGAGGAAAAGAGAAGAACGGTGAGGAAATGACTGATAGCAGGAAACAGGCTCTCTCAAGCTGAGACGGTTGTGTTTTTTCTCAAAGCTAATCTTCAGTAAAGACTAGCTATTTGTTACCTGGGTGGTTTTTAAATATTTTTCACACGTTCTTTTAAATGTTACTGTGTAATGATCTTAGCTTTTATAAGTTCAAAGTGTATTAATATTTTACTTACAGACTTTATTTGTATCATTTAAAGTGATAATATGCAACTTTTTCATATTTTTAAATCTTTTCCTTGAGCCAGTCTGTGCTAATATGACCCTTTACAGAGTTAATGAAAAGTCACTTAGCCCCATCTGGTGATTAGATCCGGAATACCATGATTTCAAGATCTCCGTCGCCGTCACGGTAACCAGGAAGTCACGTGTCTCACGAGGGTTAGGCTAACCCAAAGTGGCTAGCTGTTATGCTAGCGCTGGAGTGTTTTTATCTCATGATTCCTGATTTTTTCCATCTCTCCCTGCTTGAACACAGCTGATTTCTTTGAATGAGTGATGAACCGCTCCTGTAGAAAGCTATGAAGGCTGAGGAGACATTTCAACAGGTAGATTTAGGCGTTTAGAAGCTGAAACGATCTGGTAACTTTTTAATGCAGTAATTTAAAATGGACACCAGAGGGCGCCCAAAACAAGCAAAACTGCATATCATCGCTTTAAAAAGATTTATTTTTGCACTGTTTCATGTTGGATAGTTAGAAATTATTTAAATAATTAACATTTGATATATTGTCTGTTTGTAGACTGGTCAAATGGTAAGTGTCCTGTATTTAAAGGGCGTTTTCTAGAGTGGCCAACACTCCCCAAAGTGCTGTGCAACATGGCAGTCATGCACACCCATTCACACACTGAATTTTACACACATTTTACATCATTTCGTGTGATAAATTGAGGAGCCGTTTGAGAGCCAATAAAGCCGGTTCTTTTTCAAGAGCCAAACCGTAACAGCCGGTTCCCAAAAGCCAAAGTTCCCATCACTACCAGCCGTCCTTCTTAACGTTAGGAATGGGAATGATCTGCACATGTACGAGGCTGTCCAATCCTAACACTACCCAAGAGAGATGATCTTTTTATATTATTTTATATATATTCTTTAATTCTTCAGATATTTCGTAAGTAAAATGTTGACTTCTTATATTTTCTTAAACTATATTATAATATATATCCATCCATCCATTTTCTATACACACTTTTCAAGCTGAAAACCTTTTCTGCATGCCTTTTTTAGCTGCACACGTAGCGTTGCTGTAACGTGATGATGTCATCAATATTCAAATTAGCGTATGACATCATCTGGTGACTTTCTGTGTGAATTTCAGCTACGTTTTCTTAGAGGCAGTTGGCAACACTGGTCCCCACCAGTCAGTAAAGTCGAGGTGACTACTCTACCACCGGGACTATCCGGAATTAGCCATGCGAGGTTCCATGTGACAAGAACACTGAACCCCTTGAGTCAACCTCCATGTCCTGGGTGTCCCTCTCTGGACTCGTCGAGCCGTCTCCTAGCCATCTGAATCCGATCAGAAGTCATTGCCTGCTACAGTACAACCTTCGACTAAATCTAGTGTCAGATTGCTATCATTTTTGATCAATTATCATAATTACTAAAATCAACTCAGCCAGGTTCACTTCACACTATATATATTTTTTTTCTTTCTTTTTTTAAAATTATTAATTATTATTATTTATGGTGCTAATGATGTCATTTTCCAGCAGGACTTGGCTCCTGCTCACATTGTTAAAAGTACCAAAAGCTGCTCTGGTGGCCACATGGTGTTACTGAGCTCTGATTGGCCCAGGCTGCTCTGACCTGAACCCCATAGAGAATCAGTGGAGGACTGTCAGGAGGAAGATGCTGCAGCAATTCATTCAAAAGGAGGCCCAACCAAATATTGAGTGCATAGAAATAAACAGACGTGTTAGAATCCTGACTCCTCTGCTTAAATATCCTTTTTATTGATATTAAACTACGTTCTATATTTCAGAGACACAGATTTTCAGGTTTTCATTATCTGCAAATTACAATCATCAATATTACAAGAAATAAAGCCTTGAAACATTTTACTGTGTGTAATGACTCTATAAGCAGTGTTGTCGGTAACACACTAACGTGTCATTTTTCAATAACGAGTAATCTAACGCGTTACTATTTCCAATCCAGTAATCTGAATGAAGTTCTTTTATTCGAGCCACTGTGTTTTACTGTCTTTGTCCATTTCCTTAGAAAAAATATTTATTTTCTTCCTGCATCTCTGTGAGCAGCTTAAAGCAGGAGGAGGAGTCACACGTGACCTATACCGTAGCTACCTGAATATCCAGGCGTTCTTTTTGTAAACTCTTCTGACACAAAAGGTTTGTTTCATCTTCGAGGTCTAGACTTTATTAAGGAGTGTGAGACTGAAACGGAGAACCGACCCGAGCAGGAACAGCTGACTAGAGGCAGCTGTCTTTCTGACAGCCGAGTAGACTGGCAGTAGCAGCCTGAATGTAGCCGTAGCTCCAAAAAGCTGGAATGAAGCAGCAAGTAAAGAGACGTTTTGATCAATGGCGCCACCAAGGGGTATCAGACTCCTGGCCACCCCTGGACCAGAGTCTGACCTAACCTGGACCAGGGTCTGACCTAACCTGGACCAGAGTCTGACCTACCCTGGACCAGATTCTGACCTAACCTGGACCAGAGTCTGACCTACCCTGGACCAGATTCTGACCTAACCTGGACCAGAGTCTGACCTAACCTGGACCAGAGCCTGACCTAACCTGGACCAGAGTCTGACATACCCTGGACCAGAGTCTGACCTAACCTGGACCAGAGTCTGACCTACCCTGGACCAGAGTCTGACCTACCCTGGACCAGAGTCTGACCTAACCTGGACCAGGGTCTGACCTAACCTGGACCAGAGCCTGACCTACCCTGGACCAGATCCTGACCTAACCTGGACCAGAGTCTGACCTAACCTGGACCAGAGTCTGACCTACCCTGGACCAGAACCTGACCTAACCTGGACCAGAGTCTGACCTAACCTGGACCAGGGTCTGACCTAACCTGGACCAGAGTCTGACCTACCCTGGACCAGAGTCTGACCTAACCTGGACCAGAGTCTGACCTAACCTGGACCAGAGCCTGACCTAACCTGGACCAGAG
>SSNR01000162.1:573164-589044 GCA_006937965.1 Callopanchax toddi | reverse complement strand
GACCTACCCTGGACCAGAGTCTGACCTAACCTGGACCAGGGTCTAACCTATCCTGGACCAGAGTCTGACCTACCCTGGACCAGAGCCTGACTTAACCTGGACCAGAGTCTGACCTAACCTGGACCAGAGTCTGACCTACCCTGGACCAGAACCTGACCTAACCTGGACCAGAGCCTGACCTAACCTGGACCAGGGTCTGACCTAACCTGGACCAGAGTCTGACCTACCCTGGACCAGAACCTGACCTAACCTGGACCAGGGTCTGACCTAACCTGGACCAGGGTCTGACCTAAGCTGGACCAGAGTCTGAAATAACCTGGACAAGAACCTGACCTAACCTGGACCAGGGTCTGACCTATCCTGGACCAGAGTCTGACCTACCCTGGACCAGAGTCTGACCTAACCTGGACCAGAGCCTGACCTAACCTGGACCAGAGTCTGACCTAACCTGGATCAGAGTCTGACCTAACCTGGACCAGGGTCTGACCTATCCTGGACCAGAGTCAGACCTACCCTGGACCAGAGTCTGACCTAACCTGGACCAGGGTCTGACCTAAGCTGGACCAGAGTCTGAAATAACCTGGACAAGAACCTGACCTAACCTGGACCAGGGTCTAACCTATCCTGGACCAGAGTCTGACCTACCCTGGACAAGAGCCTGACCTAACCTGGACCAGAGTCTGACCTAACCTGGACCAGAACCTGACCTAACCTGGACCAGGGTCTGACCTAGCCTGGACCAGAGTCTGACCTAACCTGGACCAGAGTCTGACCTAACCTGGACCAGAGCCTGACCTAACCTGGACCAGGGTCTGACCTAACCTGGTCCAGGTTAGGTCAGACCCTGGTCCAGGTTAGGTCAGGTTCTGGTCCAGGTTAGGTCAGACTCTGGTCCAGAGCCTGACCTAACCTGGACCAGAGTCTGACCTAACCTGGACCAGAGTCTGACCTAACCTGGACCAGAGCCTGACCTAACCTGGACCAGAGCCTGACCTAACCTGGACCAGGGTCTGACCTAACCTGGACCAGAGTCTGACCTACCCTGGACCAGAGTCTGACCTAACCTGGACCAGGGTCTGACCTATCCTGGACCAGAGTCTGACCTACCCTGGACCAGAGCCTGACCTAACCTGGACCAGAGTCTGACCTACCCTGGACCAGAACCTGACCTAACCTGGACCAGGGTCTGACCTAACCTGGACCAGGGTCTGACCTAACCTGGACCAGAGTCTGACCTACCCTGGACCAGAGTCTGACCTAACCTGGACCAGGGTCTGACCTAACCTGGACCAGAGTCTGACCTAACCTGGACCAGGGTCTGACCTAACCTGGACCAGAGTCTGACCTACCCTGGACAAGAGCCTGACCTAACCTGGACCAGAGTCTGACCTAACCTGGACCAGGGTCTGACCTAAGCTGGACCAGAGTCTGAAATAACCTGGACAAGAACCTGACCTAACCTGGACCAGAGTCTGACCTAAGCTGGACCAGAGTCTGAAATAACCTGGACAAGAACCTGACCTAACCTGGACCAGAGCCTGACCTAACCTGGACCAGGGTCTGACCTACCCTGGACCAGAGTCTGACCTAACCTGGACCAGAACCTGACCTAACCTGGACCAGAGTCTGACCTACCCTGGACCAGAGTCTGACCTAACCTGGACCAGAGCGTGACCTAACCTGGACCAGAGTCTGACCTAACCTGGACCAGATCCTGACCTAACCTGGACCAGAGTCTGACCTAACCTGGACCAGAGTCTGACCTAACCTGGACCAGGGTCTGACCTAACCTGGACCAAATCCTGACCTAACCTGGACCAGAGTCTGACCTAAGCTGGACCAGAGTCTGACCTAACCTGGACCAAATCCTGACCTAACCTGGAAGGATGATGGCTCCATGTTAGAGATTTGTTTTCAGACGGCTCAGCTCTTAACTTGATGAAAAGTTGATTATTCTTTTTTAGGGCTGGGACTTTAATGCGTTAATTATGATTAAGTGTAAAAAAAAAAAAAAGTAACGCAACTTGTGTTTAAAGCATGGCGGAGCTCTTGTCAGCATGATTTCCTGCTTCCCAGACGAACAAATCAGACCCTTGACGCAGCCTGTGCCAAGGTCCTCTCTCGGAGAATCCAGCCCACCCCATCT
The DNA here is from genome assembly GCA_006937965.1 of Callopanchax toddi. Classification (NCBI taxonomy): domain Eukaryota; kingdom Metazoa; phylum Chordata; class Actinopteri; order Cyprinodontiformes; family Nothobranchiidae; genus Callopanchax; species Callopanchax toddi. The sequence continues at coordinate 586,898 of SSNR01000162.1, read as the reverse complement.
GCTTCAGATGTTATCAGTCCTGACGCTTCACCCGGTCGCGGTAAAACTCAGCCTCCCCCTCCGTCCTTTCACCACGAAAACTGAAAGGGATCGGCGGTGTTGACATAATCATCAACATGCTAGAAAACAACGCCACAGAAAACCACAACAGAAGAGAGGATGCAGCATAGTTTTTTTTACTGTAACTGTATACAGTACAGTCATTCCTTCTGTTGTTTTGTATGTAGTGAATGTGCAACTTTTGAGTGTATAAGGCCAGTTTGTAATATATTTTGTATTCAGTTGAAGGGAGTAGGTCATATATGATTTGTATTTTGATTTGACATTTGTATATTGAATTTTGTTGAGTGAAATAAACTTACTGAAATGTGTTGGTTGGGATGGGATATACATTGTGTACAATGTTTTTGCGGGAAAAATAAAATTACTGTAAATATTACCGTGTTTTGAGTGTAAAAACATTATTCTCAAATATTTGACACAATCACATTCTATGTATATAGTGACTGTAGGAAGTGTAACACTGAACCAAACAAGGCTGAAGTCATTCTGATGAATGGTGAAGAAGTGTTTTCCATTCATCACACTATGATGATGATCACAGTGTTTTACATTGAGACATCAGTGTTCAACTGGTTCTTATGAACGTTTATTCATTTGACCGTTTGTGACTTTTGACAATTAAATCACATTTTGAGGAGCAATCACATTGTTTTGTTTTGAATGTGAAGTTTAGTTTTGCAGGACAATTGAGGGATTTTGCCAATTGTATGTGTTATTTTGGATTTGTGTGTAGAGTTCTGAGAACATGAGGCATGATTTCAGAAAATGTGTGTAAGCAATTGAGAAAAACTGTAATTTTTCTGTTTTGGTACACCATGTACTGTAAGTCCATAACCTTATTTATTATAGGCGATCATGTTAATTTGTGGGAAGTCATGGCTCGGTTTATAAAGTAATGATTGAATCATCTTAAATTATTCTCGATAAAGATAACACTTGGCCTCCTCAGTAATGGAATAATGAAGCGGGTAAGTCAGAAACTATGACCTGTTATTGTTTTTGTAAGCAGTTTGCATTTCATTGATTTTGATTAAACACCTGTCGTTAGTCAAAGGTTTAAAAGACAGATCTAGAACCTGGCAAATATCTATAAAGTCACTTGACTAGAAAGCAGATATATATTTAAAAAGCTGAATGGATATATTCTAAACTTTAAATGTAAGATATTCACTCTCTGTCCTAAAACCAACATGTTTTTTTTTTTTTAGTTTTGTGTTGTGTTGTTTTGTTTTTCCTGTGAATCAATATTCTGTATTAAAATGAGCATGTTTCCGCGGTCAGTGACAGAGTCACACCCAAACCTGTTTATATATTCTGATGTGGGACTGAGTCCGACTGCAGTGGGACTGGTTTTAGTTTCAGGGACTCCTAAACAAGCAGGGACAGCAACCATCTTCTGAACAGAGACGTGAGATTAATGACAATCACATAATAAATCTAAGAGAACATCCACAAGGTGAGTGTTGTTTTAAATTCACACATTTAAAATGCATTTTAGAAATAGGTTTTTAAATTTCTGTCAACTGGTTTTCCATATAATCAAAGTGTCATTTACGTTCATTCAGAGTTAGATTTCATTTATTCTGATACACTTTATGCACCATGGAATATATATATATATATATATATATATATACATATATATATATATGTATATATATATTAGGGCCGGGAATCGATTAACTAATTAATCACAAATCTGAACTAAATTAATCGCAATTCATCGCTTCTTTTCATAAAAAAGAAATGACATGTAGTTTAAAATGTTCATCCATGAAATATGCCAAAATGTTTTATAAATCATTTTTAAAGCTTTTATAATTGATGAAAAAATGCATTTAAATTGCATTTCAGTTCAAAACAGTTGAAAAACAAAAAATTCCTGACTAAAACTGGACAGACCCTAAATACAGTACTTTATAAATCTATTTGTTTATTTTATGTACAATTTCAGGAGGGTGTTGTTTTAAAATAATAATAAAAGATTTCCAACATGTGGAAACACTATGAGAGAATCATTTTTTGCAGTGTTCAAACTGACCCACGGTCTGCCTCGTTTTCAATGAGGGGGTCTGAGTCACTCAGGTCTCTGTTGTTTAAAGTCTGGGAATGGGATCTCCTCGGTCCGGTACTGGTTTTACTTTTCAGATAGAGGTAGGGTCTGGGTTTCTAGTACCGAGCCGAACTGACACCTCCGCTCGGACCTCGGTGTCAGACCGAGACTAGACCCGTAACACCTGCTCAGTGCTGAACTGAACTGAACCGGACTGTACGGCGAGAAAGGAGCAGGAATAAATCTAAAGGCTAGAGACCGTCCAGTTTCACCGCCGATTACTTTCGGTTTTCACGGTGGAAAGAGCGGAGAGTTCCGCGACCGGGTAGACAGGTGAACTGATGACATCTGAAGAAGCGGGTGGAGCGGGCTGGACCCATACGAATGATACAAGGGAGGATATTGACATGGGCTGGAAGCTGCCTGTCTGTGAGTCTGGTCAGCAGGATACCAGGCTGACAAGTGCTCCGCCTTGCTTCACACGCAAGTTGCGTTAATTGTGTAAAAAAATTTTAACGCGTTACGTCTTTAAAATTATTCAAGCGTTATTAACACGCTAAAGTATATATAATTTTTTTTTTGCCACTTTCCTATTAATATTATGTATTTTTTTAATCTTTTATCCACCTTTTTTCTATTAAACTAAATTTTCAGGTCAGAAACATATGTCATCAACATGTTGACCAACTCATCCACCTCGACTGGTCAGCTGGTCATTTTCTGTTTTAATTTAAAAGAAAGACTTTACATGTCAATCGGAGTGGTAGCATTTAAAAACATCCTGGTCCTTCCTCTCTCCATCTACGTCCTCTACCTGGGTCTTCATCGATGGCGTCAGCATCGCTCCTTCAAGACATCGAGCCACTCTGAGATCATCACCTACCACCTGGCTGTAAACGAGATGTTCTGGGGCATTGGTACGGTCTCCCTACTTTATGGCTCGTACCGTGAGAACATGGTGATAATGATTACAGGAATGTTTGAGGTGTCAACCACTTTTCTGGGAGAGGCGTTGTTCCACACCCTGACCTGTGTGGATCGGTACCTGGCTGTGGTTCATCCTGTCTCCTACCTGATGTTCAGAAACACTCGTGGAGTTCAGATCAGGAACATCAGCATCGGGTGTGCTTGGCTGCTGTGTTTGGGACTGGCATTGTCCAATGTAGACATGTCAGGTGTTTCTTTCATCAACTCAATGCTTTCTCTTCTGGTTGTCTCAGTCATATTCATAATGTTCTGCAGCATCTCTGTTGTCTGGGTTCTGATTCGTCCAGGACCAGGGGGAGGAGTCAGGGAAAAGGTTGACCAAACAAAGCTGAGAGCTTTTTACACCATCACAGTCATAACGAGTGTACTCTGGGTGTGGTTTGCAGGCCTCCTTGTTAGCACTGCTTTAACAACATCACATGTGCTGAGTGATAATGTTAGCTGTGTGTTAATGGCGAGTGTTAGCTGGTTTAATCTGCCCACCAGTCTAGTGTCACCTCTGCTGTATCTGCACAGAGCAGGGAAACTATCATGTGGTGGCTGGAATTCAGAGCCAAGGGGCCAGTTAGAGTAAACAGGATCATTCATTCACTTTGCTTTGTGATTAGTCAGTTTATGGTGGTATATTTAAAAATGTGAGAAGATATAGTTTAATGTCTATTTAATATGGTCTTGTGATGGACTGAAATCCTGAGTAAAGTCACAGAAAATAAGTGACCAGATTCAAGACATCCAGTGTTGTTTTTGGCAGCCATCTTAATTTTCGTCTTAGCTTTTTGGACAAAAATTCTCAGTAGTTTTAGTCACGTTTTAGTTTCTGTATGTCATAGTTTTATTTGACATAAACACAAAGTAATTTGTAAATTGGAATCACTTGCTGCCTGTCCAAAAAGCATATTTATAGCATTAAATTCGTTTCCAAACTTGAAAATGAGCATTCTGCTCACGCACATTAAACACTGTTTTTGTAAACGTGATACAAGTTAGGAAGTTCCAACTTGGGAGGTAGAAAACACATTGCAAAATGTTATTTCTGCACTGTGAGCAAGTAAACTCATTTTTGCAGCACAGAAGCATCTAATAAAAGACTATCAATCAAACTGTGCACACCTGTGGACTAAGAGTGCACAGCAGTGACAAGTACAGACTCAACTCTCTCAATGCACACTCAGCTGCTCAGATACACCAGTGACCACAGGTGTGTTGAATGTGGGCTGAATGCCAGGTGGTGGGCGTGATCAAATAAGCATAGGATTCAGCAGCACAGCTGATAGTTTTTAGCTTCAAACAAACAGATCTAACAGACAATAGGCAAACATGTCGTGCATTTTGAAGTCTGACAGGCCACCCACTAATGTTATCGTCTCGTCAAGGAAAACTCACACACTTCTGGTCTTATTTTAGTCATAAAAGATCCATATTTAGATTGTCACCATCTCATTATAGTCATGAAAAACGGGGTGCCATCAAAATAGTTTCATCATCGTTGACAAAAACCACAATGAAGACATCCAATTATAACAGTTCATCAAAGGTCAAAAAGTAATTGTTTTTTAACCCCGTGTTCTGTCCAGCTGTAGAGCAAACAGTATAGATGTCTGAGTGTAAAGAACAAGCCCAACAGTCATGTCTGCTATAATGCTCCACCTGACTTATATTTAAATATTTAAAAAATCTTTATTAGAATTGGTTTTTGATTTGATTTGAAGCCCTACGGACACGGAGATGGAAAAGAAGTCGAACGACACAGAAAAAGGGGTGGGGGAGAAAGTTAACAGAGAAAGAAAAGAGCTTCCAGACCTGCAAAGAGAGAGAACAAACAAAACCAGAGGGCATAGATACAACAGCAATACACAGCACATGACTCCACAACTGCGGTGTTCTTAAAGTGCACACAGTAAAGATTAATTCAAGGTGTGTTTAGTGCCAACCACAGTCCAAGTCAATGTGTTTGGAAACACCTGAGTCCATACTTGTGTGAACACTTTGTGAGCACCTGTGTGTATGTATGCACACTTGTGTCTATAAGGTTGTTCCATAGTATTATTCAATAATAAGTTTAGAGAATCACAGACCCGCCCCCCCAAGATCCATGGAAGACACGGATGGGATCCGAGCCAGAGTACTTCTTTTTAACAAACTTCAACTCTGACGACTTTACACTGAAATACATCTCACTTGCTCAATTTTTAACCGATTTTCAAACAGTTTGCTTTGTAAGCGTCCTTTGCTTACATCCTACATGTATATGTCTCTTTAACAGTGTTTCTAATGTGCAAGTTTGTTTGTACATACAGTTCATGTCTTGAAATTCAAGGCCATTACCAGCATCAGATTTAGTTATTTCTCACAAACACTTGAACACATCCTGATGTTGATCAATGTGGTGGAAGAGGTGTGTTTATAGAAACAAGAGTCTCAAAAAAGGACTGTCCAGACATCTTACAATGACAATTTTTGTCAATGAATTAGTCAGTGGTATTGTCTTAGGAAAAGGGGATCTTAACAGTGAGGCATTTTAGTTGACAGTACAGCTTGCTTTTGGTACCAAACTTGACCTGGGCCATCTTTTCTTGGGTGAATCACAACACATTGGCTCTTTTGAAGTCAATGTAACAAGATGATTTGCTCAGCTAACTTCTTGCTCATGGACTCAACAAGAAACGTATTATCCAATGTGCCTTGTGTCCACTTGGCATAACCGGGGTGATTGTGTTTCTATTTTTAAAAAACTCACTTGAGGAAACATGGTAGAAGACTATTTCACATTTATTACTGTAGCAGAGGATGGTTTCAATCCGTCGTCCTCTGGGTTATGGGCCCAGCACACTTCCGCTGCGCCACTCTGCTTTGCAATGATGTAAATACCATTGATCAATATGGGAAAGTTGCTGTATATAAAAAGAAATGTTTATGAAAGCTACTGCCCAAAAACTTATCTCACAGTTTTAGTCAGTCTTCTGTTATTTGGCGACAGACAAGCCAGTCTGTCAGTCTCTTTGGCAAAGCTGTTCACAGAATTGCTTGCAATTTGTTGTGGTGTTAATTAGCTTGAGTGGTACCAGTGTCAGAATTGACAATGGTGAGGGTGGACCCTCAAAGGTTTTAGACATTGCATCTCCACCTGCATTAAAGCGGCTCTCTGGAGCATTTTTCTCTGTATCAAAGTTTTCTAAATGTTTTAAATGATATTTCAGGTCTAAACTATGATCTATGGGTTGAGTTCCACAACATCTGTCATTCTGATGAAGACCCTCCTTCCTCCTAGATCCCCCTTTCCATTATTTCTTGCCGCCGACATTTTTCAGCCAATGAAATTCAAATGTCTGCATTCTCTCAACATGCACGCGCATCGACCAAACCTGTACCAGTAGGGGGCGCTGTCGTACAGGGCACTCCGTGTGTTTCTCTGCCGTCTCAGCCGTTCACTGAGGACTCACAGCTCATTGCTACTAAAAACCTACCCCTGTCTCTTATACACNTTTGACAAGTTGTAAGTAACTGATCCAATGCTGTCCTGATCCAATGCTGTCCACTATGGGACGTAACGGGGTGTCGGCTTTGTGTATCTTGGGAGTACCGTAGATCCGTGGGGTGATACTGGATGTAGGTACTAATTGTTTGTACATTTCGTGGGTTATTTTCTCATTTTCCAGTTCTGGTTTTAATAGCTGTTTCAGCAAAAAGAAATGTTTATGAAAGCTACTGCCCAAAAACTTACCTCTCTGTTTTAGTCAGTCTTCAGTTATTGGGCGACAAACAAGACTTTCTGTCATCCGCTTTGGCAAAGCTGTTCACAGAATTGCTTGCTTTTTGTTGTGGTGTTCATTGGCTTGAGTGGTACCAGTGTAAGAGTTGACAATGGTTAAATTATGGTGAGGTTGGACTCTCAAAGTTTATAGACATTGCATCTCCACCTACATAAAGCACAATTGTTTTATGGCAGAGGTGAGACTTGAACCCACACCTCCATAGAGACTGGAATCTTAATCCAACGCCTTAGACCACTCAGCCACTCTACCACTGTAAACGGAGTGAAAGGTGCATATGTGTCACCCAATCAAGACAATGATTGAAAAGTCTTCTTTTCAGACCTTCTGAGGTCGTGGAACAAAGCAAGTCCCCGTAATTTGCTTACATCCTATATGTCTCTTTAACAGTGTTTCTAATGTGCAAGTTTGTTTGTACATACAGTTCATGTCTTGAAATTCAAGGCCATTACCAGCATCAGATTTAGTTATTTCTCACAAACACTTGAACACATCCTGATGTTGATCAATGTGGTGGAAGAGGTGTGTTTATAGAAACAAGAGTCTCAAAAAAGGACTGTCCAGACATCTTACAATGACAATTTTTGTCAATGAATTAGTCAGTGGTATTGTCTTAGGAAAAGGGGATCTTAACAGTGAGGCATTTTAGTTGACAGTACAGCTTGCTTTTGGTACCAAACTTGACCTGGGCCATCTTTTCTTGGGTGAATCACAACACATTGGCTCTTTTGAAGTCAATGTAACAAGATGATTTGCTCAGCTAACTTCTTGCTCATGGACTCAACAAGAAACGTATTATCCAATGTGCCTTGTGTCCACTTGGCATAACCGGGGTGATTGTGTTTCTATTTTTAAAAAACTCACTTGAGGAAACATGGTAGAAGACTATTTCACATTTATTACTGTAGCAGAGGATGGTTTCAATCCGTCGTCCTCTGGGTTATGGGCCCAGCACACTTCCGCTGCGCCACTCTGCTTTGCAATGATGTAAATACCATTGATCAATATGGGAAAGTTGCTGTATATAAAAAGAAATGTTTATGAAAGCTACTGCCCAAAAACTTATCTCACAGTTTTAGTCAGTCTTCTGTTATTTGGCGACAGACAAGCCAGTCTGTCAGTCTCTTTGGCAAAGCTGTTCACAGAATTGCTTGCAATTTGTTGTGGTGTTAATTAGCTTGAGTGGTACCAGTGTCAGAATTGACAATGGTGAGGGTGGACCCTCAAAGGTTTTAGACATTGCATCTCCACCTGCATTAAAGCGGCTCTCTGGAGCATTTTTCTCTGTATCAAAGTTTTCTAAATGTTTTAAATGATATTTCAGGTCTAAACTATGATCTATGGGTTGAGTTCCACAACATCTGTCATTCTGATGAAGACCCTCCTTCCTCCTAGATCCCCCTTTCCATTATTTCTTGCCGCCGACATTTTTCAGCCAATGAAATTCAAATGTCTGCATTCTCTCAACATGCACGCGCATCGACCAAACCTGTACCAGTAGGGGGCGCTGTCGTACAGGGCACTCCGTGTGTTTCTCTGCCGTCTCAGCCGTTCACTGAGGACTCACAGCTCATTGCTACTAAAAACCTACCCATTCCCCAGATAAAGATGGATTTATTTTTATTTTTAAACCTTTCACCTCACAGAATGGCAAGGCTTGACAGGATTATGCGTTTATTTTGGTCAGAAAGTTCATCCAGGGCCGAGTCAAGTTCAGCTTCAGAGTCCAGCAGCAGCTCGGTGCTAACAGAGCTAATATCAGAAGCAGCAGGGACAGAGAGGGCTCATCAGACCCTTGTAGTATTGTTGGAATAAGACTGTGAACTGTGAGTGATTAAACCCTACACATTGAGCTGTACAGTTCATGTCCGAAGTATATGCGCTGTGTGCACGCGCGCACACGCGACCGGACGCGCGTGTCGAGATGTTTTGAGGAGGAGCCTTTGGACGCTAGATTCAAAAACTGCTCTCTTGATGAAATCCTCCAGAGTGCGGCTTTAAGCTCAAATGTTTTATGGCAGAGGTGGGATTTAATCCAGCGCCTTAACCCACACCTCTGCTGCATTGACCACCATTATCTTATCTGTTATCTGTTTATCTCTTTTGTTGTTGTCTGCACCTCCCTATAAGACCTCTTGGCCAGGTCATGTTTGTAAATGAGAACATGTTCTTAAACATTTTACCTGCTAAAATTAAGGTTTAAAAAAATCTTAAAATTAACATTGAAACTGTGCCTCAGGTGTCTGTTAACCCGCCCCACGGCACTTTTAATCCAGTCTGCTCCGGTCAACCCCAGCTTTGTATTTTACAAAACGCCTGCGCCTTCTGCTGTTGCGGTCATGTAACGACCCTAAAATACTAGACCTCGATTATAAGACGATCCTACATTTTCACATTATATTCAATGAAAAAAAACTCATCTTATATTCAGGTCAATACGATGTATAGTATCTATACATTATTAAAATACAATAAAAATACTATAAAGACTTTTCTTTTGATGTTTTTTTTCTTATTCATTTTGTTATTATATAAGTTTTCTTGGTAGTTATTTAGTATAATTTTTTATTATGTGGTCTAGTTCCATTGTTTGTGTTTATTATTTTGTTTTTTATTTTATACTAATTTGTTTATTATGTTGTTTTTTTTTTCATTTTTTAGTCTAGTGTAGCCTCACCAAATAGGCTACATCCTCTGACCTTTGTTGACCATCACAACAATAATCCATCTTTTTCCCAATAACTTGGAATACAATCACTCTTGGATTATATGTTAACCTGAATCAAGATCCCTACAGGTGTCCTACTGTCCACTTTCAGGTGTCCATCTCCCAGATGACCTTAACTGGACACTAACTGGTCTAATAAAACACTCTCTGTAAAGAAGTCTCTTCTCTAACACCAAGGACTGGTGTTCCAACTGTAATCTCTTGTTTACAGAACAGTCGCCTGTAGTGTTCCTGCTCCAAGGGCATTTGCCCTCACTCACACTCAAAGTGTTATAATATGCTTCTCTGCTATGTCATGCATTTCTACCATTATAATGTGAGTGTTTAACGAGTGGAAGTCATATGTGAGTTGGTAAACTCCCTCACCGTTCCCCTACCCAATCAGAGCTATTCACAACTCCACTAACGCAGTTCTGATTAGTACACTTAATATCTTCTGATTGGTTGAATTTAAGATAACTCGTCTCAAAACTAATATTCAGTTCCGGTACGAATTAGTCTTGTCTCAGAGTCCTCATAGTCTTTTGCTACAGTCTTGTCTGAGCCTGAAAGTAGTCGGAGCTGCTATGCTGTTATCTTAGCTGAACCTTCATCAGCTTTGAACAAGGCCTTGAGAGACCTGCTTGTGTCTCTCCCTCTCGTCTCTCCCTCACCACGGGAACTGATCAGAAATGACTTCAGCATGCCTGCTGAAATGCCTCCCTTGCTGACCGGGACGTATCCACGGACTGTCCGGCGAGGTCCTCGGCGGCCACGCCTTCCAGGACCACCACTCCGAGTCTGGGGACTCCAGCCTCAGCTCGTGGAGAAACCAACGCCTGCCAGATCCAGGAGCGTCCACCTTTCAGTGAGCGAACACCACTTTCTGATCGAGAGGTTTGCTTTGATAAAGCTTAATTCTTCCAAACTAAATTAAGCCAAAACTAAATCCCATTCCAAACTCAAATTAGCCCTAAATTGACTCTTAAAGTCCCAACTAGGTTAACTAAATTAACTAACTTCCCTAGTCATTAAAACATATGCTACGGTCCGTTAAAACTCACAATTAACCTATCTTTAACATCCTCAACATGTTTAAGAATATTAATTGTGTTTACATCAAACTTTCAAACTGTCTTATCTGTCTGTGTTCTTAGGTTTTTCAAATTAAATGGTTGTTCAATCCTTATCTGGTCTCAAGCTTCACATTATTAATAAGGTATTTCAATTCACTGTACTCTTTCAAAGAACCTAGATACCTTCAATAAATATTAGCTATTATCAGGGTTAAATGACAGTTTATCACTTTTCATTATAAACCAGAAATAAGTTAATGTTTATCTGAAGAGGGTGTAGTTAAAATAACTAATAGTTATTTCAAAACGCTACACTAGTATGTTCATTACTTAGTCTAATGTTTAGTATTAGGTAGGGGTGTAACGAGATCTCGCGATATTAAAACGTCACGATATTTCTCGTTGAGAACTTCCATCTGGCGAGCCTTCATGACCGGATTATGGGTAATGGGTATTTGCATTTCCGCAAGCAAGTTAAACCTTGATTACTATAGGCAACACATGTCAACCTCGGGGAAACTATACGGTTTATGTTGTTATTGAAGCATGAAAAAAAATAAACGATCGTCTATTTAAAATAAAAAAGAGTGAAAACATCAGAGTGCATCCTAAAGTGAAAGCGAAACTTGACTCTGCCGTTCCAGAGAAGCGCCTACCTGGAACGTGAATTAGTGAAAGAGCTGGGAGGACGATGTGGGTCTCAGTCAGAGCAGAAAGATTTGGATCCCCTCTTAAACCTTCTTGCATAACAGACAGAGTCGCAAGGAGGAGAGAGGAGAAAAGGAGACAGAGGTGTGTGCACTAAAATACAGTTTTATTCTATAAAAAGAAAAGCTTTTCTTAACTTTGCATTTATTTTCTATTAATGATCTAATCCTTTAAGGTTTGAGTGAAGTTTAACTGAACTGATTCTATTTTTCAACAAGGAGAAAAGAAAACAGGGAGAAAACAGACAGAACAGCTGAGAGAAGTAAAGGACTGAAAGATCATGAGAGACACATATTTGGTGTGAGGTGGGGAGACACGTCGACTGCACTATTTTAAAGTCAGTTTAGAGACCTGTAGTTTTTATTGTCTAAAAACATAGTTCCACTATATTAAATGTATACAGCTGTTGTTTTTAGGTTTAATATCATGGCTCTGTTTAAGCAGTTCAAGTCCCCTTCTCTTCACCTAAAATCACATCTTTGGTGAGACAGGAGAGGACAGAGACAGGAAAAAAAACATTTGCAGCAACAGTTTGATCTTTAAAATAATTCTTGAAAATTTGATTAACACCCCTACACCCCAAGATTCAAGAAATCAGATAAAGAAATACATCATTGAGTTTTTGGGAAAACTTCTAAAAGTGTTGGGGGGGGGGAAGCGCTTTTTGATGCATAAATTTGATCTTTGAAGTTTCTTTGAAATTATTATTAAATCTCGTCTCGTGAACTCAATATCTCGTCTCGTGAGTTATGGATCTTGTTACACCCCTAGTATTAGGTGAAGTATGTTTATTTTTAGTCTAATGGGTTTATTATTTAGTTTTTCTAATTTAGTCTAATTTCTTTATCATTGAATGTGGCTTTTATTTTGTTATAATTAATCCCCAGGACCTTGAACATGTCATACCATAGAACATGAAGGCATAAATCGTGTTATAGTAATGAATCTTAACATTTTATTTTTCTGTTTTGGTACACCATGTACTGTAAGTCCATAACCTTATTTATTACAGGTAATCATGTTAAATTGTGGGCCGCTCTGTTTATAAAGTAATGATTGAATCATTATTCTTGATAATAAAAAAAACATTTAGTTTCCTTGATAATGAAATAATGAAGCAGATATGTCAAAAAACATGACCTGTTGTTGTTTATGTAAGCAGTTTGCACGTCCTTTATTTTGATTAAGCACCTGTGGTTGGTCAAAGGTTAAAGGACAGATCTGGACACTGACATAAATCTATGAATTTACTTAACTTGACAGCAGATTAATATTTAAAAATCAGAATGGATATATTCTAATCTATAAGTGTAATATATCTACTCTCTATCCTAAAAAAACATTTTGTTTTGTTTTGTTTGTTGCTGTCAATCTTAATTCTGTATTAAAATGAGCATGTTCAGTGACAGAGTCCCACCCAAACCTGTTCATATATTCTGATGTGGGACTGAGTCCAACTGCAGTGGGACTGGTTTTAGTTTCAGGGACTCCTAAACAAGCAGGGACAGCAACCATCCTCTGAACAGAGACATGAGATTAACGACAATCACATAATAAATCTAAGAGAACATCCATAAGGTGAGTGTTGTTTTAAATTCACACATTGAAAATGCAATTTAGAAATAGGTTTTAAAATTTCTGTCAACCGGTTTTCCATATTATCAAAGTGTCATTTACGTTCATTCAGAGTTAGATTCCATTTATTTTGATCCATGTAACCACTTTATGCACCATGGAATATATATATATATATATTTGTCCTTTATATACAGTGGGGCAAAAAAGTATTTGGTCAGCCACCGATTGTGCAAGTTCTCCCACTTAAAATGATGGCAGAGGTCAGTAATTTTCATCATAGGTACACTTCAACTGTGAGAGACAGAATGTGAAAAAAAAATCCATGAATTCACATCATAGGATTTTTAAAGAATTTATTTGTAAATTAGGGTGGAAAATAAGTATTTGGTCAATAACAAAAATTCAACTCAATACTTTGTAACATAACCTTTGTTGGCAATAACAGAGGTCAAACGATTACTATAGGTCTTTACCAGGTTTGCACACACAGTAGCTGGTATTTTGGCCCATTCCTCCATGCAGATCTTCTCGAGAGCAGTGATGTTTTGGGGCTGTCGCCGAGCAACACGGACTTTCAACTCCCTCCACAGATTTTCTATGGGGTTGAGGTCTGGAGACTGGCTAGGCCACTCCAGGACTTTCAAATGCTTCTTACGGAGCCACTCCTTTGTTGCCCGGGCAGTGTGTTTGGGATCATCGTCATGTTGGAAGACCCAGCCACGTTTCATCTTCAAAGCTCTCACTGATGGAAGGAGGTTTTGGCTCAAAATCTCACGATACATGGCCCCATTC
>SSNR01000162.1:531644-573040 GCA_006937965.1 Callopanchax toddi | reverse complement strand
TGACCTTTGTTACTTTGGTCCCAGCTCTCTGCAGGTCATTCACCAGGTCCCCCCGTGTGGTTCTGGGATTTTTGCTCACCGTTCTCATGATCATTTTGACCCCACGGGATGAGATCTTGCGTGGAGCCCCAGATCGAGGGAGATTATCAGTGGTCTTGTATGTCTTCCATTTTCTGATAATTGCTCCCACAGTTGATTTTTTCACACCAAGCTGCTTGCCTATTGTAGATTCACTCTTCCCAGTCTGGTGCAGGTCTACAATTCTTTTCCTGGTGTCCTTCGAAAGCTCTTTGGTCTTGGCCATAGTGGAGTTTGGAGTCGGACTGTTTGAGGCTGTGGACAGGTGTCTTTTATACAGATAATGAGTTCAAACAGGTGCCATTAATACAGGTAACGAGTGGAGGACAGAAAAGCTTCTTAAAGAAGACGTTACAGGTCTGTGAGAGCCAGAGATTTTCCTTGTTTGAAGTGACCAAATACTTATTTTCCACCCTAATTTACAAATAAATTCTTTAAAAATCCTACCATGTGAATTCATGGATTTTTTTTTCACATTCTGTCTCTCACAGTTGAAGTGTACCTATGATGAAAATTACTGACCTCTGCCATCATTTTAAGTGGGAGAACTTGCACAATCGGTGGCTGACCAAATACTTTTTTTTTTATATATTAGGGATGAGCCGGATATCCGTTTCAGACGAGTATCGGTACGGATAATGCATTTTTTCCGAATACGAGCATCGTCCGAGTGAAACACGTGAATATCTGTGGTCGGGCTGAAGGAAAATCCTCATTGGGTAACTGTCTGACTGTCCTCTGTTCGCGCTCTCTGCCCGGCAATCACACAGAGCGCCTAAGGAGACGCGCACCTAGACCATAGTGTGCGCTGCACGTATCTGAGCAGACGCGCGGTGCCCATGAGAAGATACTTCGGCCCGCAAAAAGTTCGGGACCTGCAGGGCCTCCTGAACTGGACCGAACTACTGTGTGGTTCAGAGTTGGTTTGAGGAGGAGGAAGAGGAACAGGTGAGTAGCGGACTCGCTGCATAAACTTGGCTCTGCGTCAACCAGACTGGCTCTGGTGAACCCGAGCGTTTCCTGGTGGACTAGCGTTGGTCCAGACTTTTAAAAACTCATACTTTGATCTGACCAGTCCATAAAACCAGATCAACGGGCCCATGGACACTGGATCGGGTCATCATCTTTGATCCTGCCTGATACCTATTTGGGGGAAAAAGAACGTCTGTGTAAAAACCCGTCAGCATAACTCGATTTTTGACGGTCTGAGAGGCTCATTGTTTTTTTTTCTCCAGTCACTCCTTCTCTCTTTGACTGAGGGACTAAGGTCCCGTTATCTGATCACGCGTCCAGTGAACTTTGCGGTGCTCGCGCCTCTCATTATAATAAAGTGAACGGGAGCACGCTCGCACCTTTCCCAGCATGAACTGACAGCTTAAAATTCAACAAATCAAACATCAACACTAAAAACACATGTATCGCTCAGAGTTCATCTGGTCTGGTGAATGTTGGTGGATTAGTGACTCTGGTCTGGAAGGTTCTGAGTTCCGACAGGTGTTAGGATTTTTTATTAGGCTGGTAACTTACCCCCCCCCCCCCCCCCCCCCCCCCCCCCCCCCCCCCCGTGGTGATTTTTTTCAATAACAAAGTGTGCCTTGGCTCAAAAAACGACAATGCCTTTAATATTGTGATCAAAAACATTGAATCTAATTTCTGAGGCTGCTCTGTAAATAGTTTTCAAATAAACAATACAAATAGCAACTTCTGATCAATCCATATTAATTTTAGACTTAAAATGATGAACAGATGCAAACCACACCCACTTCCTGGTTCAACTCCACCCACTTCCGGTGTAAACCCTGCCCACTCCTAGTACAGATAATTTAGATGGTTGAACAGATACATATAATGTGGTACTCGCTCATATATATATATATATATATATATATATATATATATATATAAATAAATAAATAGTGTTTGCCACTTTCCTACCAGTGATGTAAGTAATGTACTAGGTTATGATGGACAGGAACAATGCAACTATTATGTCTTTTTTAATCCCTTGTCCACCTTTTCTCTATTAAACTAAATTTTTCAGGTCAGAAACATATGTCATCAACATGTTGACCAACTCTTCATCCACCTCGACTGGTCAGCTGGCCATTCTCTGTTTTAATTTAAAAGAAAGACTTTACGTGTCAATCGGAGTGATGGCATTTAAAAACATCCTGGTCCTTCTTCTCTCCATCTACATCCTCTACCTGGGTCTTCATCGATGGCATCAGCATCGCTCCTTCAAGACATCGAGTCACTCTGAGATCATCACCTACCACCTGGCTGTAAACGAGATGTTCTGGGGCGTCGGTACCATCTGCTTCTTTTATAGCGCGTACCGTGAGAACATGGTGATATTGATTACAGGAATGTTTGGGTTGTCCACCACCTATTTGGGAGAGGTGTTGTTCCACACCCTGACCTGTGTGGATCGGTACCTGGCTGTGGTTCATCCTGTCTCCTACCTGATGTTCAGAAACACTCGTGGAGTTCAGATCAGGAACATTAGCATCGGGTGTGCTTGGCTGCTGTGTTTGGGACTGGCATTGTCCACTGTAGACGTATCAGGTGTCTCTGTCATCAAATCAATGCTTTCTCTTCTGGTGGTCTCAGTCATAATCATAACATTTTGCAGCATCTCTGTTCTCTGGGTTCTGATTCGTCCAGGACCAGGGGGAGAAGTCAGAGAAAAGGTTGACCAAACAAAGCTGAGAGCTTTTTACACCATCACAGTCATAACGAGTGTACTCTGGGTGTGGTTTGCAAGCCTCCTTGTTAGCAGTGCTTTAACAACATCACATGTGCTGAGTGAACGTGTTAGCTGTGTGTTAATGGCGAGTGTTAACTGGTTTAATCTGCCCACCAGTCTGGTGTCACCTCTGCTGTATCTGCACAGAGCAGGGAAACTATCATGTGGTGGCTGGAATTCAGAGCCAAGGGGCCAGTTAGAGTAAACAGGATCATTCATTGGTTTGAATGCATGTCAATGCATTCATTGGTTTGAATGCATGTCAATGCATTCAAACTAATGAGTTCCTCCTGTACGATCTTTGGCTCGCTTCCTTTTCTGCAATTTTCAAACGATTTCAACAAATTATACCTCAAATCGTTCAGCTTGCTCAGGACATGCGTGCTATGACTTTTCTTATTGATATCTTTTAAACTTTTCAAATTATTCACCTTTTTTGCAGCCAATTGAAATACATTGAATTTCTTCAAATTTTTTCTAATAATTCCACTCTTTTTCCAAGTTTAACTACTTCAGCATACTTCAACCTAGAAACTTCATTCAACTTTTAAACAACTCTCAAGACATTCAACTATTACCGTATGATCAAGCTTTTTGATATCTTTTACCTATCCTGAGATATGACGAGTTAAACTTGAGGAACGTTTCAGAAGTCAGACAAAAAAAAAAATCAAAAATATAATGAAAAAGATAGGAGCAGAAAGGCAGGTTCTACGCCAACTAGGTCGATTTGTGAGAGAACCGTAAGTCACACAGACATCAGAGTTACACTTTCTGAAAGCTAACAAAAATCTCTAATCAGAGACGTATAATTCATATGTGCGGTGAAAATGTGGGAGCAGGACAACTTTGTTCGGAGGTGGATCGTGAATCTCAAACGTCTCTCCCACTCTAGTGATGTCATCACCGCCCTCTAACTGACAGCACATTTTGGATTAGGAGAAATTTTTCTTTCAAAACTGTAACTACTGTCACTCAGTTTAAAGAACATCAACCAATTATACATTAAAATGTAGGGATTTTTGTCTACTTTCAGAATATCTGCTTGTTTGGGCCATAGGTAGTATGGCTCGTTCATAAATCACCTCAAAGCCAGGAGAAGTCAGCTCATTTTCGGTCTATTTCCTATGTTAAATGCCTCATGAGCAGTCTAGAGGTTTCTGAACAAAACATGGTTTTTCTATCGTCATATCTCCTTCAAATATTAACGTGGGTGAACAAAAATTTAGACTTAACATCTTCAAAGCCTGCTGTCACTCGCGGATTTTAAATTTTTAAAATTGGTCAAACGGTTTCCTAAAGACAGTGATTTGTTCCAGCCCTACAACTTGCCTTTTCCTGCTGTATTTTAACAGTGTCACAGGTGTCCATCATCTTCATCACATCATCATCATCAGCTCGTTAGCCTTTATAAACACTGAACAGATCAAAGGGACAGAGTTCCACTGGTTTGAACCTGGAAATGACTGATGCAGGACCAGGATCAGACTAGGGACCAGAGCCACAACAACATCCAGGACCAGAACAAGACCCAGAACCTGGACTTCAACCTGGAACAGGGCTAAAACTGGGTCCATGCCCAGGACCTGACCATACCCAGAACTAGAACCGAGTCTAGAATCAGGACTAGTAGCAGAAATGGGTCCTAACCTAGAACCTAGGCCAGATCCAGGACCAGACCCAAGAACCAGAACTGGGTCTAAGCCCAGGATCTTAGCCAGATCCAGGACCAGAACCAGGACTTGGGAGAGAACCAGACCTTTTAGGCACAGAAATTGGGTAGTATCAGAGCCAGAAACAGCACCTTGACCAGAATCTGACCTGAAACCAGGTCTAGACCCTGGACCAGGACCAGAGATGACCCAGAACCAAATGCTAACATTGGCATTAGCATGCTAACACGCTAAACTTCACTTTTGTGTAATAACATGCTAATGCAAAATTTTTACACTTTTAGCATGGCAACACATTATACCCAGTGTTAGCATGCTAATGCTAGCACGTTTGCTTAAAATTGAGTTTTTGCACATTTCGCACACAACCGAAACGTTCAACCCAGACAAATTATATATCAAATCAATTGGCTTCTTCCTGTGATGTCTGGTTGAAAATTTCATGGCATTCTGATAAATTATTGTGAAGTTGTTCACAAAAAAACGACGTCCAAAATTGCGTTGACAGGGCTTAAACCATAGAATTTCTGCTAAAATGTACTAGTGTTTTAAAGCCTGCTGTGTTGACACACTTTGACATAAACTTCATTCTTGTTTTAAAATAATCAGGGGACTTTGGACTACAAAATATTGAGGAACCATGTTGGAATCTTGGTCCATCTTTTTTTAATCACATTGCAAATCAACAGCTAATGCACCACACAACCACTTTAAAATGATTGAAGCTGCCTCCACTCTTTTGATGTATGACAGCTTCCTGAGACACACCTTAAAACCTTAAACTTATCCAGGTGTTCTCTGTATGTCCCTTACTAATGAACCTTTCTTCAAGCAGTTTAGCTAGGAATACATTTTAGCTCTGGTCTTTAGACATTTTCAGAGGTTTGAGCTGTATTTTTCTAATGTCAACTTTTGATTGAGTTGTTTCTCTGTCAGTCTATTTAACTACCCTTTTGCTTTACAATTACCTATTTATATTTTAACTAACATTCTACCATTCTGCGTTACCTTAATGTCTTTCTAATACTTTATTGTTTAGATAATCTTCTATTTAGCAATTCTTTTTAAGGTGTTGCTAGAATTTTGACTTTTTCTGCTGGTATAAACACTTTTGGAAGTCATTGCCTTTTGCTATTTTTTTTATTTAGCTAACCATTTGAATGTTTAAGCAATCTTTTCATCTAAATTGCACTTTTTAAACAAATTTCAACTCTTATATTTAAAAAAAAAAATCAGGTATTTTGAACTATTTAACTCAAATTACACTCCTATAACCTTCCCTAAACTTCAAATATTTAAGACATTTCTGCTAATGTTGGCACCTCAATTCAAATACAGCTTCAGATCAACTCTTTCAGTAAATTATTTAAAACTTTTCAGCATAAGCTTTAACTTTTTAAAAAGGATTCAGCTTTTCATGACATTTCAACTTAATTTCAGCTAAAGTTCTTCTTCATTACATCATGTTTCAGCCAGTTTTAACTCTCATCTCTTCCTGGCCTTCATTGACTTTTCTCAGTTTGGATTATATGGAACTTATTTCTGTTTTTAAACATTTTTCATAGGTTGTAGCAGTTTTTTTGCCAACTTCAACTTTAGAGTCAGCTGGTTCTCAGACTCTTATACTGATTTAAAGCGGCACTCCGGAGGATTTCATCAAGAGAGCAGTTTTTGAATCTAGCGTCCAAAGGCTCCTCCTCAAAACATCTCGACACGCGCGTCCGGTCGCGTGTGCGCGCGTGCACGCGGTGCATATATTTCGGACATGAGCTGTACAGCTCAATGTGTAGGGTTTAATCACTCACAGTTCACAATCTTATTCCAACAACACTACGAGGGTCTGAAGAGCCCTCTCTGTCCCTGCTGCTTCTGATATTAGCTCTGTTAGCAGAGAGCTGCTGCTGGACTCTGAAGCTGAACTTGACTCGGCCCTGGATGAACTTTCTGACCAAAATAAACGCATAATCCTGTCAAGCCTTGCCATTCTGTGAGGTGAAAGGTTTAAAAATAAAAATAAATCCATCTTTATCTGGAGAATGGGTAGGTTTTTAGTAGAAATGAGCTGCGAGTCCTCAGTGAACGGCAGAGATGGCAGAGAAACACACGGAGCGTCCTGTACGACAGCACCCCCTACTGGTACAGGTTTGGTCGATGTGCGTGCATGTTGAGAGAATGCAGAAATTTGAATTTCATTGGCTGAAAAATGTCGGCGGCAAGAAAAATGGAAAGGGGTCTCTAGGAGGAAGGAGGGTCTTCATCAGAATGACAGATGTTGTGGAACTCAACCCATAGATCATAGTTTAGACCTGAAATATCATTTAGAACATTTAGAAAACTTTGATACAGAGAAAAATAATCCAGAGAGCCGCTTTAACTGTATTTACACAGTTCAGCTTAGATTAAGCTATTAATCCGTTTTGGCTATTTCCACATCTCCAATTCAATCCATTATCCAATCTTTACAGCTGAATTAAAGTTTTTTCAGCAGATTAAACATTAAAATTCAACAGTTCAAATATTTTTAACCTTATAATTCCAATTTAATAACTTTAAGCTACATTAGACTTCAACAATTCAAAATTTTCAGCAAATATTTAAAATTTAGCTTACTTTCAGCTCATTTGAGCTTCTTTCAGCTTGTTTTCAGCACTTTCAGCTGTCTCTTTCAGCATTAAATGCATTCAAACTTTGCGTTTTTGCAAGAAATGCAGCTTTTCTTGTTACATATTATACATTTTACAAATTTTCCTATTTTTTGTTCCTTAGAAATTTAAATATATGCCTGCTCTTTACTGTATATTTAAGTGACCCAAGTGAAAGAAATTCAAATAAAGCTGCTTTCCTAAATCTGTGAAGTGCCATCTTGTGTTTTAATTATTAATTTTGATCTAGGCCTGCTAATGTTTTGACTTCCTTCCAAACCATCGGTCCTCTGGGACCAGATCCTTTATCCTAATGTTTACACATAATGCTGTTGATCATCTCTGAACATTGGTAAACTGTACTTGGATGAAAAAAAATAAAATCATATATGTTGTAATGGGATAACCCGAGGACCCAGAAATCAGCCAAGAACACAGGAGTCAAAATAAAAAATTTAAAAAAAGTTTAAGGTTGAGGATATGGTGAGATCAGGACCAGCACTGCAGGAGGAACTGAGAGTGGGAAAGCTGCTGCAGTGTGACATCAGAGAGGGGGCGGAACTTAGTGTTCTTAAGAGCTCCTCTTCAGTCTGTGATAAGTCTCCTCTTGAATGACACAGACAATTAATCCACAACAAAACAGGTCCAAAATCCACAATCCAGTAGGAAGGTAACGGGCAGGCAAAAGTCAAAAACAGGCAGGCAGAGGCAGTGATACTTATCAGGAGGAGCAGGCAGAGATCAGTAGTCAGGGTTCAGATCAGTGGTCGAGGTCCAGATGACAGATGAGTGAGAAAATCCATGAGGGGCAAGGCAGGCGTAATCCAAAGGCAGAAACTTGGTCAAAGGCTTAGAAACAAAGGCAAACATGAACGCTGGAGCTCTACTGGCACAAGGCTGTCGATAATCTGGCAGAGAAACAGAGACTGAGCTGCTCTTATGAGGAGGAGCGGCGCGCACAGGTGAAGCAGCGTGACAATCAAGCATGGCTCAGGTGAACTGAATGAAGCTGATTAGAGCAGGGAGGAACAGGCAGAGAAAAACATGACAGGCATGGCGATATGGAACTGGATCATTACAGATGTAAACAAATTTCATGACTGAAGCTTGTTAAAACAGCAGTGACCCAACAGTTACAAACATTTTTAGAAAAAGATTTTTAAATTTTAAAATCAAACAAATGAGACGTCACCAAGCTGCTCCACAGAATGTACAGTCTGAGAAAAATGTATTGAACTGGTAAACAAAACCATAACGCCTTTAGAGGATTTATGTAAATACTGCTCATTGCTAAGTGTAACCAATGATTGTTGAATCCTAAAAGCTCCATTCCAGAGGAGTGTCTGTGCTCATATAAATAATATCTACTTTACAGGGGTGGAGCCAAACATTTATCAAAGCAGTGGCCAAACTGAGCATAGATTTTATATGCTAGGCGGCCATCTTACTACAGGCCACTTCTGTAACATTGCTGCCAATGGTGCATGTACTGTTAAATACATCTCACTTGCTCAATTTTTAACCAATTTTCAAACAGTTTGCTTTGTTATAAACATCAGAGACATGGCTGTAAAAAATATTGGTAATGGCCAAGAAACTCATAACCTGTGCACGTATCCCGTATCAAGCTGATTTATAATAAGGTTTGTAAGAAAGCTAAGTGTTTGTTTAGTTAAGTTGATCACTCAACTTCCTACTGCTACCATAGAGAGCAGAACGTCAGCTGGCTGCAGTAAGATGGCCGCCCTTTAGCTACGCTGTCAAATCCCAGAGGAGCCATCTAGCATTTATGTATAATATCCATGAGACTGAGACCACTGCTCATGTAGAGATAACATGCATAATTAATTTTCTGGTAAATGAAATCACAAACAATAACTCTCTTTTACACTATAAGCAGACTTGTAAACTTAATTCAGAAAACCTGACTAAATCCAGCAGCATTACTTAAGGAGTGACCCAGATCCTGTTCTTGTTCCTGATAATGGACTAGAATTTATTTTCAACAAACTAAAAAAACCATGAAAACAAATTGATGTTTTTCTTTTACTAAGGCAAATGTACAATATACTTTTATTTCTATTTATTGAGCCATACAAAAACCAAATGACTAAAACTGTCATATATACAGATTTTTAAATAAAAAATACTTTTTTGTGGTCTGAGGACAAGTCTGGTATTTTGGCCCTGGTCTTGAAAAGTTTGGACACCCCTGGTCTAGTTGCAAAGCAACAATTTATGGTAATTTTATACAGGGTTTCCGCGCGGTGGTAAAAGGTAGTAAATGAAATGTGCTCAATTTAAGGCCCTTAAAAGGTAGTAAATTACAGCATTTGATAGTAAAAAAGTTCCCACTTGGTAGTAAATTTCTGTCACAAAATTAAAATATTTTAACCTTCCCCAGTTGTTTAACTAAAAACAGCTTTTTATCGTGCTGACAGGACAGCAGAACCCTGAAAGCTGTTGATAGCCTTGCACATGCGCACAACAGCTTTATTGTGCATGCGTGGTGTCGGGATAACTCATGTAGAAGCTAGCAAGTAGTACCGTAAACAATGGGGAAAATGTAAGTTTTCCAAACTTTGGCTCGACGACCCATTCTCTAAATGCTGGCTAAAGCCAGTCATGGGCAATGATCGAGAGGCTTTTTGTCAGGTGTGCTGAAAAACTATTACTTTGACGTGGAATGGGGGTGGCCATCGTCCGGCTTTAGGACGGACTGTCCGGTTTTCAGGAGGCGTGTCCACCGTCCGGCGAGCCCTTGAGACGGACGCCGGCTTTTGGCTGAATTATTTTCTTCGCATGGTCCAGAGTCTC
Organism: Callopanchax toddi; assembly: GCA_006937965.1. Taxonomy (NCBI): domain Eukaryota; kingdom Metazoa; phylum Chordata; class Actinopteri; order Cyprinodontiformes; family Nothobranchiidae; genus Callopanchax; species Callopanchax toddi. Next base: position 563,084 of record SSNR01000162.1, on the reverse strand, counting down.
TGGTCCAGAGAAACAAATTGTGAAAACAAACAAACAAAAACCCCGGAGAGCTCTGCTCAGCGTGTGTGAGGTAACTCGGGGTGCTCTCCGCACTCAGCTGTGCCCCAGACACGCCTCCTCCTGGACCGGATATTGAACTCGCGCTGCAGCTGAAACCTGAACCATGAAACAGGTCGACCAGAAACCGGAGCGGAGAAAAACAGAGACCTCAGAGCTGTGCCATGTCGCGCCGTTATTTTGATTAAAAATCATTGTAGCCTGTAAGATCACTCACACGGTGACGGGGACCGACACAGCACGTCCCAGAAACACGAGTCCACGCCACGGCACTAATTAAGATACACACCAGTTTAACTCCAGAGGGTCCAGGGTGGAGAAGCACTGAATGAGGAGATAAATCCCCACTAATAATCACACCTATGGTCTCTAATGACAAATTTAATGTACCTAAAGTAAGCAAATCTGGTGATCAACAAGTAAAACTTTGTTTTTTATTTTACAAAAAGAGCCCTGAAGATCATCAGTAATAGATCCCTCTAACCTGTTATTTATCAAATATAAAATACTGACATGATTTAGTTGACTTGAAAAATAAATATTACAATGTCCAAAGAGAGTAATATTCAGAAAATGTTTCAAGAAAAAGTTATTAGTTATAATTTGAAAGGAAGTGAAGTTTGTAAAAAGCCTCAATTTAGAACCAAAAAGAATTGAATATTTCTGTAAATGGGGTAAAATAATATAACAACCTTGGCAAAGAAATAAAAGAATCAAAATCATTAATATATTTAAAAATGTATCAAACTGAGGGGTAAGGAATATTTTGTTTTATAAAAATGGACAGAAAATATTTTTTAAGTCTCTGCTCCTTTTCATTCATCTTTTTTAGTGTTGATTTGTAAATGTTATTAAAGTGATACAAAAATAACAAAGTCTAAATGCAATTATGCATCCATATGATGTTTTTGTAACAGGTTATTGGATGAATTGTCAAATAAATATCAGAAATGTAACTGGTTAAAGCCCAAACCCAATCAGATTAGCCATGTTGACGAGGTTGATGCAGGCAGACCAACCTATCAGAAGCAGCCTGGGAAGAAACACTTTTTTTTTTAAACTTATATTTTGGGAGAGTACAACAATCATACTATGTAATGGGTTTGATATTATGTTATAGTTTGTTTTCTTTGGTCATCGCTGAAAAATGTCCTCCTTTTTGGTGTTGTGGAAATGGCCACCCTAAGTTACGGCGATCAAGTCTCATCGAACATCCAGCGTTCACCAACAGCGGATTCGCACGTGGGGCGAGCAGCTCCATATTTCGTTTTTTGGCGATGTACAGAGCGGCGTACCTGCAACTTCAAACTCAGAAACCACGACAATTGAAAATAAAACACTGGCTCGTGAAGTCTAAAAGTGATTTTATTTTGTCTATATCCAGAGAAGACATTATGATCCAAGTCCTCTAGAACTGAGTCTGGAATGTTTGTGTCGGATGTCTTAGTCAGTGCTGCGTGGGTCACCCACTACCCCCCCCAAAAAAGGGCTGCTGCGTGATGCGTTGGTAGTAAAAAATGTTGTTGAGGAAGTAAAAAAGGTAGTAAATTCAGTTCTAGGTTTCCTGTATAAACCCTGTTATAGAAGTTTCCCTTTTAGATTATTATGTTCACATTTAAATGTTAATGCTATGGAAACACACACCTGTGCTTGTGTACCTTGCTCGGCCCACACACTCACTCTGGTGTGACTGATATTAAAATCATCGACTCGCCAACATGAGCTGAAGCGTTGATGCTCTTCAGGAGGGAGCAGCAGTCTGATGAGTCAGGAGACCAGAGATCAGCCCCAGAACAGGACAGGTTGGTGATTTTCATCAGGGTTTAATAATCTCTTTGTTCAACACATGTCAGTTATTTCTCATTTGTTCCCCTGTTTTCTCTGCTTGCTATAAATAAATCTTAAAATTTTATTAGGAAAAATACTTTTAGATTTTAAAAAAGAATCAGAATTTAATCAAATCTGGACTGTAAACAGAGTCGTACAGAATATGAGTCATGCACGAAGTTAGATCAAATGCAGAAAGGTGTTTTTTCCCCTCTCTCTTGGGTTAGAAAATAGTACAGAAAGCAAAAAGTTATTTAAAAAGGTCTCAGTGGAGGTTTTTGTGACCTGGTTAAGAGTTAACGAAAAGACTTTTCATACCAACACAGTGTCTATGTGTGTATGTGAGAGCTATTTTTATTTGCATTAACCTGACCTCTCTTCCCTGTCCAAGAGCCTCTTAGATTTTGTTGAGACGAGGGTGACCAGATGTCTCGTTTTGTCTTACTTCTTGTTTTATTAAATGTCCTTAACTTTTCTAATCATTCCTACCACTGTTTGTTCAACGTGTTGTTTTTCATTTCTCTTTCTCCTCATAAACAGTCAACATGTTGGTCAACGATTCCTCCACTGCTGATCAGCTGGTCCAGTACTGCTCAAAGTCGGAAGTCAAACATTTCACCTCAACTGAATTTATAACAGTCAAAGCCATCCTGGTCCTTCCTCTCTCCATCTACGTCCTCTACCTGGGTCTTCATCGATGGCGTCAGCATAGCTTTTTCAAGACATCGAGCCACTCTGAGATCATCACCTACCACCTGGCTGTAAACGAGATGTTCTGGGGCGTTGGTACCATCTGCCTTCTTTATGTCACGTACCGTGAGAACATGGTGATAATGATTACAGGGCTGTTTGGATTGTCAATCCCTTTTTTTGGAGAGGTTTTCTTCCACACCCTGACCTGTGTGGATCGGTACCTGGCTGTGGTTCATCCTGTCTCCTACCTGATGTTCAGAAACACTCGTGGAGTTCAGATCAGGAACATCAGCATCGGGTGTGCTTGGCTGCTGTGTTTGGGACTGGCATGTTCCTATGTAGCCGTATCAGATGTCTCTGTCATCAGCTCAATGCTTTCTCTTCTGGTTGTCTCAGTCATTATCATAATGTTCTGCAGCATCTCTGTTGTCTGTGTTCTGATTGGTCCAGGACCAGAGGGAGGAGTCAGGGAAAAGGTTGACCAAACAAAGCTGAGAGCTTTTTACACCATCACAGTCATAACGAGTGTACTCTGGTTTTGGTTTGCAGGCCTCCTTGTTAGCACTGCTTTAATGACATCACTTGTGCTGAGTGATAATGTTAGCTGTGTGTTAATGGCGAGTGTTAGCTGGTTTAATCTGCCCACCAGCCTGGTGTCTCCTCTGCTGTATCTGCACAGAGCAGGGAAACTATCATGTGGTGGCTGGAATTCAGAGCCAAGGGGCCAGTTAGAGTAAACAGGATCATTCATTCACTTTGCTTTGTGAGGAGTACTTTATGACACAGACAGTATGTCAAAAGGCTGAACTGCTGCACTGTCAGAAATGAAAGTACAGAATTGTACCTTTTGTCAGTGATATGGGGTGGTATCCTCAAAAATACAATTTTGTACCTTTAACTGGGGGGTTGTATCCTAAGGCGTACAAAAATGTACCTTAAGGGGTAAATATTTGTACCCCTTAAGGTATATTTTGTACCCTTTAGGTTGTACCCTAATATACAGGTTTGACTAGTAAAAGGAACAAACTTCAAGGGTATACATTTGTACCCCCAGTTAAGGTACAAAATGGTACCGTGATTTTACTAGTCAAACCTGTACCTTAGGGTACAAATTTGTACCCCTTAGGATACAAACCCCCAGTTAAAGGTACAAAATTATTCTTTTGAGGGTACCACCCCAGTGACGACAAAAGGTACAATTCTGTACTTTCATTTCTGACAGTGTACTGGTATGGCAAATAGGGATGCTCCGATACCAGATTTTTCCTATACGAGTACGAGTACTTACATATGAGTACTTGCCAATACCGAGTACCAATATGAGTACTAATACTAAATCAGAAAAAAAATTATAAAATTAAAATTAAATTAAAAAGTCACATTTATCAGTTTTTCCATCCAATCCTAATTGTAAACAGAGTCTTTAAGGTCAGGGATTGAACTAAAACACCACAAAGATTTTTCTCTGAGTCAGAAAGTATTTTATAAAAGGACTGACTGATTCAGTTAATCTGACCTGGACTGGATGCAACATTAAAGTCAAACAGACTGAGTAACATGATATGGAAAAACTAATTAAATTAAAATTAAAGCCCTCAGAATAAATCTCAGCTAGCTGATTCTAATGTGGGAAAAGGACTTTTACATAAATAAATACACAAATGACCTGCCGTAGTATTTCAAAGTCCGTTTGATTATATGATAGAACGGCTTGCCATACTTGCGCCGAAGAATTAATTTTCACCGAAGAAAACTTTCCATCAGCTGATTAGAACCAAACCGGTGTCTCTTTAAGCCTCTGCCTTATTCTAAAGTAGTGGTTGATAGAAGCTTTAATCAGCTCTGCTGGATTCTTCTGTTGTTTACTGTTTTCAGTAAGCTAAACGTTAGCGGCTGAGCTAAACATGCTAACGCTTTAGAAATCTGATTGGCATTACTGTATGAATGGACTACTGGAACTTTACCGAACCTGACGTCAGGACTGAGGATTCGGGGAGTGTATACTACGACTAAATCACAACTACTACTGCTACTACAACTACTAAATACTACTACAACACAAGTAAGTTAACGCCATCTGCAGTGCTACAGAGTGAGCGCCGATTAGCAGCTGGTGTGCGTGTCAGGTTAATGGAGCGCTAAGTATCGGCTCTAAGTATCGGGTTATGTTTATGAGTACAAGTACAAGTACACAACCTTAGTATCGACCCGATGCCAGTATCGGTATCGAAGCATCCCTAATGGCAAATGTAGCCTCACCAAATAGGCTACATCCTCTGACCTTTGACCTCTGTTGACCATCACAACAATAATCCATTTCTTTCCCAATAACTTGGAATACAATCACTCTTGGATTATGTTTTAACCTGAATCAAGATTCCTACAGGTGTCCTACTGTCCACTTTCAGGTGTCCATCTCCCAGATGACCTTAACTGGACACTAACTGGTCTAATAAAACACTCTCTGTAAAGAAGTCTCTTCTGTAACACCACAGACTGGTGTTCCAACTGTAATCTCTTGTTTACAGAACAGTCGCCGGTGGTGTTCCTGCTCCAAGGGCATTTGCCCACACACTCAAAGTGTTATAATATGCTTCTCTGCTATGTCATGCATTTCTACAATTATAATGTGTGTGCTAACGGGCGGAAGTCATATGTGAGTTGGTAACTCCCTCACAGTCCCCCTATCCAATCAGAGCTATTCACAACTCCACTAAATCAGTTTTGATTAGTACACTTAATATCTTCTGATTGGTGGAATTTAAGATAACTCTTCTCAAAACTAATATTCAGTTTCGGTACGAGTCTTGCTAGTCTTTTGCTACAGTCTTGTCTGAGCCTGAAAGTAGTCGGAGCTGCTATGCTGCTATCTTAGCTGAACCTTCATCAGCTTTGAACAAGGCCTTGAGAGACCTGCTTGTGTCTCTCCCTCACCACGGGAACTGATCAGAAATGAGTTCAGCATGCCTGCTGAAATGCCTCCCTTGCTGACCGGGACGTATCCACGGACTGTCCGGCGAGGTCCTCGGCGGCCACGCCTTCCAGGACCACCACTCCGAGTCTGGGGACTCCAGCCTCAGCTCGTGGAGAAACCAACGCCTGCCAGATCCAGGAGCGTCCACCTTTCAGTGAGCGAACACCACTTTCTGATCGAGAGGTTTGCTTTGATAAAGCTTAATTCTGCCAAACTAAATTAAGCAAACCAAAATCCATAACAACTCAAATTAGCCCTAAATTGACTCTTAACGTCACAACTAGGTTAACTAAATTAACTAACTTCCCTAGTCATTAAAACATATGCTACGGTCCGTTAAAACTCACAATTAAAACTATCTTTAACATCCTCAACATGTTTAAGAATATTAATTGTGTTTACATCAAACTTTCAAACTGTCTTATCTGTCTGTGTTCTTAGGTTTTTCAAATTAAATGATTGTTCAATCCTTATCTGGTCTCAGTTCCACATTATTAATAAGGTATTTCAATTCACTGTACTCTTTCAAAGAACCTAGATACCTTCAATAAATATTAGCTATTATCAGGGTTAAATGACAGTTTATCCTTTTCATTAGAATCCAAGAATAAGCTTTGTTTATCTGAAGAGGGTGTAGTTAAAATAACTAATAGTTATTCCAAAACGCTACACAAACATTAAAAACCGCCAGTAAATGGACGAGGAGCGTTTCATTGTGGAATATTTACGTAATTGAGCTTTTAGAAACAGACTATTCCAATAAATAGCTCACTGACCCGTTGTTGATTAATTAAAAGATAATTCCACAGAACATGACGATAGTTCTGACCACACACAGACCAAAAGATGCACTTCATACTTCCTGTTCTCTGTTCCTGCGAGATGTTGTGACTATTGTGTGATTTTGCAAGCTGTGTTCAATGGTGCTCTGCTTCTGGAATGTATCCTGTGATACTAGTAGACTTTCCAAAGACACTACAGAAGTGTGAAGCTGATGCCTTTTGTGTGCTCCGGCCTTCAGAGCACCCCTCCTCAATGTAGACCTCTTAGAAATAGATTTTTGTCGGCCTCTGGCCCTTCTTCTTGGTCCCCCTTCTCCCACCCTGTGTTGTCTGTCCTTGTGGCATCTAGAAACCACCATTGAAGGGTTTCTGCCATGATCTGACTGTACCAAATGTGTTTAGTTTTGCCTCTCTACATAAGCTCACCAGTTCATTCACCCCCTGTTGGATCCTCCTGTTGTTTTTCCAAACAAAACGTGAGAGTTGTCACGTCCATCTTTTAGATGGAAATGCTCATTTGTTTCAGTCACATTTTAGTCACTTACATATGTGAAAGTATATGAAGGGTTTGAATCTAGTTTTAGTTTTAAAAAGTATGTTTTAGTTTTTTAACATGTAAAATGATGCTTTAAACAGAAACATCAAGCTTCTGAAAATGTGCTGACAAGCTCTATGGAGAAGCACGATGTCATTTTCCAGCAGGACTTGGCTCCTGCTCACATTGTTAAAAGTACCAAAAGCTGCTCTGGTGGCCACATGGTGTTACTGAGCTCTGATTGGCCCAGGCTGTTCTGACCTGAACCCCATAGAGAATCAGTGGAGGACTGTCAGGAGGAAGATGATGCAGCAATTCATTCAAAAGGAGGCCCAACCAAATATAGAGTGCATAGAAATGAACAGACGAGTTAGAATCCTGACTCCTCTGCTTAAATATCCATTTTATTGATTTTAAACTACGTTCTATATTTCAGAGACACTGATTTTCAGGGTTTCATTATCTGTAAATTACAGTCATCAATATTACAAGAAATAAAGGCTTGAAATATTTTACTGTGTGTAATGACTCTATAAGATGAGTTTCACTTTCTGAAATGAGTGACAAAAAATTGAATTTTTTCAGAATATTTTAATTTTTTAATATGTACCTGTACGGTTACAATCAACCTCATTGGTTCATGACAGCACTCCTTTGAAGTGCGCTTGGTAAGGAGCTAAACATGCCCTGATAGGCTCCAAGAGCCTAATTTTATTTAGACTAAATCTAATTGTCCTTTTGACAAACAGACCCTCTCTGCATTTGACCCTTTACTGTCTTGCGCTCAGAGGGAAAGTATTTGAAGTTCAGTATTTTGCCGAAGGACGCTTTGAGACGTGGCCTGTTGGGCCTGGAGATCGAACTTCTCACTCTCTGATCAGCAGACAACCATTCTTTCCTTTTGCTGCCCCTAAATAGATGTTACACAAACTACTTCAAGTCCTTTAAAGTTCTAAAAAGAAGAAACAATGATGTAATGAAGGTGTTTGAAATGATTACAAAACCCCAGCAGGAATAAAACAGTTTAAAAGAACAAAAGTTGGAGTTACCCTAAAAACAGACAGTGTTTGCTAGTGGAAATAGGTGATAAATCATGAAGAAAAATTGTATTTTATTTTATGCACAGAAGCACCTCCACACTGAACCAGTCTGTTGCGGTGAAGAAGAAGCTGATCCAGAAAGCTCTATTTACCGGTCGATCTACGTCCCAATCCTCACCTGGTCATGAGCTTTGAATAATGATGAAGGAACGAGATTGTAGAGACGATCAGCCGAAATGAGTTTCCTCTGCAGGGTGGCCGGACTCAGCCTTAGAGACTGGGAGGAGCTATGGGAGAGACTCAGAGTGGAGCCACTGCTCCTCCACATTGAGAGGAGACGGTTGAGGTGGACTTTTGGACTCCTTCCTGGGGAGGTGTTTCAGTCATGTCCTGCTGGCAGGAGGACCCCGGGTCAACCCAGATGCTGCCTCTGCATCCCGGACTCGTATACTGTAAGCGGAAGAAGGCAAGGTGGAGTTTCTGTAAACTTCTAACACCTTTAGTCCTCAAATGTTCTCTTTAAAATGAGCCTCGCCTTAATTTTGATGTCAATTTCAAATTTTTAGGTTGTAATACTAAAGGGTGATCCATTTTGAGCAGGTCTCCTTTTTAAACTCATAACCTCAATGTAAACTCACTGGGATCATTTTGCATACTGCCACATTATGGATGAGTTAATCATGTTGTTGAGGACTGAGACTAAAGGGCCAGGACTGGTGATGAGGTCAGATCCATGAAGTGCAAACAGACTGTAATACTTCAGTCCAGTGACAGATGTGATTTGGTTTGCATCGGGCTAAGGAGACAGTCCTCTGATTTGATTCAAATGTAAATCCTGGATAAACACATAAAAGCAGGAGCGTGTTTGGAGTGAACAGCAGGAGTCGGCCGTTGAGTTCAGAGACCTAAAAAAAGAAGTAACTGACAGGTTGGTGTTATTAGTTTATTTTAATCTGCTTTTTTCTGCAAGTTCGTGACTTTTCTGCAATTGTTGACATCAATACATGTGCATATTTTCTAGTGTACAATTGGTCTGAATACCTTTAACTGCACCACTAACAGGTAACTTTGCAGGAAGGAATACTTTAAACAGATCTTGATCTCAAATAAAGCATTAATCATACTGATAGAAATGTGTGGCTTTAAATTACAAAAAAACTTGTCTGATTTATGAAAACACCTAATGAGAGAATGTTTAGCTTAATGTTAAAAGTAACTGCAAGGTTATAGGATGGATTACACTGAGGTGCATCAAAATAGCACGAGTGTTGGAGGACACGGCAAGATACTGACCAACCAGGTCTCCTTTGGAACACAGGTTCTTACCTGAATACGTTGTTACCTGAATAAGTAAGAGTTAAAAAAAAACAAAAACCTTGGGATCCACCAGGAGGTCCAGGAGACTATGTGGGTTCTGGGTTTGCCTCCTGTACCTGAGGAACCTGACCTTGGATAAGCAGTAAAAAGACAGGATGGATTAAGCACTACTTTGAAGTAGAATCTTCTGTTGTTTAAAAGTAAGATTTAGTATGTAAAATGTATAATTTTGTGTAAAGTTTCATAATCTTATGAGATGTTTCTTCTTCTGAGGGATTTCTAAGTCCTAATTGAAAAAAAAGGGGATCCTGACCCTCTGTGTGGTGACGAGATCCCAACCTGTAGCTTCTCAAGAACAAGAAGGACATCCTGGGTTCAAAAAAAGGTGTACTGGATGTCATCCTGTTGTTGCTTTTAACCTTCTTGTTTTACCATGCTCTAGATCAGTAGTTCCCAAAGTTGGGGTCGGGACCCCACTGTGGGTCCCCAAACAACAAATGGGGGTCCTGGGATGTTCTCCAGAACTAAAAGTGAATTTAAATTTCTTGCTAATACCATGTATTTGTCATACAAACTGTTATAAACAGTTGAATAAACATGGTATAATAGCTGTAGATGTTTGTGTCGTCATTATGTCCTTGTTTAATTAGTTTATCAGCAGTGTTTGTACATTTTGCCAGTGATGGTTGGGGTCACAAGTCTCTGCCACTGATATTTTGTGGGTCAGAAGCCAAAAAGTTTGGGAACCACTGCTCAGATGACTGAGAACCCTTACCATAGAGACACCAACCCTCATCCTTAATGTGTCTTTCCTCTATGTCCATCCCATCCCACTGCCTCTATCATCCTTTAACCTTTAGGTCAACCATGCCAGTGAACTCCTCCACATCCAGTGACCTCCTGCAGCATTACTGTTCCCACGCATTCACCGCCGTCCTGTCAATAAGAGCCATCTTCATCCTCCCTCTCTCCACCTGGGTTCTCTGTCTGGGTCTCCAGCGATGGAGGAAGCGGCGCTCCTCTGAAACATCGAGCCTCTCTGACATCTTTACCTACAACCTGGCTGCCATGGAGCTGCTCTGGGTTTTTGGGTTCTTTTGTAGAATTTGTTCGGATTATTTTAATCTCTTCATGATGAAGACGGTAGGACAGTGGGTTGTGTTGAACACCTTCTATGGAGAGCTGTTTTTCCACATCCTGACCTGTGCAGAACGCTACATTGCCGTTGTTCTTCCCGTCACCTACATGAGGCTAAGAACCAGCTGTGGGGTCAGAATCAGGAACGTCAGCACCGGGTGTGTTTGGGTGATGTGTTTGGTTATGATCAGCCTGAACCAGGTTCTAACGACTACAGACCAACCCGTCCCGCTCTACTGCCTTTTAGCCTTAACGATCTTAGCCACGCTGTTCTGTAGTCTCTCTGTTCTGTGTGTTCTGATTCGTCCAGGGCCAGGGGAAGGGGGTGGGGAAAAGGAGAGGGTTGACCAATCAAAGAAGAGAGCATTCGTCACCATCACGCTCATATCAAGCGCTCAGTGGTTTTGGATTATAGGGCTTTTTGTTTCCACTGGTTTGACTCAAACATCAACAGTTAGTAAGGATGATTCATGTTTTGTGTCTGTAGTTATAGGATTCTGTAATCTGCCCAGCAATTTGGTGTTACCTCTGCTGTATCTTCACAGGGAGGGGAAACTATCGGCTTTAACCCTGACTGAGAAGGCATAAGAGTAATCACACATACGGTGTGCAGGTGTCATTAATAATGTGAGCAAACCAGTTCCTGGAGCCACTATTCTCCTTTGCACACCGGTGTTACGTCTACCATCTGTAGCAGGATGCCAATGACTCCAGCTGTAATTCTTTTACTAAATCCACGTTGCCATTATAAAGGCTGGTTTATACGTCTCCGACAGCACGTTTGCACGTATTGACGGAGACGTTTTTGATTTATACTTCTCTGTCAGTGTTGTGACGCAATTCTCCACCAGGACAGCAGAGGGCGCATAACTTTTCTGCAGTAATGCCTCCGGTCGACCAAAGCTTGTTTACTTCAGCTCAGTAATGGCTGACAGAGAGCGAATTTTGACTGAGCTTGAACAGATTGATCTCGAGGAACAAACAATGTTGTTAAAACGAATTAAACGGGAGTGAAGGAGACGGCGGCGTCTGTTGAATGTCCGTCCAGTGAGGACGAGGCAGACGACGAGCGAATATGTAGCTCTTGTTCAACCTGTGAGGGACACTGATGGATTATATAAATGTCGTACTTCTTCTGCCAGACGTTTCTCGAGCTGATCCATATCTGCTTCCTGAGATTCTACTATAACTACTCTGTTGATACCAGCGTCAAGACGGAAATAATCATGGGTTTTTGGGCTGACCAATCAGAGGCGTGCGCTCTCCGTCTTGTTTGACGGATAGTTAGAAAAGTGAGCTCAACTCCGTCCGTCCTTGCGGGCCTATCGTAGCGCCCTTGCGTCGACGCAGACAGAGAAGTATAAACTCGCCGTAAGTCAGCGTGGTATAGTGCGCAGTGCTGCAGACTGAGCTGAGATTTTTCCCCCTAAAATTTCACTTTACACATCAGCTCACTTAGAGGGAGTTTAGTGACTCCTGCTGTCATCCATTATTCAGGGCGTCAAGCAGGGCAGCATCCAGCATGGAAGTCCAAACTGTCCTCTACACCGCCACCAGCTCCACCAGTGGGACCCTGACGTGTCCCCAGACACGTGTAGAGATAAAGCCCCTTAACGTGTCCTGGGTCAACTTGAAACAGTAGAAACTTTGTCCTCCAACTTTAGTTAGTTCTATGTATTTATTTATGTATTTACCAGACACTTTTATCCATTTAGTGGATGCTTTTTTATTTCAGTTCTGATATGTGTGCTGTTTTATTTGTATTGTATATTAATTTGCCTGTTTCAGTTGTTTCTTTTCAGACCTTTTGAGTTCATGGTACATAAATATTAAACATGCCGTCCTAAATGACTGGTTTTCTTTTTGTTTATGTTAAATATAATGTTGGTATCAAGTCTTATGGGGAAAAAAACTACTTGCTCTAAATAAAATCTGTATGGAAATGTGGTTCATTTACTACTCAATAACTTTACATATTTGTAATTATTTATTTATATGTTGGAAATAATATGTTTAGGTTGTGTGATAGTTTTGTTGATCCCTTTCATTTTTTTTTTTTTTAATTTGGTTGCATATATTTCTGTAAGGTCTGCACAGAAAATAAAAAAGTATCAATATTGAAATATTAATATGAGCAACATCAAAATCTCAAAGAATTCCCCTAAACTGCCTTCAGAAAAATTATAAATCACGGCTGCACAACTGTTATCATCATTATGGAATTCCAAAATTATATAGTAATTTCATGTTTGTCATCAGGTAGCCCTAATTCCTAGGACAAATTTACAAAAACTTACTAAATAGTTTTTTTTAAACAAAAAAAAAAAAAACAAGACATAAAACATAGGAATGTCCCGATATTGATATCGATATCGGAATATCGGATATCAGCTCCAAAAATACAATATCGGATTACATCAAAAATCTCCGATATCAGCAGTCTGTATTAAAAGCAGGAATTGTAGTCGTCCTTTTAGTTAACCAACTATTATTTGTTTTCGGCATGTTGTTAAAGTTATGTTTATTTTGTTTGTACTGTTCTTTATGGTCACTAAGAGCAATGATCTCATTCTTTTGGGCAGTGTGTGAAACTCTGAACACTCAAATTGAAGCAGTTGGTCATTTTTTCTTATGTCTTTTTCTTATGTATTATATCGGATTGATATCGGTATCGGTCAATACTGAAGGCTGCGATATCGGTATCGTATCGGAAGTGAAAAAGTTGTATCGGGACATCCCTAATAAAACACAAAACTAATAACAGGGGCGCACTTTAGACTGTCACATTAAGGTCCTTAAACTGTGTCCATTTAGACCTTTCCTTTCATTTCTACTGTTCTTTCTATTTCTATTATTATTATTAGTATTGTCATCATTAGTAGTAGTTGTAGTAGTAGTATTTTCATCCTTAGTAGTAGTAGTGTAGTAGAATTTTAGGAAGATGTGTTTTGATGATTATTGAAATAACAGAATGTGACTGTTTTAGGTCTGGATTTAGGCCTATCTGCTACAGAACCCACCCCTGGAGCGAAGTGTTTCTTGACCCTACCTCTGCTTTTTATGGCGGGTCGTACAACAGACCTGTTCCTGCCCCCCCCCCTGGGAGCAGGTGTTAAACAGGCTTGATTACCCGGTTGGGGCTGTATGTTTGTGACCCAGAGTCTGAGGGGGTGGTGAAGTTTTATGATGGTATAGGGAGGAGAGATGGGAGTAAAGACAGTTGGAGTATGTGTCTGAGACACAGGTGAGACATTCCTCCTCATCGCAATGAGTAATAAAGCTTTTTAAAATGACTTTAGACTGAACTCTCATCGTTTGAACAAGAAATTTCCATAACAAGTTGTTGCATTTTACAACTATCTAAACAGGGCAGAGAAAATATTAAATGAGTGGGTGGAGTAAGGCTGTAAAATAAATGACATATACATACACACTCTTACTGTTTAATCTCTTTAATGAACTTCTTTTTGCTGTTTCTATCATTTTTGTTGAATGTCTTGCTTTACCATCTCTTCTTGTTTGTTATTGCGACTGCTCCTGTTGGACTGAAGCTGCCATGTCCTGCATCATGTTGTTGTCATCACCTGTTGAGTCTTAATGTCAGTAAACGAAGCTCCACGACCTGCTGACCCGCTCAGTTGGATGAACAAACCACAGTAATCAAAGTGAAGTTAAATGTTTTGATTGTATTTGCATTTTAAAATAAGTCAGTTCTACCTGATACATCCTATGGAGGCAGCAACACCTGGTCTGAGCGCCAGCTGTCAGTGAGATCACTGGAGCTTTTGAACTTTAATAAAACCCCTCAGTAGTAACATATATGACATTATGATGATCCTAGTAATTATCTCATTAAATAATCAAAACTCAAAGACAAACAGTCTAGTAGCAAAGCAGCTGATTATGGTATTTATGTTTTTTGCAGGCACTTTTATCCAAAGTGACATACAGTGTTTAACCTATAGGACATGTTGTGATTTGTGAGTACCCGGAGTCAACCCACGCATGCACGGGGAGAACATGATAACTCCACGCAGAAAGGCTGCAGCTGGGATTTGAACCAGTGACCTTCATGCTGCGAGGCAACAGTGCTAACAGCTGCACCACCATGCAGTCCAATGCAGTCAATATTTGTATTGACATAATCTCTGATTAGTCATATTGCAACAATATTGCCATGCAGGATAACACACACACACACACACCTGTGCTTGTGTACCTTGCTCGGCCCACACACTCACTCTGGTGTGACTGATATTAAAATCATCGACTCGCCAACATGAGCTGAAGCGTTGATGCTCTTCAGGAGGGAGCAGCAGTCTGATGAGTCAGGAGACCAGAGATCAGCCCCAGAACAGGACAGGTTGGTGGTTTTCATCAGGGTTTATTCATCTCTATAAACGTATAGTTCATAGAGGTTATGGATGTTGTTTAAACCTAATCACTGTCAGCTGATTTATGTTCAAATGTTCAAAACATGTCTGCTTTTTCTGATTTGCTCCCCTTTTTTATTCATGGATTTTATTAGATTATGTGTTTTTGTTGAAATATTTGCTGACAACCGACCTACAGTTCTTTGCAGGTTGCAAACTAAATCTGACAATGTGTGAATTAGTCAAAATAAATTATATTTTATCAAAAAGATAATCAAAATGTAAAATATAAACAGAAAATGTGGACATAAGACTGGCAGCAGAAACTTAAGCTCTGTGAGATCTAGAGCTCATAGTGGTGACGCATGTTCTCATTGAAAATACAGAAAAAAGTTCAGATTTTTAAAAGGATCATAATTTAATCTAATCTGGACTGTAAACAGAGTCGTACAGGATACGAGTCACACAGGAAGTTAGATCAAAAAGGTTTTATCTTTTTTGAGTTGAAAATATTACAAAATAGAAAATAATAGAAAAGGCCTGTTTGCTTCAGTTACCTGGACTTGATGCAAAATAAAAGGTAAAACTGAGCTGAAAACGTGATAATAGGTAAGATATGGAACACTATTTGGATTTTACTAAGACAACTGTTCAGATTTTATCTCCACATAAAACTGTCAACTGTCTGAGTCTCTTTATTGTTTTTATTTTGAGTACTTGATGAAGATTAGCACATCATGGACACACACGTCTAGCTGTGTGTATAATCCTTACAAGTAGGGTTATGGTTTGTTTCTCATTTCTCTTTGTCCTCATAAACAGTCGACATGTCGGCCAACGTTTCGTCTCCTCCTACTGATCAGCTGGTCCGGTCCTGCTCAACGTTAGAAGTCAGACATTCCATCTCAGCTGGATTTATATCAGTCAAAGCCATCCTGGTCCTTCCTCTCTCTACCGTCGTCCTCTGTCTGGGTCTTCATCGATGGCGTCAGCATCGCTCCTTCAAGACGACGAGTCACTCTGACATCATCACCTACCACCTGGCTGTAAACGAGATGTTTATGAGCATCGGTGTCATCGGATACTTCTATGGTACTTACAGTTACAACAGAGATGTGTTAATTGTGGGAATACTGGGTTTGTCCATCACTTTTTATGGAGAGGTTTTCTTCCACGTCCTGACCTGTGTGGATCGGTACCTGGCCGTCATTCATCCTGTCTCCTACCTGATGTTCAGAAACAATCGTGGTGTTCGGATCAGGAACATCAGCATCGCGTGTGTTTGGCTGCTGTGTTTGGGACTTATATGTTTCCATATCGATATAGAAAGCAAAAAAGTCTTTGTTGCAATGATTTGTGTTTTGGTTGTCTCCATTGTAATCATATCATTCTGCACCGTCTCTGTTCTCTGTGTCCTGATTCGTCCAGGACCAGGGGGAGGAGGCAGGGATAAGGTTGACCAATCAAAGCTGAGAGCTTTCCACACCATTGTTGCCATAACGACCGTGCTGTGGGTGTGGTTTGTGGGGCTCTTTGTTTGCTATGCTCTATCCGTGTCGTCCGTACTGAGTCAGCATGACGACTGTTTGATGAGTGTGAGTGTTACTTTGTTTAATCTGCCCACCAGCCTGGTGTCGCCTCTGTTGTATCTCCACAGAGCAGCAAAGCTCTCCTATGGCTGCTCCAACCCAGACTGATGCTAATTCAACCTAAATACACTGGACAAAGGTTAGATAATACGTAACACACTGTTAGGTTGTGTCAGTTGTAGGACTGTGTTCAGAGGGCATCAGGTGAAATCATGTCATTTCATAGTTTATATGCAGCGGTGGGGTCAGAGGTGCTCCCCAACAATTCCCCCTCTTGATCTCAAAACAGAGATCAAAAGTAGCTACTGGGGATGATATTGATGGGGTTTTTTTTTACTACAAAAAATTCTAGGGCAGTCCCTGAATCAAGTTACCAATGGTGTAACTCAGTCCTCATTCAGCCAAAACATTTAAAAAAGTGAACAAACACACAAAGAACATGTGTGTGTTTTTAGAGGACAGCTACAGAAGTGTTAGTGAATCAGTCTGTTCCTGCTGACTTCAGCTGGTAGATTGCTGACGTTAAAGCTGAGAAAAGTCTTGTTAGAATGTGTCAGTGTTGTTCTGACGCTGTGGAGGAAAACATCTTTTATACCTCTAGAATTTGACGGCGAGCTGCAGTTTATCAGCTATTGATCTTTGGGTTAATTTGGCGCTGTCACTTTAAGAAACACAGGAAGTCAGTAACAGGATGATGTCATACAGGAAGTCAAATGACTGAATCTAAACATCCACGACACAGAGAGAAGTTCTGTTGTGAGTCTAGTTCATCCTGTAACATCTACATACGTCTCACGCCTTTGGTAGGAATTATCCACAGCATCCTTTACAGTCTTATATCATGAATGAGGTATTCTGAGGTATTTGACAAAGTTCATCCTTAAATAAATGTGTAAATAAATAAACAAGTCATTGAATGTAAAACATGTTTGAACTGTTAGAAACATAGAGCTTGTGTTGATCAGAATCAGAAACACTTTTATTGCCAGTGTCACTGAATGTAATTCGCAGACTAGGAACTTTTTTCGGCGATAAGGTGCAGCATACACACACACAAAATAAAAAACACAGTAGCAGCAGAAAACAGTGCAAACATGCTGTTAAAGTGACAGTTAATCAGTATGTTGCTAATTGTTGCTGAGCCAAACGGCAGAGGGAAAGAAACAGTTTTTGTGACGAGAGGTTCTGGTCCTGATGGACCGTAGCCTCCTGCCAGACGGAAGTGGCTCAAACAGACCATGTCCAGGGTGAGAGGTGTCAGCTGCTATCCGGCCTGCTCGCCCCCGAGTCCAGGAGGCGTACAGGTCCTGGATTGATGGTAGACTGCAGCCAATCACCTGCTCAGCAGAGCGCACAATGCAGTCTCCGTCTATCCCTGGCAGTGGCCCCAGCGAACCACACAGTGATGGAGGAGGTGAGGATGGACTCAATGATGGCCGTGTAGAACTGGACCATCATCTGGACCGGCAGCTTGGCTTTCCTCAGCTGCCGCAGGAAGTCCATCCTCTGCTGGGCTTTCTTGATGAGGGAGCTGATGGTCGACTCCCAGGTCAGGTCCTGCGTGATGCAGGTTCCCAGGAAACGGAAGGAATCCACGGAGGTGATGGGAGTGTCAGCGAAGGTGAGGGGGGGCAGGGGGGCCGTGATTCTCCTGAAATCCACTATCATCTCCACTGTCTTCTGGGTGTTAAGCACCAGGTTGTTGCTGCTGCACCAGGACACCAGCCGGTCCACCTCCCTCCTGTAGGCAGACTCATCGCCATCCGAGATGAGCCCAATGAGGGTGATGTCATCCACCGATGATGATGTAGAAACTATTGATAGAAGGGAAAGTTTTAGTGTGGTTTGTGATTGATTAAAGTAAAGAGAGCTGATGATGCTTTGTGTCTTTCAGTCTGACCTTTTTGTAACCTGTGAACGAGGAGTGAAGTGTTATCAGTGTGTTGATGCTAAGGAGGCGTTGAGCTGCCATGTTGTATAGAGCACATACAGTATGATGAGGACAGCACAGATAGACTCTTTAATCCTATAAAGACTGGTAAAGCTTTTCTTTTGGTCCATTTCTAATAAAAGCTGCTGTTATTTAGACTGATGTCTGTCATGAAGCTGTCCCATTGTGTTTACCTGTTTGTAAACTGTTCTGATCATTTGATTTGTTTGTTTCTGTAGAGGTTTGGTCCTGGTTATTGGTCTCACCCTTCTCATTATAAAGTCCTGCCTCTATTTGGGGCCACATTCATAAATAAAGTGTTCTTAATCTGCCTCATCTGTTTAATTAAAATCAATACATGCTACATGTCTGTGTTTTTGATAAATGAAATGATGAAAACTGAGCCCACTATGATGCATCATCATGTAGAAGGACATAACACCCTCCTCATCCCTACAGGGGATCCCGGTCCTCATCCTACTTGATGCTCTGTCCCAGGCTGATGAAGAGGAGGGGTCAGTGGACAGCTAAACATCAAATCAGGAGATCAGTGTGACCTTTATCCCATCAGTGGGACATTAGATTATTAATTTACCCTCACAGGGATATCTGAGGAGACATACTGTAGTTTCCTTCCTGTATTTTGTTGACTTATGAGTTGATCTTTACCCAGACTGCCTTTTCTCACCAATCCTGGTCATAACGTTCATGGACAGAATTTCTGGACTCACCCAGGAGGAGAGGAGTCTCCAGTCTGGGGAGGTTTTAGATTGAATTGAAGCTTTTTGTGGATGAGCCAAGACTTCTATCAGGTAATGAATGGTCTCCAGCTAAGTTTGAAACATCTGGGATGAAAATCAGCACGTCCAAGTTTAAGGGCCATGGTCCTCAACCAGAAAAGGGTAGGCTGCCAGCTCCAGGTTGGAAACAAGAACTTGTCTCAGGTGGTTTTTAGATATCTTGGGGTCTATAGTTCCTGAGTGAAGGCAGAGTGGAGCAGGAAGCTGGATTTGGTCCCTTTACTGATCTGTCATGGTGAAGAGAGCTGAGCCAAAAGGTCATCAGTTGATCTACCTACCAACCCACACACAGTCATGAATTATGGGTAATAATGCAAAAACAGTCCTAACTGTGACAAATGAGCATCCTGAACACATTTAAACAAGCAGACAGATCTTTGAAATCAGCAGCATCCAGTCATTAGAGACACCTGGAAATCCCACTGGACACGGTCAGTCTTATCAGTATTTGAAGTTTATAGTTTTATGCTTATTTTTTTCAACTGTTCTGTTTTCTAATTAGTTTAATATGAGTATATTTTGCATATTCACACTTACCCAGTATAATTCCATATAAAGTTAGTAGTAAATGTGATATTTTGACTTATTTAGCAACAGTCACACTGAAAAACACCATTTATCTGTTGTCTTTAAAGCCTGTAATAATTTATATTATTCAAATTATAACAATAACATTGTTTTTAAATGGAAATATTTATCAGGCTAATTTTGATAAAACTATTTAACCATAATTTATACTATAACAATATAACAGTAATAAAGAAATAAAATAGGCCCCTACCAAGTGTAAATCCTCCAGCAGAGGGCAGTAGACATGTACAGGACTGGATATGGCAGGTTTTTATTGAAAGTACTAATACTAATTTTTCATTATAATCCAAAAATAAGTTCTAATGTTTATATGAAGAGGGTGTAGTTAAAATAACTAATAGTTATTCTAAACGCTACACACTAATGTAAAGATTTAAATAAATATGAATGTGAAGCTAAACTTTCCTTTCAAGTGGGCGGGGCAGTTGGGAGCCAAACTTCTCTAAGCCCCGCCCATCTCTCTTATGCATGTGTTTGTGAGACGTCAGTGGGTCTACAGGGTCTCAGATGAAGGAAGTAAAAAAAACGTTTGTGCTCGTTGATCAACCATCTACGAAGTAACCGCCGTGCTTTGTTCGTAGCTTCACCGTGACTGTTTGCTAACGTTTGTGAGGATGAGCGCTCCCGTGGTTTTTTAGGGCGGGGCTGGGCTCAGGTGCTCGTGATTGGCTCTGTCCTCTAGAGGAGTGCTCTGTTCCCTTCTTGATGTCAGCAGGGGAAAACACATTTCCCCAAAATGAGAATCAGGAAGTGAAAATGGTGAAAATATTTGAACACTTTGGGTTTCAGACACAGTTTATGGGACTGATGTGACTGTTAGAAGAAAGTGCATTTTGCAGAATCAATGACTTTGTTTCCACCTCTGCTGATTTTAAAAGCACAGAGCTCTGTAATCTGACCCGGTCTGTAAATCAAAACGTGTTTAATTTGATGAAGATAAACTCATCACTACTTACATGTTACGTGTTTCATCTTCAGGTCACAGTAAATGAAGTAACCATGTCAGAGAATTCGTCCACATCCAGTGATCTTCTGCTCCACCACTGTACCAACATCTACACCGCCTGCCTGTCGGTACGGACCATCATCCTCCTCCCTGTCTCCATCCTCATCCTCTTCCTGGCTCTACAAAGATGGCGGCAGCAGCGCTCCTTTATATCAGAAAGCCACATGGACATCATCACCTACCACTTCGCTGTGAATGAGCTGGTCTCTGTCTCAGGGTGTCTCTGGCTGCTCTGTGTCTCTTGTAATTCTGTAGTTAGGAGTTCTTTAGGAATGTGTTTGACAGTGATTGGTCTCTATGGTGAGATGCTGTTCTACACCCTAACCTGTGTGGAGCGCTACGTCGCTGTCGTCCATCCTGTCTCCTACCTGAGGCTGAGAAATGCTCGTGGGGTGAGAATCAGGAACACCAGCATCGGGTGTGTTTGGCTGCTGTCCTTTATTCTCACCAGTCCTCATGTTGTGACAGATCAATTCTCTACTTTCATAATGTGGAGCCTCCTGGTTTTAACCATAGTAGTCTCATCTGTTTGCAGCCTGTCTGTTCTTCGTGTTCTGATTCGTCCAGGGCCTGGAGAAAGAGGTAGAGAAAGGGAACCAGCCGACCAATCAAAGCAGAGAGCTTTTCATATCATAACAGCTATATCCAGCGTGCAGTGGTTTTGGTTCTTGGGGCTTCTGGTTTCTGTTGTAAATGATAAGTTTTCTCTGCTGAGCCCTGGAGTTTCCTGTGTGGTAAAAGTGAGCCTGGGTTTCTGTAACCCGCCCAGCTGTTTGGTGTTGCCTCTCCTGTATCTTCAGAAGGCAGGGAAACTAAAATGTCGCTGTAGTAAAAACGGATGAAGATGAGAAAAATTTCTGTTCTGATTCAGATTTTGTTTATTTTGGTCATTTTTCATGTAAAGGAGAACATTACAATAATACAGTTTCCAAAATTTAACCAAAAAGGAGTAGCCTGGCTTTTGTATGCCTACCCTTTGTACAAATAAAATTTTCTACAAGACTACCTTGTAAAAAAGTTATATATTAAAAAAGCATTAATATTACTAACTACAATTTTTGATCAATAAAACTAATCTACTAATCTAAAACCAATCTAACAAGGTTAACAATAGTCATTGAATAATTTGAAAAAAAATTTGAAAAAAATTTCAAAAAGAAAAGAAAATAGAAATAAGAAAAGAAAAAATTGAATAAAAGTAAATAAAAGAATAGACATTAGAAGGGAAAAAATTATCCAATGACATTCTTTTGTGTCAAATTCCAATGACATTCTAATCACAATATTTAAGGGTTGCAATGGGAACACATCCAGTTGTTTTCCTCTTTCCTTCATTTTTTTTTTTATTTCATTTGCCTCCCGTTCTCTGGTAAAGTCCATCACTAGATCAGGACATGAGCCTGAAACATTAAATGGGATATGCAGAATACACAAACTAACACAAAACACACAAAAATGAGATTTTGGTGAAACCCTCTGTAGCTCAGACAGACTTTATTACAGAAACATTGTTCACAGACTCAATGGTTCACAAGACGTCCCAGCACTGTTCTGGCATTGAGTGGTTTGTTATATAAGTGAAGTTTAAGCTTTAGGCGACATCACACTAACTTTTAAACTGTCTAAACTTTCTAAAACCTTTGAAAAATAGAGCTTTCCTTGCTGTCCTCAGCTTATCCTTATCCCAGGGCCTCCTGCAAGAGTGAAACACCTCCCCAGTGAGGCATCTAGGAGACATCCTGACCAAACGCCCAAACCACCTCAACTGGCTCCTAAATGATGTGAAGGAGCAGCGGTTCCCTCCATGATGTCTGAGCTCCTCACCCTGTCTCTAAGCTGAGCCACCCTGGAGGAAACTCACTTGAACTCGTGATCTCGTTCTTTCTGTCTTTACTCAAAGCTCCTGACCACAGGTGAGGACATTCTGATTGGTTGGGACCTGGTGAAGGAGGTGGACCGCAGGAGCGAGTTGACCAATCAAAGGTGAGAGTTTTTCACATCATCACAGCCATGTTGAGCTCTCAGTGGTCGGTTCTTCAGGGCTCCTTGTTGCTGCTGATGTAATTTAGTCTCCTATAGGAGCTCGTGGTGTTTCTTGTTCATTGGGGGTCAGTCTTTGTAGCCGTTTGGTTTCCTCTGATGCAGGAAAGCGACCCTGTAGCTGTTTTAACAGAGAATGAAAACAAAAAGCAGTTTTTGAAACATTTTGGCTCTCTTTAGTGGCATCTGGAAATATCTTCCAACTATAATAATCAGTGTATGACAGGTGCTCTGTGTTTGTGACAACTCTAAAGTCTTAATATGTTTTAACCACCAAGTCATTAAAATCCCTGAGCCACTTGTCTGTCCTGTGTATCATTTGACTAATAAGCTGTAAAAGTTGTCCTAGATCAGAGTGTTAGATGTTTTGGTCACAGATTAGGTCATAGATGTGAATAGTTGTGAAACAGAAGCAAATCTTATGTTAAGTAACAGTAATCTATAAATTCATAAAAAGTGAAGCTGTAGCTGCACCTGCTTCCTCCTCCAGATCACAGATTAGGATTATAAATTAGACATTTGTCTTCATTTGCAGGACATTTGAATGCTGTCACCTGTTAAAATGAAGAATAGCCTGTTCTATGGAAATATTTAAATAATTCTCTGCTGTAAGTCTTTAATGCAGTAAACCTGAATTATGACTTGTGATGAAGTACATCTAATGGTTTACAGTTTAAATTACTGGAGCTGCTGCTGTGACCTGTAGCAGAACAGGACAGCCTGGGTCGTGTGTTGTAGAAAACCCCTAAACTACAGATTTTAGAGGAGTTTACTGTGATAAATGTGTTCAGTGGATTTGCATCATGCAAACAGCCAGTCCAGCTTCCTGGTATTTATCTCCAGTGGTCCTCTGGTGACAGGTGGAGATGCACCTGGACAGGATACCAGTTCATCACAGACTCAGACTCAGGACCACCAGAGACCAGGAGCCATTCACAGAATCAGGTGCAGAAAAGTCATGAAACAAAGCTGAGGAGGAATAGGAGCTACATAGGTTAATCAATAGAGGCAGCCTGACGAGGTGGGTGTTGTTTGATTTCATTTACACAGATTTTGCATTTGCATTAATAAATGTCAGGTTGACATGCCATATATTTATAGACTGCTTTTATATTGATAGATAGCTGCCGTCAATGGGGTTTATGCACGGTCACTTCCTGGTTGCGATAGACGCTGCCCCTCCCTTCTGGTTCAACGCTGTTCCCACACAAACTGGACAAAATTGATTTTTTTACCCGTTTTCTTCAAGACCTGCCGTGCATCACGGTAAACGATGTCCACCGGATTTTTGAAAAACACACAGAGACGTCTGCGAGCAAGCAGGTGAAGGACTTTAAGCTGTATATAACCAGCTTTATTCATGAAATTGAAGGTAAGCTAACAGCGTTAGCTCGTAGCTTCCATCATCAAAAAACAGTGAGACAAATCTATATAGCCGTGATCGTGGGCTCCAGCTGCTTCCCAACTTTCAACTTTCTCTGGTCTAGCTGTACGTTATCAAACACCAAGTCTTCATTCACCAAAAGAATAGTTGTTCCAGTGAAATAACACACGAACGGCGCCGCGCCTCCTCCTTTAGCCTCCTCCACTCGGCTCTTTGACTACTGTGCTGCAAAGTGTCGACTGCAGACACGGTGTGGTTAGAAATGATCACGTTTTCTCTTCTTAAGTTCACAATCCTTCCTTTTTGTAGTTATTTATTCAGTGGAAATGTGTGGAAACGGACTGATGAATTCTATTCAGCTGATGCGGTACACAACGGAACACAGCAGTGTTCAGCTGTCGAGGCTTCCCGTCCGCTGATACTTATATGATGGCTTCATTTCTTAGTGCTATAATATATATATCATACTGTACTATACTATACTATTACTCGTTTTGATTATAAACAATATCTTTAGCTGGAAATGCACTCTAACTCTGGAAATCTTCACGTTTCAAATGGAACCGGAAATGGTCCCGTGAGTTCATTTTAAACCGGAAGTTCTACTAAGTACTCTGTGCATAAAGCCCATTGTTTCTATTCTTTAATAAAACCAGCCGGTTGTATTTTATTAAGTTAAAAATCCTGATTAGTCATTGTTACTGTATGCTACGACTTGTAAGGATCATGAATTTGTATCATGAGCAGCACAGTTAAATGTGTGGGTAGCACCTAAAATGAATCATTCTCCTGATTGGTTTTCAGTGATGTTTTAAGCTTCAGGTGCTGCCAGGTGTGCTCCAGTCACAGGTGAATGACTGACACGTCACTGGATACCTGATTGACAGCACTTTGTGTCCATGGGTCCTGCAACTTTGTTGATTTTGTACCAAAGGATGAGATATTCATTTTGCCTTACAAGTAAAAAAAAGTCTCATCATAATCTAGATTTGTCACTTCTTAAATTTTAAACAGATATAATGACATTTTCGATACTGTTTAATAGTAATTTTAATCAAATTCAGTCTGAACAGAGAATCTACCTGGTGTCGTCACAAACCAATCAGATGAACAGTGATAAAAACCACCTGACTGGACGGACGAGTTCTCAGGTTGAGGATTGGTTTGTCCTCCATCCTCCACTGCATCAGTCCCTCTTTTATCTCCTACTGACAGAACAACATGTAAAGTAAGAACACCAGAACTCCAGAATAACAGAAATAACTTCATCATTAATAGCTCAGGACGCAGGGAGTGAGAGACGTACAGAGAATACGCCTGTTGTGTACAGCGTGATAGGTTACTATAGCAACCAGGTTGTTTACACTAACTTCAGTGGCCCAAACAGTAGAACAAAGGTGTTGGTCAGCTGATGATCTACATAATGCATCAAGAGACAAAATAGCTAATTAATCTGCTCACTCTACACCCAGTGGTCAGGGTGGGAACTGCAGTCTGTCAAAATGACGTATGATGGACTTCAGATTTTTCTGTCACTGATGGAAAATTTTAATCTAACATGACTCCTGGTTTGTTCTCTGTGCATCTACATGCTGTGTTTATTCGTTGAGGATAAATCCTGTGTAAAAAGGCAACAGGAAGTTGGTGTTCCAGTGTTCAGGGCAGCAGCTTTAATTCCACTATCTGTACATTTAGCTGTTCTGCTCATTCCACAGATGTTCAATACTTTCAGCTGTAGTAGAGTTTTAGGATGATCTGTTAGTTATTCTTAGTAAGATGTGTTCTGGTGATTGATTAAATAACAGAATGTGACTGTTCAGACAGTTAATCACCCCTGGTGTGAAGTCCTGTGGAGTTCTGTTTTTCCAGACCCAATTCCCTCTGTATGAGGAGACCGTCTTTTATGAGGGAGTCGCTACCTCCTCCCCCATCTTCACCCTCTGGAGGTAGATGGTAAAAGACATAGGTTTGACCCAATCTGGTTGTATGTGTGTGTGTGTGTGCGTGCGCGTGCGTGCGTGCATTCGTGTGTGTGTGTGTGTGTGTGTTCCATGAGTGAATACTGTCCCGCTGTAACCTAACCTAGCCTAGCTATTAGCAGAATAGGACTAATAGCACATTATTAGCAGATTATTGATTAGTTATTATTTTCTATTTCTTTTCCTGTAACCAGCAGGACTTATTGGGAGCATGAATTGTTTTATATGGTTGCCAAGAATAAAATCAATTCCCTTTTGTTGGAAAATTCTTAACAAGTTGTTAAACTAAAGTCTTCATCAGAAGCAAAGCTCAGTGGTTACATGAGCAGTGATGTCATCACCCTCTTGAACAGCCTAGCTGGTCTCCATGGAGATGGCAGGTTGATTTCCTGTGGGCGGAGTTAAAAACCTGAGTTGGATTGGATAAGAGAATGGTCTACTCTGCTGTGATTGGTTGTTTTACTGTCAGTCAGCTAGTAAAACCAACTAATAATAAATTAAAATGTTTTTTAAAACTGCTATAAATAAATAGTTAATGGTTTCATTGTGTGTCTGTTGTTGTGAAGAAATCTGGATGAGTGTGTTGTTAATTATAGATGCACAACAAACTGATTAAAATGAGTGCTCAGTCAAAAAGTCTAACAGCAGAGTATCCAATCAGAAGAAGGCATTCCTCTGACAGACCTACCACAGGATGGAGGTCAGTAAACAGTGTGAGTTTATTAGTGATGTACCTGACTTCCTGCTGCAGCAGATTGACACCAGCAGGATGCTGCAGATGCAGTACGGACAGATGACCAGCAGGTGGCAGAGGAGAGGCAGAGGATAGATAGAAGAAGGAGGAGCAGTTGTATTTTTAGAAGGGATGGAGACAGCTGATGGAGCAGGAGACGTAGTGGAGGCTGTGGAGGTGTGAGGAAGAGGAGGATTAGCAGTAGAGATGATAGAGTCTGTCTCAGTCACTGAACATTTAGTAGTTCATGTCTTTAACAGGAAGTGATGTCACTGTCCTCACCTCTGACGCTCAGAAAGCTCAGAGGAGAATCTCCATAGCTATCATTGTAACACCAGAAGAAACCCTGATCAGACAGCTGGACGTTCTGGATGATGTGTTGTTCAGCTCGAGTTTCAACACGACTTTTAATATTGTAGAAATCAGCTTCAACTGGACCAAGAACTCTATGTCTGCAGAGAAGAGTGACATCATTTCCTGTCTGTACAGGAAGTGCAGGGATTTCCAGGAACAGATTCTCAGCTGAAGAACAAAAACACAAACAGTCCCATCAGTCAGTTCATCAGAACAGAGTCAGTTGTCTCTAGATGTAACCAGTTAGTTAGTTTACCTCTGACACTGATGGTGATCTTCTCACTCCTCTGTCTTAAACTGGTCTCACACCAGTAAGATGTAGTGAAGGATGTAATGAGATCCAGAACACAGGAGGAACCATTAACTCTCCCAGAATGTGGACCAGCTGCTCCACAGTCAACAGGCTGTCCCTCATTCGTCTTCACTGTCCATCCATCAGCAGTCTGTCCATCTTCAACACAACTCAGAGACACTGAAGGGTCTCCGACGAAGAACTGCTGACGGTCTGGACTGATGTTCAGAGACACTGGAGGAGACAGACACATTATAGTTTTCCCATGTCTCTAAAGACAAATTTCACTTATTGCACATGGTTATGTGAGCCCCCCCCCCCCCCCCCCCCCCCCCCCCCCCCCCCCCATTCTTCCTTTTTTTTCCTGATTCCAGAGTGTGTAATAACAGTTACTGAGAACACAGAGAGCTCCTTCAGCTATAAAAACTTCAGTCAACATTCTGTAGGACTGATGAGAGGTGAAGTCTTCAAGTCTCAGGTCCTCCTCCAGCTGGTGCAGCAGGAAGTATTAATCATAATAAAGGACAGCTGTCATCATCATCATCATCAGTCAGAAAAGTGAAATATTTAGGATGTGATTTAAATGAAGTCCAGGGCTTTACTGTAGTTAGTATAAAGAACAAGACGACCTTTACCTGACCGTCTGTCTCTGAATGGTTCAAACTCTGAACTCACCTGTAGAAACAGTCGATCCAGGCAGCAACAACACACACAGCCCTGTAACAGGAAGGAACTGCTCATTAGGATGAGAAGAATATGAGTAGAAGCAGCTTTGAAATGTAAACGACAGGTCAGAACTAACCTTCTACCATTTCACTTACCTTTTATTTAGAGAACTTAATGCTGAATCATGTTTTTATGTGGAACCTAATTCCAGTATTAATGCCTTTAGCTTAGAAAGAAGACTGTTCGTAGAAAACATGTTTAATGAAAATGATGTTTTATTAAACTGAATCATTCACATTTAGTAAACGAGCCCCTTCAATCAGAGGGAAACGATTCATCATGAGTTTAACAGTCATCATGACAGAAAACCTTCCTACATATTCGTTACTTTGACTTTAGTTTCTGTGCAGCAAAACCTTCAGAATCAGAAGTCACTTCATCCTCCTGGACCTGAATTCTTTCTCTCTCAGTAAATAATAATTACTGATAGAATAAGAATTAATTAATTAATTAATTAATTAATTAGTTTAGAATCAGGACAGTCAGCTTTAGGCTGAAGCAGTTTGTGACACAAGCAGATGGTCAGTAGTGATGAATTACAAAACATCCATCAACAACAATTATTCATTGTAGGTGGGAAAATTCAGAGTAACAGGTCTGAGATCAGTAGTAGAGTTAATAGTCAGCGATGAGCCTCTGACTGAATCATTCAGGCTGTAAAACCTTCAATGATAAACCTTCAGGTTGTTTCTGTATGAAAGGTTTTCCTGAGGGAACTGGAATGGATGGTTGAGCGTGTTTGACTCACCGAGGAGCAGAGAGACAGACGGAGACTTCATGTTGTCTGAATGATGACTGGATGTAAGTCTGAACAGCAGAACAAGGGCTTCAACCGCAGTACTTCCTCCTTTTGACACCCACCACACCGTAAAAGTGCTGCAAAAAGTGGCAAGAGGAAATCCGTGATGCCACAGAAGAGCGCCACAACTTGGCAAACAAAGCATTTGTGAACAGACTTCTGGATCACACAGACAGTGAAAACAATGGATAACCTAGTGGAGATTATAATTATTATACTCCAGTTGTGGCCGGTGCTGGGGAACAAGCTCCGTGAGCGGCATGAGCAGCGGGTCCCAACATATATATCTTATCGTATCTTATCTTATCTTTATGGGCCCGAAGATGGAGACAACCGCCAGACCAATCAGGCCAGGCGTGAGACTTCAGCCGACCAATCAGCCTGCAGTGGGCGTGCAGCCCGGCTGTGTAGCCCCGCTCAGACCACAGAAACTATGAAACCAACTTCCCCTCCACATCAGGCTCCTGTGTGGATCATTTTGAACTCTTTTAAAAATGAAATTGTATTCCTTGGCTTCATTTATTTATCTATGTTGACCATTTAAACCTTCAGTCAGTTTATTGTATTTGCTATTGTTGATTTTATTTTCGCAGTTTGTGTGCAGCACTTTGGCAAAGAAACGATGTTTTAAATGGACTTGATACATCAAGTTTGAGTAGAGTTGAATAAGTTCAATCAGCCTCTCTTGAAACTAATGAGCAGCTTTTGTACCTTTATAACTGTGAGAGGTATGAATACTACATGGACAAGCTGACATTTTTTTATTTTGACGTTTTTGTATTACCACCAGAAAGTCTTCAACTTAAAAAACTACTCTTTCAAAAATTGTTTGAGCTTCAGATTTTCATGCATGTGTAGTGTATGACATTTCCATTAATGGCAAAACATCCAATCTAATCTTATTGAAGAACATTTAAAAAAGAAAAGAAGAAGAACGGTTAAACATGTTAAAAATAACTGTTTGTCAGGCCTAGAGAATTCTGTCATAAGAATCTGTACAACAAACCTGTTTAACTTTACAACAAGAATAAACAGGAACAACAACTAGAAAAAAACACACAACACATAAATAGCAACATTTCTCACAAATTACAGCTGAGTTCACACTCAGTGTTGAAATAGAGTAGATGTGTCTGCACAAGTGTCAAAGAGTTCTATAAATACAAACTTCTGCCTTATCTATCAGGACTGTGAGGCTGTAGGTTTATTTCTGACTGGACTTCCTCTTGATCAGCTTCACCAGATCTGAGAAACTAGAAAACACACAAACACATCTCACTTCATCAAAATAATAATAATAATATACAGCAGCCCAGAAGGTTCTACGAAATACACAAGTCTCAACACAACTACAGTCTCAACACAACTACAGTCTCAACACAACAACTACAGTCTCAACACAACAACTACAGTCTCAACACAACAACTAAAGTCTCAACACAACAACTACAGTCTCAACACAACTACAGTCTCAACACAACAACTACAGTCTCAACACAACAACTACAGTCTCAACACAACAACTACAGTCTCAACACAACAACTACAGTCTCAACACAACTACAGTCTCAACACAACTACAGTCTCAACACAACTACAGTCTCAACACAACTACAGTCTCAACACAACTACAGTCTCAACACAACTACAGTCTCAACACAACAACTACAGTCTCAACACAACAACTACAGTCTCAACACAACAACTACAGTCTCAACACAACTACAGTCTCAACACAACTACAGTCTCAACACAACTACAGTCTCAACACAACAACAGTCTCAACACAACTACAGTCTCAACACAACAACTACAGTCTCAACACAACTACAGTCTCAACACAACTACAGTCTCAACACAACTACAGTCTCAACACAACTACAGTCTCAACACAACTACAGTCTCAACACAACTACAGTCTCAACACAACTACAGTCTCAACACAACAACTACAGTCTCAACACAACTACAACAGCCTCAACACAACAACTACAGTCTCAACACAACTACAGTCTCAACACAACTACAGTCTCAACACAACTACAGTCTCAACACAACTACAGTCTCAACACAACAACTACAGTCTCAACACAACAACTACAGTCTCAACACAACTACAGTCTCAACACAACAACTACAGTCTCAACACAACTACAGTCTCAACACAACTACAGTCTCAACACAACTACAGTCTCAACACAACAACTACAGTCTCAACACAACTACAGTCTCAACACAACAACTACAGTCTCAACACAACTACAGTCTCAACACAACTACAGTCTCAACACAACTACAGTCTCAACACAACTACAGTCTCAACACAACTACAGTCTCAACACAACAACTACAGTCTCAACACAACAACTAAAGTCTCAACACAACAACTACAGTCTCAACACAACTACAGTCTCAACACAACAACTACAGTCTCAACACAACAACTACAGTCTCAACACAACAACTACAGTCTCAACACAAC
>SSNR01000162.1:497136-530780 GCA_006937965.1 Callopanchax toddi | reverse complement strand
ACAACTACAGTCTCAACACAACTACAGTCTCAACACAACTACAGTCTCAACACAACAACAGTCTCAACACAACTACAGTCTCAACACAACTACAGTCTCAACACAACTACAGTCTCAACACAACAACTACAGTCTCAACACAACAACTAAAGTCTCAACACAACTATAGCCACAACACAACTATAGCCACAACACAACTATAGCCACAACACAACTATAGCCACAACACAACTACTGTATAGTCACCACACAACAACAAAAAGCAACAACACAACAGCCAAAAGCTTCAATGGAAGTAATAAGAAAAAATAAGTGGAGATGAAATGGAAGTTTTAAAAAAAGCTACTAAGACATGTGGCTGCATGGTGGCGCAGTTGGTTAGCACTGTTGCCTCGCAGCAAGGAGGTCGTGGGTTCGCGTCCCGGCTCTGCGGCCTCTCTTGCTGGAGTTTGCATGTTCTCCCCGTGCGTGCGTGGGTTTCCTCCGGGTACTCCGGTTTCCTCCCACAGTCCAAAGACATGACTGTCAGGCTAATTGGGCTGGTAAATTGTCCTTAGGTGTGAGTGGGTGTGTGGTTGTTTGTCTCGTTCGTCTCTGTGTGGCCCTGCGGTGGACTGGCGACCTGTCCAGGGTGTCCCCCGCCTCTCGCCCCCCGACCGCTGGAGATAGGCACCAGCTGCCCCGCGACCCTCTGTGGAGGATTAAGCGGCTACAGAAAATGGATGGATGGATGGGGCTACTAAGACATAGAACAGACCTTGTGGTCATGCTAAAAGGAATGTTATGCTAATACCTTAATTTTGCTAAAACGTAAGTAAATGAGAGACAACAGTGTTGGGACGATGGTATACCGTGGAATGGAACAGTTCTTTATTGATAGAATGGCAGAAAACATTGTACTCACAATTGTCCCCGTCTCGTTACTGTAATGAGAAAAAGGTGTGTCAACAAAATCGTTTTGTTATCGCCTTCATCAACGTGAACAACACTGCTGCTGACTGCGCTGCTTTTAGTACCATGAGCGTAAAGTGTGCATCATGACTTGCATGCACCAGAGTTAATCATGGAGTTCATCAGGGTTCAATGCTTGGTCTAGTAGTTTTTACTTTATCTATGCTTTCAATGGGTTAATCTCATTCACTCACTCTGCATGGCTTACTAACATACTAAATGTATCTACATGGCTCATTTTGCACCATCTCTGACCACCACCAATATTCACACTCAAGTAAGGTGGGTAATGTGTCTTGCCCAGGAACATAATGACAAAGTGACCTGGCAGGAGCTGAAATCAAACCAGCAGCCCTCTGATAACTGGGCCACTCTACTGCCTGAGCCCCTGAGCCATGCTGCCCTATCAGGCATGTTGTGGTCTGTGGGAGGAAACCAGAGGACGTAGAAGATACCCACGCACGCACGGAGAGAACATGAAGAAAGGTGCAGCTGGGATTTTAACCTGGGACCTTCTTGCTGCAAGACAGCAGTGCATACATTTTAAGTCACACTTTGCTCTCTCTAGAACCAACCAATCAGAAGTCAGCTTCTGCGTTTGACTGTAAACTTTACTGGAAGTTTCCAGAGGAGCTGAAAGCCAGTACGTAGGTCAGTATGTTGATGCCCATGTCTTAGCCCTAAACTGGTCTGAGGGTTTGTTTTTTTTTACTGTGATCAATGAAAAGAAGAAAACCAGATGATGTCATAACCATAGTGAGCTGGTGGTGACTGGATTAATATGAATGTGTTCATTACCTTTTGTCTTCAGGTCTACAGAGAACCAAACATGTCCGTGAACTCCTCGTCTTCATTCCTTGATCTTCAGCTCTTTGACTGTTTCAACACCTACAATGCAGTCCTGTCAGTTAAAGCCCTCCTCCTCCTCTCCCTCTCCACCTTCATCCTCTACCTGGCTCTACAGCGGTGGCGCCAGCCCTCCTCTAAACCATCAAGTCACGTTGACATATTCACCTACCAGCTGTCTGTGATGGAGCTGCTCTGGGTCTGTGGGTTTCTCTGTCTGCTTTGTGCGTCTTACTGTAACCTCGTTGTGATGACACCTTTAGGGTTTTGTTTGTGTTCCTTTGCCTGCTACGGGGAGCTCTTCTTCCACATGGTAACCTGTGCAGAGCGTTACGTTGCTGTTGCTCATCCTGTCACCTACATGAAGCTCAGAAACAGACGTGGAGTCAGGATCAGGAACGTCAGCAGCGGCTGTGTTTGGCTGTTTTCTTTTGGAGTCACGATTCCACGACTTGTGACAGATACAACCTTCCTAACGCTGAGTCTTCTGGTTTTCTCCATCCTAGTGACGTGTTTCTGTAGTCTCTCCGTTCTTCATGTCCTGATTCGTCCAGGACCTGGTGACGGAGGAGGAGAAAAGGAGCGAGGTGACCAATCCAAGCAGAGAGCGTTCTACACCATCACAGCCATAATGAGCGCTCAGCTGCTGTGGCTTTTAGGGTTCGTCGTTTCCACCTTTGCTCTTCAGACAAATCTGCTGAGCCTTGCTGTTTCCTGTGTGGTGTTGGTGGGTTTGAGCATCAGTGACCTGCCCAGTAGTCTGGTGTTACCCCTCCTGTATCTTCACAGGGCAGGAAGGCTAACGTGTAGCTCTTCTAACAGAGAATGATAACATGGAGAAGGTTGGTTTAAATCACATGTTCAGACAGAAGAGAAGAAGTAGAAACGCCTGACTCCAGGTCAACATGTCCTTCATATCATAGCTTTGCTATTTTTAAAATTTTGGATAAACTCTGTAAATGAACAGGAGCCATAACAGGTTAAATGATAACTGCCTTTGACTTTTGATCTTGTTTATTAGGAAGCCTCTTTAACCTGGAGTTACTAAAATAAATCAGCTGAATCTCAGAGGCCTCCCTCCTTGACACCTGATTAGATGATCTAAAGAATCTGAACATCAGAGAGGCAGGACGTCTTCTGTTCTCAGATCAGATCCCTTTCTCTGTGAGGAGCGATGCTAATGTGTTATTTAACCTTTAGGCAGGGGAATGCTAGAGAGTGGTGTTGGTTTTACCCATCCATACAGACTCCGGCCTCCTCAGGTTCCTTATTTCTGAGAGGCTTCTGAGGCAGGAAGGAAGTACAAGTTGTACAGGTTAGAACTGATCCTGGATCAGTCTGTGAGCCAGAAGTTCACATTTCCCAAATAAATGAGTCCAGAAAATCAATATTAAAAAAAGTTCAGGTGTAAATAAAATGATTGTCTCTGATTAGAAGGATTTTTATGGGTTTCCCTCCTGGACCTGTGACCTCCAGGAGCAGGACAGAAACTAGACGCTGGGAGAGTCTAAAAAGGTCCTGAATGTTCTCTAACATTTGTCTTTAATACCTGTGTACATACAGAACGTAAACATTGAAGTTTTTAGTTTTACATGTTTTAATTATTTTTGCTGAATCTCATCTTCTGCTGGTACATTATAGTTAATTCATTGTATTAAATATAGAGTTCTTTTATTTTCAGCAGTCAAATTGCAGATGTTCCATATTGTTGTAAATGTTGTTAATTACTCAGATTGTGTGTGTGTGTGTGTGTGTGTGTGTGCACGTGTGTGTGTGCTCAGCTGTTACAATATTTCATGTTTTATGTTTAATTAGTGGGTTTTTTGTTTTGATGTAATTATTTTCAGTGTGTGATAAATGAGAATCTCAGTAATATCAGTGATGATTAATAAAACTTGTGATTGTTGTATTAAACGTCTTTTGTCTCATTCTGAGGTTTTTGCTGTCAGTCGGTTCTTTTCTTGTTTTCTTTTTGTTAATCTGAGTTGTTTGCTTTTACTGATCTGTAATAAAATCTTTAATTATCCAAACAATCAGAATCTTTTTTTTTTTTTTTTTTTGTCGTTGTAACAGATACAATGGAATTGGGCGCGGTGCCTATATTGTCCAGTCATTTAGTCAAAACCATTTTATAAAAACAGCTGAGAGGAAGATCAGCCCCAGTCTAGTCATCAGTACCCTGATGGCTGCTGGGTAAAAACTTGGTCTTGGTTTTAATCTCCGGTACCTTTAGCCTGATGGCAGCAGCTGTGAGCAGAGTGGGCGGAGCCTGTGGAGTTCATCCAGGTAAAGTAGAGGAAGGACAGTGACCTCCTCTACAGACTTTGCAGCTGGAAAACCACTCAGAGGCAGCAGCATGTGTTCAACAGAGCAGCAACAGAGGGACACCAACAGATTTTGGGGGATGTTTTTTTCCCAGAGGACCCTAAATACAGTCTCTGTTGAGCTTTTTTCCATCAAGTCTGCAGTTCTCACACACCAGGTCAGGTCTACCTTGATGTGGACTCACAGAAAGCGGACCCTTTCCACACAATCCCTTCAGATGTTGAGTGGTTTGATGTTTGTCTCCTTCTTCCTGTAATCCACTAGCTCTTTGCTCTTTGATGTGTTCTAGTGTTTTAGCTGCCTGAAACATACAACTCCTTTCTA
This sequence comes from Callopanchax toddi, assembly GCA_006937965.1. Classification (NCBI taxonomy): domain Eukaryota; kingdom Metazoa; phylum Chordata; class Actinopteri; order Cyprinodontiformes; family Nothobranchiidae; genus Callopanchax; species Callopanchax toddi. Next base: position 526,334 of record SSNR01000162.1, on the reverse strand, counting down.
ATTTGCATGGTTTGGTGGTTCAGTCATTGTTGGGTCAGTTTCTATAAAGCAGCTGGTGTTATGCTGAGAAGAGCCTACCTTAATAGTCTGAAACTGTAGTTATATAAATTGTGGTTTTCAGTGATGGATGTAATTAGATAATCTGATATATGCAAAAAGCAGGTCAGGGTCAGAGGCAGCTGGTTTTATGCCGTGCAGTCACTGGTTGAGAGGTGTGGTTATACCTGGACAGGACGCCAGTCCATCACAGAGACACAGAGAGACAGACAGACATTCATAGGATTAACTATCTGTCGTAAACGAGTGACACAAAGCCATAACTAATGATCTACGTGAAGGCTCTGAAACAAGAAGATCAATTGGCCTTTTCTCTGTTACTGAACAAAACGAGGACAAAAGAACAATCAGGAAAAGAATCTAACAAGGTGGGTATTACTTATTCACTTCCTGTTACTGGTTTTAAAATTACTCGTTTTCTTCAAAAACCTACAATAGGAGTTGGAGATTGGTGTGTTCCAATTCAATCCACCTTATTAATAAAATACTATTTAAAACAACAAGACTGACCTAAGTGCTGTTCGTGAAAACCAAACATACGAACAAGGACAGGCAAAATAGACAACTTGAAGAAGAACACGAAACATTAAAACACACAGGGTAAAATTAGGATGAGGTCATTGTTTTTGGATCACACTTAGTCAAAGACCATGGAATAAAAGTGAGTTTTTAAACAAGATTTAGAATAGAATAGACATGTTTAGTCATTGTACCTGGGAATACAACAAAATTACTAAGTCACAGCAAAGTTTTCATTTAGACAGAGCTGAACTCTGGGAAACTGAAAGACTTTTACTGTTACTTTAACCTGACTGTTTAGATTCAGAGGATCGTCTCACCTCGCCTTCCTCCGCCTGTCCAGGTCCGGGTCGTGAAGAGAGCTTCCCAACTAGGTAGTCCCAGACCGTCCTCTCCCCGTCCACCTCCAGCAGCTCCTCCGACAGGACCCCAAGGTGGTCTCGGGCCAGATTGAAGATGTACTTTCTCCAACGTGTCCTGGGCCGACCTGGGGGGCTCCTGCCAGCAGGACATGCCTGAAACACCTCCATGGGGAGGCGTCCTGGAGGCATCTTGACAAGATGCCCAAACTACCTGAACTGAAGCGATTCTACTGCAAGTCCCTCCCGAATGTCCGTCCTCCTGACCCTATCTCTAAGGCTGAGCCTGCCTACCCTGCAAAGGAAATTCATTTTGGCCACTTTTATCCATGATCTTGTCCTTTTGGTCATTACCCATACCTCGTGACCATAGGCGAGGATTGGGACGTAGATTGACTGGTGAATAGAAAGCCTTGTTTTCTGGCTCCGCTCCTCCTTCACTAAAACAGACCGGTTCAGCCTCCATCACTGCAGACGCTGCCCCAATCCGCCTGTCGATCTCCCTCCTTCCCTCACTTGTCAACAAGACTACAAAATAAAACTCCTCCACTGGAGGCAGGACTTCCCTCCCAACCCGGAGTTGGCAAGATACAACAACATGAAAACATATACTATAGCTCATGTTAAAGTTGACTCTTTCTTTTTCTGTAAACATCTAATCTTCTCTATTCTTCCCTTTTTTGTCTGCAGGCCAACAATGAAACCAGTAAACATGTCAGGGAACTCCTCTGACATATTCAGCTATCTTCTTGTCCTGAACAGTTTATTCACTTCCATCGGCTTCATGTTATTGAGAATCCTCCTCCTTCTCCCTCTCTCCACCTACATCCTCTACCTCGGTCTACAAAGATGGCGGCAGCAGCGTTCCTTTAAAACATCAAGTCATGTTGACATCTTGACCTACCACCAGTCTGTTATGGAGCTGCTATGGATCGTTGGGAAATGCTTTAATTATTTTGCCTCTAATCTCGTCATAATGGTTCCCGTTACATGGATGTATTCCCTTGCTTCATATGGAGAGATGTTAATTAACGTCCTGGTTTGTGTGGAGCAGTACGTTGCTGTCGTTCATCCTGTCACCTACATGAAGCTCAGAAACCAACATGGAGTCAGGATCAGGAACATCAGCATCGGGTTTGTTTGGCTGTTTTCTTTTGGACTGACAAATCCACAAATCACAGATCATACTTCATCAATCCTAACGCTGAGTCTGTTGGTTTTCTCTATGATAGTGACGTGTTTCTGTAGTCTCTCTGTTCTTTATGTTCTGATTCACCCAGGACCTGGAGAAAGGAGTGGAGTAAAGAAACAATTTGACCAATCAAAGCAGAGAGCCTTCAACATCATCACAACCATAATGTGTATGCAGTGGTTCTGGCTGTTTGGGAACATTTTTTTTTACTGTACAGGTGAATTTCAACTGCTCAGCCCTGTTGGGATCATTATGTTGTACACGAGTCTTCAGTTTATCAACCTGCCCGTCCTTTTGGTGCTGCCACTCTTCTATCTTTACAGAGCAGGAAAACTAACATGTAAGGGTTGTACTGGAACATGAGTAGATTCCATAAATTAAAAAAAATGTTGCAAAAATTATTCAACCCACATAGGCGAATGTTTGTAATCAAAGTAATTCATAATACCAAAGCATAATCATCAAAGCACCTTGGATAGTTTCATCTTTCTCTCTTGGTGTTTTATTACTTCTCTACATTATGTTGGTTTGTAGAACATATTGACGTTTTGGGGGAGCGTTCACAGGTTTGAATTATTCTACAGAGCTATCATTTGTTCTAGCATCAGTTACTTCATTTTCAGAGAACGGTTCTGTTCTCACGAGTCATATGAAATGATTGTATCGTTAATGATTAATCTGTCTTTTCTAACATAACAATAGCATTATGTCACTTTCAGATAACTTAATATATTGGGACAATTAACATATTTTGTTTGCAAGTTACTTTCAGTGCATGTTAATGTATGTGGTTTAAATAATTTAGTAGTTTCAGTGTAACTAACAGTTGTCATAAATAAAGATTGTTGATTATTATAATAAATGCCTTGTCTGCCGTTTTTGTATTTAACCTTTGGCTTCCTCCTCCTTGAACCTCCACCTCACCATGGTGGAGGAGATTGAGTGCCCTAATGATCCTAGTAACGATGATGTCTGGAGTACATTGGTACCACCAGGTGAACCTGGTAGGTTCTTCTATGGTTAATTGGTTCTAGGTGAAAGGTGAGACAAAGTTCATTTCAAAAGACCTTTCTTGAGTCAATATTCAAAATACCCATCCCAGAAAGTTACCAGTGTCTTGCTCTGGAGCCAGGCCTGGGTTTGGGGCTCGTGAGCGAGCAGCTAGTGGTACCTGCTGGCTTTCGCCCATGGACCTGGCCGGCCAGGCCCAGCTTTAACAGGTTATGTGGTGTCGTCCACCTGTGGACCCACCACCTGCAATAGGAGCATGAAGAGTCTGTGTCTGATCCCTATACACAAAAAAATGACTATTAAGACAAGGAACATGGTCACCTCTCTGTTGAGGAAGGAGCTGCTGGAGCTTGTGAAAGAGGTTTGTATCGATTATGTTACGACCCTAAAATTGTCTAGGAGTAAAAATAAGGGTCTAACACAAATGTGCTCCAGGACAAGGTGATTAAGGTTTGCAAAAGAAAAGTTTATTTTTACCTCCCACGATCACAACCCAGCAGGAAGAGGAACTGCGGAACTAAAGGAGTTAGAACAAAACTAAAAACTCTCTTCAACTAAAGAAAGAGGGCTAAACAAACACAAAACGCTGGGGAGAAAACTCTACGACCCAGGAATATACAGTTAAACCTAATAAATTACACTAACGAAGTATTAAACTAACTAAAGGCGCTCAGAAATAACGAGGATGGAATAACTAAGGACGCTCGGAAATATCGAGGATGGAAGTCACGCTAATACTAAAGACGAAATGAAAATGCTCTTTAACGAGCAGCAGAACCCTGCAAACTACAAACAAGTACTATAAATCTTAAACACCGCTAAACCTGTGAAACCACAGCTGTCGGGGACATCAGCTACCGTTCTGATTCCCCCGTCTATCTGGCAGCCTGGGCCTTTTAAGCTATAGTCAGTCCTGATCAGGCTGACTACCAGCAGCTGCGTGATCTAACACAGCTGCGGGAAGATCGGCGTGCCGCTGTCCTGAGTGCTGAACCGGGAGTGCAGGAGCCAGCCTGCTCCGTCGCTGTCCTTGGTCCTGAACAGGTGAAGGCAGCAGATCGGGGCAGACTGGGGAACCCCTCATGACAGCCACACGTAACACCCCCACCCTTAAAAGAAAGAAAGAAATTAGCACACAAAACACTGAACGACCAATAAAGCAATTTCTTTCTTTAAAAAGAAGCTTGTATGCACAAGTTAGTCCACATAACCACGAGGATCCCCGCTAGGCTATTTAAAGGGAAGCTAGCTAACTTCTCCTGGTCTTCATGCAGAATATTTAGGGTGGGCGAATTAAGCATAAAATCCCAAAGGAGCCTCCCTCGCTCCCTGGCATGCTCCCGAGATGGTAGCTCGCGCTACCAACACTAGCCCCAGCACCGCAACACTACAGAAAACAACAAACTGGACTCACCCCAAAAGGAATGAGCCCCTACTGCCTACAAGGGGATCTNTGAGCTGACATACACATGGAAATGTTGTAAGGCTAAAAGGAGAGCTAAGGTTTCCTTTTCTATTGTGGAATACCTGGACTGATACAAAGTGAACTTTTTAGAAAAATATGCCACGGGGTGGTCTAGTCCATCATTATCTTCCTGAATCAGAACAGCACCAACCCCTACGTCACTGGCATCAGTTTCGAGCTTGAAAGACCTAGAGAGATCAGGAGCTCGTAACACTGGGGCACAGCTTAACAGCTGTTTGCACGTGTCAAAGGCCTGCTGAGCCTTATTCTCCCATTTAAATGGAACCTTAGGACTCAACAAGTCAGTGAGGGGGTGTACTACTGTTGCGAAATTCTTACAGAAGCATCTGTAGTAGCCAACCATTCCTAAGAATCTCCGCAGTTCTCTCCGAGTGCGGGGTCGAGGAAACTCAGTAACAGCCTTTACTTTATCGGCCAGCATTCTCACAAAACCTTGTCCAACCTCTTTACCCAAATATGTGACGGTGGCCTTCACAAAGTCACATTTTGCGAGGTTGACAGTTAACTTGGCCTCTGCTAATTTGTGAAATAACTTGTAAAGAGTTTTTAAATGTTCATCCCAAGAAGTAGTATGAACAATAATATCGTCTAGATAAGCACTGCAGTTATCTAGCCCAGCTGTCACAGTGTTGATCAAACGCTGGAATGTAGCTGGAGCATTTCGCATGCCAAAGGGCATGACCGTGTATTGTAAGAAGGTGTCTGGAGTGGCAAAAGCTGAGATTTCAGACGCAGCAGGGGTTAATGGAACCTGCCAATACCCCTTTAACAAATCTATCTTTGTGACAAATGTGGCATTTCCCACACTGTCCACGCAATCATCCACCCTGGGCAAAGGATAACAGTCCGGTATGGTTACTGCATTTACTTTACGGTAGTCTGTTATAAAACGAGGAGTACCATCAGGTTTTCCTTCAACGATGCAGGGTGAACTCCATGGGCTGAAACTATGGATTGCTAAGCCATTCTGGACCAAATAGTCCGTTTCCTGCTTCATAAGACTACGTTTCTGTGGGCTAGCACGGTAAGGGTGTTGTTTTATAGGCCTGGACTTTTGGACGTCAACATCATGACTCAACACAGATGTACGGGTTGGAACGTCAGAAAATAGACAGAGGTGTGACTGAATTAAGTCAACCAAGTCATTTCTACAGCTTTCATCTAGGTGAGAAAACTTTTCATCTAGCTGGGCTAAAGTCTGAGAATTGTTTAGCCTAGGGCTCACACAGTTGGACAGATTGGGCTGAACATCATCCTCAGGGAGCACCATGACCACACCGGCTGCGCACACCGGAGCATCATGGGTTTTCTCAGATGGAACATCCTGAGAAGAGTAGTACAATTTTAACATGTTGATGTGACATGTTCTGGTCTTTCTTCTGCGTTGTGGTGTGTTGATGACATAAGTGGTATTGTTCACTTTACCACAGACCTCAAATGGCCCATCAAACTGGGCAGACAAGGAGGTACCTGTAAGAGGTTTCAGAACCAAAACCTTGTCTCCGGTTTTAAACTCCCTTGGTACAGCCCTTTTATCAAAAGTAGCTTTCATGCTAACTTGGGCTTTCTGTAAATGCTCACGGGCCAGTTTGTTAACCTCACGCAGGCGTGACTGAAACATTTTAACATATTTGTTTACGTTTGTTTTCTTTGAAACAGCCGTTTCCAGAAACTTTTCTTTCAGAGCCTTCAACGGGCCTCTTGGGGTGTGTCCAAAGACAAGCTGAGCAGGACTAAACCCCAGTGACTCCTGTGGAGCTTCACGAGCTGCAAACAGCAAAAAGGGGACACCTTCGTCCCATGACTTTTCAGAGCTAAAGCAGTACTTTTTCAACATGCTCTTCAATGTTTGGTGCCAGCGTTCCAAAACCCCCTGACTCTCAGGGTGGTAGGCAGAAGACATCACATGCTGGATGCCTAAGACTTTGGTTACTTTCTGAAACAGGTCAGATTTAAAGTTTGACCCTTGGTCAGTCTGTAGAACACGGGGTAAACCAAAAACCGAGAAAAAGTTGGTTAGCGCCCGAGTGACAGACTTGGCAGTGATGGATGAAAGAGGAACCGCTTCGGGAAAACGAGTAGCAGTGCACATTATAGTTAACAAAAACCTTTTACCTGTTCTAGTGCGAGGTAAAGGACCAACACAGTCCACCACAACATGATCAAAGGGGCCTCCCACTACCGGAATAGGATTTAGAGGGGCTGGGGATGGTGTCTGGTTGGGTTTGCCTGAAAGTTGACAGGTGTGACACTTTTTACAATACTCAGCAGTATCTCTTTTCATTCCTGGCCAAAAGAAATGGTCCAAAATAATCTGGTAGGTTTTATTGATCCCCAAATGACCAGACCACTGGCTTTCATGTGCTAAAGCTAAAATCTTAGATCTATATCGTAGTGGGACAACAACTTGTTGTGTTTTTCCCCAAGCAGCACCGGCAGCTTTGGGATTTTTCCAACAGCAAAGTAAAACACCGTTTTCTAGAGAAAATTCTACATCGTCTCTGGTTTTATTGCTTACTTCATGAAAACATTTTTCTAATGTTTTATCTGATTTTTGTTCTTCTCCTAATGTGGAGCAGGAAAGTGGCAAGTCATCCACATACTCAGGCTCCCCCTTCTGTGTGGCAGGAGGAGTAGCTACATTTTCAGGCTTTACCAGAGGCACCTTTATTTCATTAAACAGACCAGAAACATCAAAAACATCTGCTTTCTTTGCTTGTGCTCTGGTAACAACACAGGCTGGGTAAACGCTAGATTCTGAGCATACACAGTGTGAATCAGCAGGAGGAGTTTCTAGAAGCTTCAATGAGGGGACAACAGCTCCTCCTGCTATATCGTTACCCAGTAACATGGCAACCCCTGAAACAGGAAGTGAGGGGCACACGGCCATTTCAAAACTACCTTTTATCAGGTCACAGGCTAGAGTCACAGTATGTAATGGATGTGAAACGTTGTCAGAACCGATCCCTTTTAAAAGGACAGAGACTCCAGTATTACTGGACTCATTAAATGGTAAAACCCCTTCCAAAATAAGAGTTTGAGATGCACCTGTGTCCCTCAATATTTTTATTGGAACTGGAACAGCTGACTCTTCAGCGAGGGAAACAAATCCCTGAAACACAAAAGGGCTGAAACTTTGGTCAAATACCCTCTTCTCTGAACTAGACTCCTGACTGGGAGCCAGAAATCCCACCTCACGAGGTGGGGACTCTTTCCTGGTGTTTTTATGTTTCAGTGTTAAACAGTCTTTGATAACATGTCCAACCTTGTGACAGTAAAAGCACCGTGGTTGACTCACGGGTGCTGGAGATGCTGGAGGTGTGGACACAGGCCGTCTCACAAAGGAGCGTCTAGCGTCTCCTCTCTCTCTGCTGTCTCTCTGGCTGCTCTCTCCACTAAAGCGGTGAGTCAGAGAGAACTCATCGGCTAACAGAGCAGCAGAGGACAGAGTGTTTACCTTCTGTTCATTTAAATAAAGAACAACTCGCTCAGGTACGCATCTTTTGAAGTCTTCCAACAAGATTAATTCTTTAAGAGCTTCTAAAGTGGTGACTTTTGAAGCGGCCACCCACTTCTCAAACAATACACTCTTTTCCCTTGAAAATTCAACATAGGTCTGGCTAGAAGCTTTATTTTTGTAAGCTCTAAACTTTTGTCGGTAGGCTTCAGGAACCAGCTCATAAGCATTTAGGATTGCGCTTTTTACACGGTCATAATTCAAACTGTCCTGAACAGGAAGAGAAGCGATGACCTCTTGTGCTTTACCGATTAACTTACATTGTAAGAGTAAAGACCAGACTTCACGAGGCCAAGCTAAAGCTGTAGCAATACGCTCAAAAGCTGGAAAATAGCTATCCACTTCGGTCTCACGAAAGGGTGGCATTAATAGGACGCACTTACTGACATCTCGGTTCATGGACTCGTCACTGGCGGGTTTCGTCTCAGCAGCGGCGGGTTTACCAGAGGAAGGCTTGGCTTGATGCTCGAACTCAAGTTTCTTTAGCCGGACCTTTTCCTCAACCTCTAGTTTTCGGAGCTCCAGCTGCAATTCCATCTTTCGAAGGTCCGCTTCCACCTCCATCTTGCGGACTTGCGCCCTCTCCTCAGCTTCATATTTCAGACGGGCCAGCTGGATCTGCAGGTGCGCGCTGTCAACAGTGTCTTTAGATGACCCTGGGGAAGACGGTTCAAAAGAGGGGAGAGTTTGTTGAGGGGGTGTTTTTGGTAGCTCACCCCCAGGAAGAGTCTGCAGGAGGTCCTCCTCGTCTTTAACTTCCTCCTCTGTGGCCTCAGTGGCCTCGTCGGCTGGATTCTCATCCTCCTTTCCATCAGAAATCGGAGCGTCCTGGTCCTGGTCCTCATGCGGATCAGTCTCCGTCAGCGCCGGCAGCAGTCCCTCTTTCTCCAGGGCGGAGACAACCTGATCCCTCAGGTCAGCCTTCAGCGTCTGGGTGGCCCCGGTGAGACCTAGGTGTGTCGCTATTTCCACTAATTCACGTTTGCGACAGCTGTTAATTTGTTCACGTGAAGGGGCCTTTAGGAACGTTTTTAGGTTAAACATTTTTTTTCTAGAGGGAACCAGGACTAAAGTTGAATGGGGAAAAAGAAAACAAGCACTGAGCACTTAATAAACGCGCTAGGCGAACTACAACGCGAATACCCACAAATAGGGCCGTGCGAGGGTCCAGGTGATTTAAGATCCCGGACGAGCCCCCATTATGTTACGACCCTAAAATTGTCTATGAGTAAAAATAAGGGTCTAACACAAATGTGCTCCAGGACAAGGTGATTAAGGTTTGCAAAAGAAAAGTTTATTTTTACCTCCCACGATCACAACCCAGCAGGAAGAGGAACTGCGGAACTAAAGGAGTTAGAACAAAACTAAAAACTCTCTTCAACTAAAGAAAGAGGGCTAAACAAACACAAAACGCTGGGGAGAAAACTCTACGACCCAGGAATATACAGTTAAACCTAATAAATTACACTAACGAAGTATTAAACTAACTAAAGGCGCTCAGAAATAACGAGGATGGAATAACTAAGGACGCTCGGAAATATCGAGGATGGAAGTCACGCTAATACTAAAGATGAAATGAAAATGCTCTTTAACGAGCAGCAGAACCCTGCAAACTACAAACAAGTACTATAAATCTTAAACACCGCTAAACCTGTGAAACCACAGCTGTCGGGGACATCAGCTACCGTTCTGATTCCCCCGTCTATCTGGCAGCCTGGGCCTTTTAAGCTATAGTCAGTCCTGATCAGGCTGACTACCAGCAGCTGCGTGATCTAACACAGCTGCGGGAAGATCGGCGTGCCGCTGTCCTGAGTGCTGAACCGGGAGTGCAGGAGCCAGCCTGCTCCGTCGCTGTCCTTGGTCCTGAACAGGTGAAGGCAGCAGATCGGGGCAGACTGGGGAACCCCTCATGACAGCCACACGTAACAGACTAGATATAGTCAGACTCACTTTGACACATAGCGTTCGCTCTGGAACCCAAGTCCTTGATAGGGGTTGGACTCTCTTCTTTGCTGAAGTTGCTCCAAGTGAGGTTAACTTTTTGTTATCCTAAAGTCTCTAAGCCTGTATGTTAGGGGTTTACCTCAGGGAACAAAAAGGTAGCTTCTCTTTCCGTTCAGGTCAGGGAACTGGCCTTGACTTTTTTTTTGTGTCTCTCCTCACTTCATCATCTCCCAAGTCCGGTTCTTGAGGGCAGCATCCCAAGTAGCAAATCCCAGACCATCCTCCCCCCCCCACCTCCATCAGGTACTAAGGCAGGATCCCAAGGTGTTCCCGTGCCAGACTGAAGATGTGTCCTGGGGCAACCAGGGGCCTCCTGTCGGCAGGACATGCCCAAAACACTTCCCCAGAGAGGCATCATGACAATACGCGTGAACCACCTCAACTGCTCTCAATATGGAGGAGCAGCAGTTCTACTCCAGGTCCCTCCTGAATGTCTGAGTTTCTCACCCTATCTCTGAGGCTGAGCCTGAGCCACTTGTATCCGCAATCTAATTATTTTGGTCATTACCCAAAGCGCATGACCATAGGTGAGGATTGGGAAGGAGATCAACCAGTAAATCGAGAGCCTCTGGGCAGCATGTAGCTCAATTGGTTGAGAAGCTATCTAGCAATCGGAAGGTCATTGGTTTGATGAAAGGAAGGCCCAGATTGTGTGTCGATGCAAGCCTCTGACAATCTGCCCCAGGGCAGCTGTGGCTACAGTGTAGCTCACCACCATCGGGGCGTGAAGGTGTGAGTGGGTGAATGACTGGATGTAGTGTGAAGCACTTTGGGAGTCCTAGGACTTAGAAAGTGCTATACAAGTACAGACCATTTACATGCTTTCTGGCTCAGCTCCCTCTTCACTACGACAGACCAGTTCAGCATCCACCACTGCAGACGCTGCCCCAATCCGCTGGTCAACCTCGAGCTCACATCCTTCCTCCCTCTCTCGAACAAGACCCTGAGATACTTAAGCTCCTCCACTTGAGATAGGACCTCTCCTGACCCGGAGTTGCCAAAACACCCTTTTCCAGTCGAGAACCATGGTCTCAGATTTGGAGATGCTGATCCTCATCCCACCTGCTTCACACTTGGCTGTGAATCTCCACAGCAAGAGCTGAAGGTCAGAGCCTGATGAAGCGGAGGACCACATCGTCTGCAAAAAGCCAAGATGAGATTCTCCTGCCCCTCACCCACCAAACCACGGCTTCACCTAGAAATCCTGCTGGTGCTGCAGTCAACGGCAACAGTAAAAAGGAGATGAAGTTTATTCACTGGGTTTCTGTTTAGACTACAGCCAGTCCATAGGTGGCAGAGATAAATGTAGACAAACGCGCCCATACGTGATACATGATACGCCCAGGAACATGTAAATGTCTTTGCATTTGTATAGCGCTTTTCAAAGTCCTGGACTACAAAGTGCTTTACATCAGTCACTCAGTCACATGCTGATGGAGCTACAGAGGTGAAGAGACCAGACACAGAGGCACCACCAGCCCTCTGACCACCACCACCAGCAGGCAATGAGGGTACAGTGTCTTGCCCAAGGACATAAAGACAAAATAACCCAGCTGGAGTGGGGATTCAATCCTGCAACCCTCCAGTTGCAAGACTAACACCATAACCACTGAGCTACTGCCTCCCCATGCCTGACCTAATATTCTGAATATTCACTGTGACACCGTGCTCACTGCAGCAGACCTCACAGTTTTTTTTTATTTCTGCCCATTCTGGCAAAAAAATGTCCTATTTTATTTAACTAATTACTTGCTCCTTTTGTTTCAGATGATGGCGTTTTATACATTTACATCATTTACATTGTCTCTTATTTTATTTTTCTCTTAACCAGAATAATTGTAATTAGGATTTTATGTCCTGTAATTGAGCAGCTCTTCGTTTGTTTTTATTGTTCTGTCTCATTTGGTTGCAGAATTTGAATACACGCCTGTCTTTGTTTACAAGCCATTTAAATCCTGTCAAATGTGATGGACTGTTGAAATGAAATCTAGCTAGTTTTATGGAAATATGTACAAACTGTGCCATGCTGAATCTCAAAGTTATCATGAATGATTTAAAAACATTAATATTTACTTTTATTTTAGTGAAAACATCTACAGACAGTTAGTGGAAGTGCTGATGCTCCAAGATGATGCAGTTTGATTCATAATTTGTAGAAGAGCCCAAAAACCACAGTTATCAATTATCAATATGCAAAATGTCCGCCCTGTACAGGGCTGATGGGAGCTGGGGCCGACGCCCATCTCCAGCTGTCACTGGGTGAGGTGACAGGTCATCAATTTATCATAAAACCACAAACAACCAAGCACATGATCAGGTATAAAAACCAAATGAAAAAAGACAAATCTAATGTGACAAATAAGCCGGCTGAAGGTACTTACCCAGAAGTACCAGCTTCATCAGTCAATGGGAAAAGGACAATCAGGACCAAAACTCGAACAAGGTGGGTGTTACTACATCAAATTATAACCCTGTAAGTCATCGCTTTGCAGTCATTTGATATTTACAGGTAGTTGCTGCACTTTATGGCTGCGCAATAAAATAGAGAAATCACTGCCATGAGCTGGGAGAACTGGGTGAGTCGGCAGCTTTTTGACCAAGCTGTTAATTCAGCTGTTTTGAAGACATGGTTTTAAGTGAGCAACATAATGTTTCAATATGAAGTCAAATGTGCTGGAGCTAGTCTTTACTGTAGGGTGCATTTCTCCTTATTTTTCTCATCACCTCCAATCCCCCTGTTTTTTCTGCAGGCCAACAATAAGTCAAACATGTCAGGAAACTCTTCTTCTACATTCAGTAGACTTCTGAGCAGCCACTGTGACAAGATGTTTATTGCTGTCCTCTCAGTAAGAACCATCCTCCTCCTGCCTCCCTCCATCCTCGTCCTCTACCTGGGTCTCCAAAGATGGTGTCAGCAGCGCTCCTTTAAAACTTTAAGTCACATTGACGTCTTCACCTACCAGCTTTCTGCTTTGGAGCTGCTCTGGTTATTTGGCAGTCTCTTTCATGTTTGGGCTTTTAATTATGGTATCTTAGTGATGACAACTATAGCAAGTCTTTCAACTTATATTGCTTTCTACGGGGAGCTCTTATTTCACATGCTGACCTGTGTGGAGCGTTACATCGCTGTCGTCCATCCCGTCACCTACCTGAGGCTCAGAAACAGCAGCGGGGTGAGAATCAGAAACATCAGCATTGGGTGTGTTTGGCTGCTGGCCTTAGGACTGACCAGTCCACTGGTTGTTACAACTAAATATTCAGCCATCACAATGCTGGGCTTTCTGGTTTGTACCATCACGGTGACATGTTTCTGTAGTTTCTCTGTTCTTTGTGTCCTGATTCGTCCAGGGCCTCGGGAAGTAGGCGGAGAAAAGGATCGAGTCGACCAATCAAAGCAGAGACTCTTTAACACCATCACAGCCATATCCAGCATGCAGTGCTTGTGGTTTTTAGGACTCCTTGTTTCTACTGTTGTGCTTCAGTCCAATCTGCTAAACCCTGGTGCTTCCTGTTTGGTGGGGATGAGTGTGAGTTTCTGTAACCTGCCCAGCTGTCTCGTGTTGCCTCTGCTGTTCCTTTACAGGTCAGAAACACTGAAATGTTTTAACAGGAAATAAAAACAAGTGAAACAAGTGCATGCTACAGTACAGAAGCCCAGAGGGTTTTACACTGAAAGAGGCGTCTTTTAAATGTTTTTATCTAGAAGGATGTTCATATACTGTATCTTCTGCAAAGACATCTAACAGAATTCTTATATAAGGCATAAAATGGCCATGTGACTTACTGTATTGGTCTGAATATGAGACAACCCCTCCTTCTGAAGAAGTACACATTGGAAAAAGGCTTTTTTTACTAATAAATCTCATCATTTATAAAGATTTGTGAATGGCCCACGTTTGTATAATGTACACATTCATACATATGTGTGTGCATTAGGGGTGTGACTTTAATGTGTTCATTTTGATTAATTAATTAGGAAAAAAATGCATTATAAAAAATTCCTTCTGAGGTACACACACCGGTCGAGGTAGGTCCGGCAAATTTCTTCCACCACAACCAAATCAAACATCCCTTTTGCTAAATGTTCACATTATTTACCTACAAATGTATTTATCTAACTATGAGGAATATGGCAATAGAGAAAAAAAATCACTTTCTGGTGGAGTATCCCTTTAATACCAGAAAAAGTACTGGAACTTTTTCCAGAAGTCCCAGAAATGCCGGAAAAAAATCCCGATACACGCCAGAAAAATGTCTCGATGGGCTGAGGGTTCAAATTTTAAAGTTCCAGTACTGCGAGACGCGTACCACTAGTTCAAAATATCTTAAGACACTGCATTAGGAGTGGAGAATAATAATGATGAAGTACTGGTCAGATAATGGTGAAAAGATGAATTCCTTTACTGTAGGGGCCACAAAAAGTTTAATGTGTATTATTAATAAATCAGAGATTACAAAATAATTAAGGTAGTCATAAAATAATGTTTCTTAACAATTTCAGTCAACAAAAATTCAAGCAAGCTAAGCAACACTTTATTGATTTAATCTGCTTCAAAGTGCTTAATTAAACACCAGAGAAACAGAAGCATTGCGATGTCCCTGAACTAACCTGCTGTAACTCATTAACGAACTGTAGAAGGGTCCAAAACCACAGTCAGAAGAAGTGTACTTATATTTGTTTGTTTCATTTGCATTATATCAAAAAACCTGTCATGTGAAGCTGGTGGTTGTTTTCCCAGCAGTCATCGGGTGAGAGGCAGGGTTACGCCCCTGTTCATCACAGACAAACAGTCATGCACAGGATGAATCAGGCGTAGAAAACTGATAGAAAACATCTGTCCAAACTTAGACAAACTGATTTCATGAAAGCATTTAAAGACAGACGACGCCCAACCAGAGAGATTCATCAGGTCTCAGAAACAAAAGCAGGACAATCAGAGGGAAATCAATCCAACAAGGTGGGTGTTCTCAATCAATTATTTTTAAAAATGTCTAATTTTCCTCAAAACTGCATCAATTGTTTCCCAACTAAACGCAGTAAGAGCTGTGTGGATATGTTACTTCTTTCTATGTCCAGATGACCTGATGTGTCATGAGTGACTGAAATGATGAGGATTTGAAAATAAAATGTCTAAAATTCAGAAGCACTTGAGAAGTTGACTAAAAAGACATTAAAATGATAAAGTGAAATGGTTTATGATCAAACTGATTCAGGAAGGGTCATCGCTCCTACAGGCCGTTCACATTCACATACGCGGAGAATATTTTAACATACAGTCTCATTTATTGTAGCTTCTTTTTCTCTAATCCTCCCACTTCTTGTCTTTAGGTTGATGGTAAATGAAACAAACATGCCAGGAAACTCTTCCTCCACTCCTGGTAACCTTCTGCTCTACCACCGTACCAACATGTTAACGGCCTTCCTGGTCATAAGAACCATCCTCATCCTCCCTCTCTCCATCTTCGTCCTCTACCTGGGACTACAAAGATGGCGTCAGCAGGCCTCCTTTGAGACGTCGAGTCACATTGACATCTTTACCTACAACATGTCCGTGATGGAGCTGATCTGGGTCTGTGGGAGCCTTAGTCGTCTCTGTTCTATGTTCTGTTATCTCTTAGCGTTAGGTCCTGTAGCAGCATGGCTGTGTTCTTTATCCTTCAATGGAGAGATGCTTTTCCACATCCTGACTTGTGTGGAGCGGTACATTGCTATCGTTCACCCTGTCGTGTACCTGAGACTGAAAAACGCCAGTGGAGTCCGGATCAGGAACGTCAGCATCGGCTGTGTTTGGATGCTGTGTGTCGGACTGACAGGTCTGCAGCTGGAAGCAGATCGGTCCGAGACAAGCTTCATGGTTGTTTTGGTTTTCTCCATCGTAGTGATAGCTTTCTGTAGCCTTTCTGTTCTTCATGTTCTGATTCACCCAGGACCTGGAGAAGGAGGACGAGAAAAGGAACAAGTTGACCAAACGAAGCAGAGAGCGTTCCACATCATCACAGCCATAATGAGTGTGCAGCTGTTTGGGTTTATAGGCTTTCTTGTTTCTACGTATACATTTCAGTCACACCTGCTGAGCAGTGATGTTACCTATTTAGTGGCTATGGGTCTTAATTTTAGTAACTTACCCAGCAGTTTGGTGTCACCTCTGTTGTTTCTTCACAGAGCAGGAAAGCTAACAGGCAGCTGTTTTAACAGAGAATGACAACGATTTTTAAAACGTGATGTTAACAAATAGTTAAAATACTGGGAAACAAATAATACACGTGCGTTGTGAACTCACATGAAATGTTTCTTTAGTTTTGGGGTGAAATGTAGTGGACATTTTCCCTGCATCTGACCCATCCCTGAGGAGCAGCCTGTAGTGATGGTGGCAGTTGAGGGTTCAGTATCTTGGCCAAGGGTACTTCGACACATGGCCGAGGTTTAAACAGCCTCCCTTCCCCAGAGCCACAAAATAAACATAAAACATGCTGAGGAAACTCATGTCAACTACATGTCAACAATTAGAATACTGTAAAAAAGTTTTCACTCTGTTCAGAAAGTGAAACTGGTGTAGATTCACATGAAGTGCAGTATTTCAAGCCTTTATTTCTGGTCATTCTGATGATTATTGCTACAGATGATAAAACCCCAAAATTTAGTGTCTCAGAAAATGTGAATATTGTGAAAAGGTTAAACTTTGGAAAGTCATGGTGTCACATTCTACTCAGATACACACAGATAAATGAAAGTACAGAATTGTACATTTTGTCTTGTCAAACAGTGTGGGGTGGTACCCTCAAAGGTACCATTTTGTACCTTTAACTGAGGGGTTGTAATGTACCTTAGGGGTATAAATTTGCCCCCTAAGGTACAGGGTTGACTTGTAAAAGGTATAAACTACAAGGGTACAAATGTGTACCCAGTTAAAGGTACAAAATAGTACCTTTGAGGGTACCAAAAGGTACAATTCTGTACTTTCATTTCTGTGTGTGTAATTATCTCAAAGCACATGCAAAGGTGTCTGGGTCAGTAATCATGAGGATGACTGCTGAAAGGCCCCCTCCACTATGAGGGGAAGCCAAAAAAGGTCACTGATGGTTGTTCGTAGGACACTGTATCCATGCATTCTCATAGAAAGTTGAGTAGAATGAAAACATGGTGAGAAAAGGTGCTCCAGCAACAGGGATAACCGCAGCCTTTACAGGATTATTAAGAAAAAGTCCATTAAGAATTTGGGGGAGCTTCACAAGGCATGTACTGAGACTGGAGTCAGAGCATCAAGAGCCACTGCACACAGATGAATCCTCCACACACTCTCAGAAATTAAAGGACAGAATTGTACCTTTTTTTGTCACTGGGGTGGTACCCTCAAAAGTACAATTTTGTACCTTTAACTGGGGGTT
The DNA here is from genome assembly GCA_006937965.1 of Callopanchax toddi. Lineage (NCBI taxonomy): Eukaryota > Metazoa > Chordata > Actinopteri > Cyprinodontiformes > Nothobranchiidae > Callopanchax > Callopanchax toddi. The sequence continues at coordinate 508,803 of SSNR01000162.1, read as the reverse complement.
GTATCCTTAGGGGTACATATTTGTGCCCCTAAGGATACAACCCTGCTGTTGCTGTTGTCTCGTCTGCTTGAACCTGTAAAGCACCGTGTGATTCATATCTATAGGGCTGCTACAGTATATAAATAAACTTCTTCTCCGGATTTTATTTCCTGTAATTGAGATGCCCTACCTTTGTGTTTATAGCTCTGTCTCATTTGGCTGCAGGTGTTTATCACACACCTGTGTCATGACATGACATTTAAATCCAGTCAAATGTGATGGACAGTCAGTTTAATGGAAATTTGTAGAAACTCTTTCATGCTAAATCCTAAAGTAAATACTAAATGCTCTGAAAATGATTTATTTCAGGTCTAAACATCTGTTTAAGTTCATGGGAGTGCTGATGTTCCCTGCAGCAAGATACACAGTTAGATCCATACACTGTTCTGGAAGGTTCACCTTACCATGCTGGATGTGTTGAGTTGATTTCCATTATGCAAAATGTCAGTCCTGTACAGGGTTGAAAGGAGCTGGGTTGATGGGACACAAACAACCATGCACATGACGGGTCACCATAGAGAAAAAGCCAGTCCTAACCATGACAAATGACCTCGTTGAAGACGTTTATCCGAGAAGAAGCAGGACTGAAGTGAGCGTCATCCTTCAGTGAATTCATGGACAAAAATCTGACAAAGTGAGTGTCATTACTTACATTACCTACTGAACCTTGTCAGATGTGATATGAAAAAAGTTAATATTTTATAATACATGTGTTTTTATATATATATGTCTAGGTACGCCATTTTTGGCTGGTTTAACTCTTCAAACTTCTGAGGTTTTGTGCTGCAATGTGGTATTAAATACTTTAAGAACAAGACAAGTTTACTTTACGTGATTGGCTCCTACAGCATGTTTTAATTGCAGTAGCAGAGCCCTCATTATTCTCCAATCCTAAAAGTGATGTCTTTATTAAATTCATCCTCCATCACCGTTAATGCAACCCGAATCAAGGGGTTCAGTCAGAAGCATTATATGTCAAAAAGACCAGCTCGGTCCTGTGAGTTGTGCTATTACTTTTATAAGTGTTCTGAGTTACCATGGTGACGTAATTGGCAAAAAACCATGCCCAAAAAAACCACATTCAAAACTTCTATTAAAACTTTGAAAAAACCCAGAACCCACTCCTGTCCTTAAGCTTAATGTGCAGACACACAGTCACCTAGAGACTCTGTTCAATGTTTAAATAGGTCACAAGACTCTAACATATGGAGGAATCGTGTTGATATCTTCTACCTTATTCCTAAAATCACAAGAGAAGTTTGATGAAAAAATGAGAAAACATGGGACATGCATGACATGTTGGAAAAGTGATGGGTTTTACTTTTTCAGATAGGTCTTATAGTTTTCAAACGGTAACATACTGTTTGAGCAGAAGGCTTTTCTTTTTAAAGAAACATTTTCAGTCATTAACAGCAGCCGTGAGATCTGTCACTAGGCAAAGTTCAGAAGCAAGCATTCTGATTGGCTAATATCCATTGCATTGAATGTATGGTCAGGTGTCAGGTTACAATTCTATTTCAGCTGGAAACAGAACCAGATACCATAATTAGAACTGGGACAAGAACCAGAACCAAACCAGACTCAGACAGGAACCAGAACCAGATCTTAGCTTTTTATGCTATTGCTAACATTAGCATGCTAACATCAATTAAATTTGATCAACTATGGTGATGTTATTTGCAAAAGACCATGTCCAAAGTTGTGTTGAAAATAATTAATTGTTTGAATTTCTGCTAAGACTACCTGATGCTCGAGAACCTACCGTTCTGACACACTCAACTTAGAAACTTCATTCTTGTTTTAAATGGGTTTTGAGACTTTGGACTGTAACATATTAAGGAACCATTTTGATATATTTTACCATCTTTGTTAAATCACAACAGAGTACACAGGACAGTGCACTTGAAAGCTACACTTTCTGATATTTGAGAGCTTCAGTATAAATGGATTATGACACATTGGACATATTGGGGAACCATTTTGATATCTTTTACCATTTTTGTAAAATCACATGTAAATCCCAGGTTATCACTGATGCTGCAGGGAATCCACAGGGAATGCCACGTTGCATCCCAGAAGTGCCGGTCTGCACCGTCTGCATCATTAAAGATAGTTCTAGTTTGGCACACTGTGGACAAGTAGAGTTTCATTGTGGTCTGTTTATGTTATTGAGCTTTTAGAAACAGACTATTCAAATAAATAGCTTACTTTCCCATTGTTGGTGAGTTAAAAAAGAGTCCCACAAAACAGGACAAAGTTCTGACTATATACAGGCCAAAAGATGCACTTCATACTTTCTGTTCTCAGTTCTAGCAAGATATTATGACTATTGCGCGATTGGGCAAGCAGCATTCACCAGCACGCCACTTTAGGAACGTATCCTGTGAGACCGGAAGAATCACCAAATATGCTGCGCTTCTGCAGCACCTCTGTGGGGCCCCGAACTTAAGACTGATCACTTTGTCAGTCATTTTAAATTTACATGTATTTGTTGTTCAGAGACATGGTTCAAGAATAAGAAACAAAACTCACGATCACCACACCTGGCGCTGCAAATAACTGCAGCCTTGAACAGGAGCGTGCAGAAACTTCTCAATTATCTCATAAGGGTTCAACCAAAGGCAGCCAGAGACATGGTTCCATAAATAAAAATACATTTTATTAATATAAAATGAAATATGGTAAAACAATGCCCCGCGCCACACACACACACACAGGGTCCAAAAGTGGGGGCGATCCAACAGAGCTAATTTTGCTAGCTGCTATGTTCGTCCTGCCCGTATTGGTGAAAGCTTTAATCAGTTGGTGTTCTCTGACTCCCGGAGGTGAATTTGAGAAATGTAGGGTGATAGAGGCACGTCCCGCCGCATACATCACCCTAGGAGTGGAGCTCCGGAGCACCCGGAGGAGCGTGCGCAGCAGAGCTGTCTTAGATGCACTGTAAGCGGACTGAGGTCCAGGAAACAGTCGGGGATTTGAGGCCTATCGTGCCGAGACCATAAACATGGACAGATTGCTGTGCGGTCGCCTATAACAGCACCTTTAGCTCTGTGAAACCCTATAATCCATCAGAGGTTTTCAACTCCATAAACGCTGCCAAGATAACAGCAGTTTGATGAGAAAAACCACAGATTCAGAACAAATGAAGTCCACCATTGACCAGCAACACAACACAACGGTGCAATACTGCCACCTACTGGATATACAGTTCTTATTACTTTTTTAGCTTCCAGAACGCGCAGCAGCGTCAGTTGACGTCACATCCGTAGGACAGCGCGGGAAATTTGTTCCCCGAATTGCAAAACATTTTACAGCTCACAAGATTATGGAATGATACAGGGGTGGCTTCATTCTTTTTGATTTAAAATGCTTCATCACTCATTAACCTAAATAAACTGAACATGCATGATTATTTTTATTAAATTCTTGAAGCATGTCCCTTTAATATTTAACTCATCTTATAGGTGCATTAGATCCCTTTTCTCATCACCTCTAACCCCCCTGTTTTTTGTATTTTTTTTGCAGGCCAATAATAAATCAAACATGTCAAAGAACTCTTCATCTACATTTACAAATCCTCTGATCTACCACTGTTACAACATGTTTTTTGCTGTCCTCTCAATAAGAACCATCCTCCTTCTCCCTCCCTCCATCTTCATCCTCTACCTGGGTCTACAAAGATGGCGGCGGCAGCGCTCCATTAAAAAATCAAGTCACATTGACGTCTTCACCTACCAGCTGTCTGTTATGGAGCTGATTTGGTTCTTTGGGTGCATCTTTTGTATTTGGGGTAGTTATTGCAGTCTTTTAGTGGTGACAACTGTAGGGAATTGTACAATAAATATTTCTTTCTACGGGGAGCTCTTATTTCACATGCTGACCTGTGTGGAGCGTTACATCGCTGTCGTCCATCCCCTCACCTACCTGAGGCTCAGAAACAGCAGCGGAGTGAGAATCAGAAACATCAGCATTGGGTGTGTTTGGCTGCTGGCCTTAGGACTGACCGGTCCACTGGTTGTTACAACTAAATATTCAGCCATCACAATGCTGGGCTTTCTGGTTTGTACCATCATGGTGACATGTTTCTGTAGTTTCTCTGTTCTTTGTGTCCTGATTCGTCCAGGGCCTCGAGAAGGAGGTAGAGAACAGGACCGAGCTGACCAATCAAAGCAGAGAGCCTTCAATACCATCACAGCCATATCCGGCATGCAGTGGTTTTGGTTTTTAGGACTCCTTGTTTCTACTGTTGTGCTTCAGTCCAATCTGCTAAGCTATGGTGTTTCCTGTTTGGTGGGGATGAGTGTGAGTTTCTGTAACCTGCCCAGCTGTCTCGTGTTGCCTCTGCTGTTCCTTTACAGGTCAGGAACACTGAAATGTTTTAACAGGAAATAAAAACAAGTGTCTACGTGAAAACTCCATCGGTCGAGAGGCGGGGGACATCCTGGACAGGTCGTAGTCCATCGCAGGGCCACATAGAGACAACCAACCAGTCACACACCCACTCACACCTAGGGACAATTTACCATGACCAGCTAAGCCAACAGTCATGTTGTGGGAGGAATCTGGAGTACCCAGAGAGAACCCACGCTTGCATGGTGAGAACATGCAAACTCCACGCAGAGAGGCCGCCGAGCCGGGGAAGCGAACCCACAACCTCCTTGCTGCGAGGCAACAGCGCTAACCACTGCAGCGTAGTATAATTATAACTAACTGTTCAGATGATGATTACACTGACCTTAGTTTTTGTCAGTGAACAAAATGAATGGATTTTATTACATTAACATGTGACTTCCCTTTGTGATGTTGTAACTTAAGACAAAATGTATACATTTTAATGAGTGAAGAGTACAAAAAGTATAAAAATAAAAAAAAAACTAAGATAAACTGAAATCCCTAAATTGTTTTCATTGGTTAAAAAAAATCATAAATTAAAATGCCAATTGTAAAAATGTTGTTTTACCCTTGGGAGGAGTTTCTAGCACTAGTCAAAGTGCATGCTGGTAGAAGACATGGCATCTGGGCTGAACTTCTTGGGTGGAGACAGCGAGGAACCCGTGTGGGAGTGAAAAGGATTGAAAGGCTGAGAGAGAAAGCATGAAGGAAAAGCTGTGAGACTGGCAGGACCAATGATCATAATGGGAAAACACTCCGTGGTCAACAAGATGGAGTAGTTTGAACTGGGGCTTCATCAGGAGCACAGTTTCTGCGACCGTGACCTACGGGGATGAGAAGTTACCGTCCATGTGGGAGACTTCTGGCCATGTGTTAAAGTGAGCGAGATACTGAACCTTCAACTTTCTCTTGGGTGCCACAAAATACTCTGATCCTCCTTTCTGACAATACATCCAGACCAGGAAGTTAAAAGTAGCAACGTTGGGCTTCTGGCGGTTGGTGTGGGACCATTTTGTCTACTGGGGGAGTTCACTATGACCATTGGACTTGTTTGCATTCCATCAGCTGATGCAGGGGCAACCTGAGGTGAGGTCCATGCAGCAGTAGGATGTTCTCATGCTGGTTTGGGGAGATTTGTGGCCATGCCTCTATCTCAAACTTTGATTGGTTTGTGAGTTGATCTGCAGGAGGAATCAAGACCCTGGACCTCTTGTCTGAAGGACTGGAGGATCCATGTGGCTGCACTGGGCGTGAGCTACTGGGACAGAAGTGATACAAGTAGATAAAATCTTAAACTTTCCAAAACATAAATTCACAAGAACAGCTCATTCCAAGCTGTAAGGGGTGAAAGGTCGTCTGAGGATTCCTAACATCATGAATTTGAGCAACGTGCTCTGTGTCACCTACTTTGAATAAAAGTCATTTGAATCTTGTCAAATGAAATGTGGAAATATTAAATGTTGGTTTGTTTTGTTTTTAAAGTCTGGATTAAATAATTCCATGTGTTATCTGGTTGATCTCTTCAAACTGCTGTCTCTTCTACTACAATGGGATTTTAAACCCTTTATCAATCAGACATGTTCTGTGGTGCTTATGTCATAAAAACCAATTTGTTATTTTGTTTTATGCAAATAAAAGAGACTGGACAAGCTTTGCACCAGTGAAACCATCACCGCTCATTTGAAGTGAGCAGCTGACTGAGAGTTTGGACAAATGGAATTAAAACAATAATAAGTGAGAAAAGCAGCACCAATCAGGTGGGTTTGAATTATTGATCCTCTAGGTTTTCTGTTTTGTTTGTTTTTTCTATCCTTATTGTGTTTTAAAGACTTTTTCGTTGTTTTATTATGGTAACATTCCCCCTCTTTTCTTTTTGATTGTATCTTTCTAGCTCTCTTTCACATCCGTTATTTTGAACATGTGTAAAAGAAAAAAAAATTCTGAATGACAGTCATGTCATTGACCATCACTATTGTTATTATGATGGAGATTAGTTGTTTTGTTATATGTAGGTATGCGTTTTTTCTTCTTCTTTTTTTTCTGTTACTTATATGTGTGTGTGTGTGTATATATATGTATTCTACACTGTTTCATGGATGCATGTTCAAATAAACCAAACCTAAACCTAAATCATAATTTATAAAACCAGAACCAAAACCAGAAATGCGGGGTGGATGGTCTTTTGTTAAGGGCCATTCAGTCCCTGTACCAGAGGAGTGTGCGTTTGGTGCATATAGCTGGCAGTAAATCGGACCTGTTCCTGGTGAGGGTTGGACTCCGTCAGGGCTTTTAGCGGATGATGTGGTCCTCCTAGCTTCTTCGAGCTCTGACCTTCAGCTCTTACTGGGGAGGTTCGCAGCCGAGTGTGAAGCGGCTGAGATGAGAATCAGCACCTCTAAATCTGAGGCCATGGTTCTCGGATGGGAAAAGGTGGATTGCCAACTCCGGGTCGGGAGAGAGGTCCTGCCTCAAGTGGAGGAGTTCAAGTATCTCGGGGTCTTGTTCATGAGTGAGGGTATGAGGGAGCGTGAGATCGACAGGCGGATTGGGGCAGCGTCTGCAGTGATGCGGACGCTGAACCGGTCTGTTGTGGTGAAGAGGGAGCTGAGCCAGAAAGCAAGGCTCTCGATTTACTGGTCGAACTACCTCCCAATCCTCACCTATGGTCATAATAATAATAATAATGCATCCGTTTTATATAGCGCTTTTTAGGTCACTCAAAGACGCTTTACAGAGTTGCATTATTCATTCACAGAGTCATTCTCACCGGTGGTGGTAAACTACGACAGATGTCTGTAGTCACAGCTGCCCTGGGGCAGACTGACAGAAGCGAGGCTGCCATTCATGAGCTTTGGGTTGACAGAAAGGATGAGATCACGGATACAAGCGTCTGAAATGAGTTTTCTCCATAGGGTGGCCAGGCTTAGCCTTAGGGATAGGGTGAGGAGCTCGAACATTTGGGAGAGACTTGGAGTAGAGTGGCTGCTCATTCATGTAGAGAGGAGCCAGTTCAGGCATCCAGTTAGGATGCCCCCTGGACGCTTCCCTGGGGAGGAGTTTTGGGCATGTCCTGCAGGCAGGAGGCCCCCGGGTCGACCCAGGACACGCTGGAGAAAGTACATCTTCAATCTGGCCCGCGAACACCTCCAAGCTGGTGGAGGTGGCTGGGGAGAGGACGGTCTGGGACTCCCTAGTTGGGATGCTGGCCCCTTGACCCGAGCCTGGATAGGTAGAAGAAGACGAGACAAGATGAAAGGGATTCTGAATCTGATTCTAAAACAGTTTCTGATTAATAATAAAACATTGACCTGTAATGATGAACTAATGTTACCTAACCATTCCAATCTATCAAAACTCAATAGGAAACTAAATATATCCTATTGACGAGACTCTGACAGGTTAATCATTTGGTAATAAATATTTTATGAATAGTTCAACATTTGTTTTCTTTCATTTTTTGTCTCCTCAGGTGTTTAACTATCAATATGTCGGTGAACTCCACCATTGAGGATGTTGTGCACGAATACTGCACCAGATCAAAGTCTACCATTCTAATTTCCTCTGGTATAACGGCCATTAAATTCATCCTGATCCTCCCTCTGTGCGCCTTTGTCCTCTACCTGGGTCATCAGCGATGGCGTCAGCAGCGCTCCTTTAAAACAGCGAGCCACTCTGACATCTTCACCTACCACCTGTCTCTGATTGAGCTGATATGGACTCTTGGTTTGGTCTGCTACCTTTATGGCACCTACAATGGAAACTTAGCCACAATGATGGTAGGAATATTATTCTGCTCCTTCACTGTCTTTGGGCAGATGATGATTCATGTCCTGACCTGTGCTGAACGCTACCTGGCTGTTGTTCATCCCATCATCTACCTGAGGTTCAGAAACCACCGTGGAGTCAGGATCAGAAACATCAGCATCAGCTGCGTTTGGCTGCTGTGCTTCGGACTGATAATCCTGCAGACAGCTTTAACAGACAACTCTGCTTTCATCTTACTGCTTTGCTTCATGGCTGTCTCTATTCTAGTTGTGACTTTCTGCAGCTTCTCTGTCCTCTGGGTTCTGATTCGCCCAGGACCAGGAGAGGGAGGCAGGGGAAAGGTGGACCAGTCAAAGCTGCGAGCGTTCCACACCATCACAGCCATATCGAGCGTGCTGTGGTTGTGGTTTGTAGCCATCTTTGTTAGCTTTATTTTACTTGAGTCAGGCCTTCTTCCAGAGAATGAAACCTGTGTGCTGATGGGGAGTGTGAGCTGTCTGAGTGTTCCCACCAGTCTGGTGGGACCTCTCCTCTACCTACACAGAGCAGGAAAACTATCATGGAGCTGTTTGAACCACGAGTAAAAACAGGACCTGGTGCTGCTTGTTGTCAATACTTTGATTTTGTTTGTTTATACTAGATTGAACTTTTTGATGTGTGTACTGTAGTGAAGGCAGCTAGTTTCCACCTCTGGTGTCCAGGATCTCCTTCTTTCAGTCTGGATCATAATTAGATGACCATTGATGAGAGATGGGAAGCAGATTTGTAGAGTTGCATTGTCTCTTAGAGAAATCAGATGTCAGGGTAACGAGAAAAGAGCTTTGGTATTCGATCAGGAAGTCTGGAGTGTCCGAGGAGGATGTTAGAGTGGTGAAGGACATTCATGAGGGCTGTAGGACAGCTGTGAGCTGTAGAGGTAACGGAGGAGTTCAATGTGGCCACGTCTCTCTAAACTTTGATTGGTTTGTGAGTTGATCTGCAGGAGGAATCAAGACCCTGGACCTCTTGTCTGAAGGACTGGAGGATCCATGTGGCTGATGCGTGAGCTACTGGGCCAGAAGTGATACAAGAAGATAAAACCTTAAACTTTCCAAAACATAAATTCACAAGAACAGCTCATTCCAAGCTGTAAGGGGTGAAAGGTCGTCTGAGGATTCCTAACATCATGAATTTGAGCAACGTGCTCTGTGTCACCTACTTTGAATACAAGTCATTTGAATCTTGTCAAATGAAATATGGAAATATTAAATGTTGGTTTGTTTTGTTTTTAAAGTCTGGATTAAATAATTCCATGTGTTATCTGGTTGATCTCTTCAAACTGCTGTCTCTTCTACTACAATGGGATTTTAAACCCTTTAACAATCAGACATGTTCTGTGGTGCTTATGTCATAAAAACCAGTTTGTTATTTTGTTTTATGCAAATAAAAGAGACTGGACAAGCTTTGCACCAGTGAAACCATCACCGCTCATTTGAAGTGAGCAGCTGACTGAGAGTTTGGACAAATGGAATTAAAACAATAATAAGTGAGAAAAGCAGCACCAATCAGGTGGGTTTGAATTACTGATCCTCTAGGTTTTCTGTTCTGTTTGTTTTTTCTATCCTTATTGTGTTTTAAAGACATTTTCATTGTTTTATTACGGTAACATTCCCCCTCTTTTCTTTTTGATTGTATCTTTCTAGCTCTCTTTCACATCCGTTAATAAGAACTTGGTGTTATTTGGTCAAATTATAATTTATAAAAACTTACCATTCATCATCAGTAGATCTTGGTTCTGGTTTATTTGATCTAATTAGCTGTAATCTGATGAGTCTGGACATTTAAATTTGTTTTGTGATCCAGAGACCCTAGGAATATACCGTCTGGGTCACTTTATGCCCCTGGTACAGTCTCCTACAGCTAGATCTGGATGAGGGTTAAGAAACACTTCTGATCACATCAACATTAAGGAGCCAGCATTCCTTGTCTGGACTGGGGTTACTGGGACCAGGACCAATGTTGACTGGAAGGTTATGAGATCCTAACTGGATATAGTTGGGTTCTTTTGGATGCTGGAACCAATCACCTGGACATGGGCTGGACTTTATTCCACACTACAGTCACTCTGAGAGGTAACGAGGTTTGGGTTTACTGAAAGCTCTCTGCCGTTGGAGTTCCCCCACTGGACAAGAGAGGGGTCTCTCCTTGACTTCAGGTAGAAGGAGGGGTTCTGATTGTTGTTTGTGCTCCTAGCTGTAGTCCGGGGTACCCAGTTATCTAGGAGTCTATGAAGACAACAGTGGTGTGACCTGGAAGGGTGAGATTCTGAGGCCCAGTAAGCTTGATCTGAACCTCAGCCTGTGTTGTTGTTGTTGGACTTCTATGCTAATAATGGTTAGTTAATGATTAACTAAAGGTTAGTTAAAGATGAAATAATGTCAGGTAATTACCAAATATTGGTTGGGTAATGATGAACTCATGAGGCCCATTTACTTTGTGGTTTATTATTGTGTTCCTGCTCCCACCCACCTGCTTACATGTTGAGGTGTTTTTGCATCCCATCTCTGCCCCTTGTCGGAGCAGAGCTGGAGGACCTGTTTCTAGTCCTCCCTCTTGTTATCCTTTCATCTGCCTGCTCACAGTCAACCTGACCTGTTATGTGTAGTCTATGTGCTCTATGTCTGACCTTGGTAAGGCTGCGCTGAAATGGAATTTCATTGTAAAATGATTCTGATTCTGTATATTGATAAAACATTGACCTGTAATGATGAACTAATGTCACCTAACCATTCCAATCTATCCAAACTCAATAGGAAACTAAATATTGACGAGACTCTGACAGGTTAATCATTTGGTAATAAATATTTTATGAATAGTTCAACATTTGCTTCCTTTCATTTTTTGTCTCCTCAGGTGTTTAACTATCAATATGTCGGTGAACTCCACCATTAAGGATGTTGTGTACGAATACTGCACCAGATCAAAGAACACCTTTTTAATCTACTCTGGTATAACGGCCATTAAATTCATCCTGATCCTCCCTCTGTGCGCCTTTGTCCTCTACCTGGGTCATCAGCGATGGCGTCAGCAGCGCTCCTTTAAAACAGCGAGCCACTCTGACATCTTCACCTACCACCTGTCTCTGATTGAGCTGATATGGACTCTTGGTTTGGTCTGCTACCTTTATGGCACCTACAGTGGTAACTTAGCCACAGTGATGGCAGGAATATTATTCTGCTCCTTCACTATCTTTATACAGATGATGATTCATGTCCTGACCTGTGCTGAACGCTACCTGGCTGTTGTTCATCCCATCATCTACCTGAGGTTCAGAAACCACCGTGGAGTCAGGATCAGAAACATCAGCATCAGCTGCGTTTGGCTGCTGTGCTTCGGACTGATAATCCTGCAGACAGCTTTAACAGACAACTCTGCTTTCATCTTACTGCTTTGCTTCATGGCTGTCTCTATTCTAGTTGTGACTTTCTGCAG
>SSNR01000162.1:448377-496974 GCA_006937965.1 Callopanchax toddi | reverse complement strand
CTCTACCTACACAGAGCAGGAAAACTATCATGGAGCTGTTTGAACCACGAGTAAAAACAGAGATTGAAGTTGGTACAGCTTTACTAATCTGTACTCCTTGGTTTTCTTTAATGAGTGTCTTACTATATCAAAACAGACATACTCTAATCAGGAAAGGTCCTGGAAAGTTGAGATGCACTGATACCAGGTTTTTTTCAAACTAAGTACAAGTATGTACATGTAAGTTCTTGCTCATATGAGTACCAATATAAGTATTAATAACTGCCATCAACTGAAAAAATAAGTCAAATACTAGTTTTGCCTTTTAAAAAAACTTTTAAACACAATAACTGATCAGCAGCAGCAGCAGGTCATGTGACTACAGCTGTCAGCTGGTTGGTTCACTATCAAATAAAAAGTCACATTCAGCTGTTTTCCTGTCCAAACTTAACTGTAAACAGAGTCCTAAAGGTCAGGGGTCAAAATATCCTATAAAGGACTGACTGCTTCAGTTAGTCTGGCCTGAACTGGATACAACAATAAAGTCAAACATAGTGAAAAACATCCATCCATCCATCCATTTTCTGTAGCCGCTTAGTCCTCCACAGAGGGTCGCGGGGGGAGCTGGTGCCTATCTCCAGCGGTCAGGGGGCGAGAGGCGGGGGACACCCTGGACAGGTCGCCAGTCCATCGCAGGGCCACACAGAGACGAACAACCACGCACCCACTCACACCTAAGGACAATTTACCAGCCCAATTAGCCTGACAGTCATGTCTTTGGACTGTGGGAGGAAACCGGAGTACCCGGAGGAAACCCACGCACGCACGGGGAGAACATGCAAACTCCACACAGAGAGGCCGCAGAGCCGGGATGCGAACCCACGACCTCCTTGCTGCGAGGCAACAGTGCTAACCAACTGCGCCACCATGCAGCCGTGAAAAACATCTCCTGATAAAAATAAAATATAAAGCTTCTGCTAGCTGAGTGCTAGTGTGGAAAACGACTTTTAGATAAATAAATACACAAATGACCTGCCGTATAGTTTCTAACTGCAGCTCTACAGAGCTGAGCATCATAGTACGGCTCTATAGACCCCTTGACGCGTTACGTCACGCGGCCAAAGTCCCGCCCCCTAGCTTCTGGCTGGGGGGCAAGAAGACGGCACAGCCCCACTGAGCCCTGTTGTTATTATCCATCAATTGTTAATAAATTGAGCTAAATAGCGACAAAATTAAATCTATCAGCATGGTTAACACGTGCAAGCTGCAAAAATAAATGAAAGAAGGACAGTAACGTAACATTTCACTGGTTCCCAGCTGATAAAATCACCAAAGTCGGAGACTTCTAGTGGATTAACCACCACATCGTGGAGCCAAAGTCTCATCACAGGTAAAAAAGTTAAATATCTGCTTCACATGTTAAAAGACAACAAGTTATAGCCATCTAATGACTTATAAGCCTTTGTAACCTGGTTAAATTAGTTTATTTTTAAATAATTAGACAAAATGTGTTCCGTAATCAGAGCAGGCAGACATTAACGTCATTGATTTTGTGTTTACTGAGCTCGTCAGGTAGGTCAAAAGTATAAAAATGATTTATTTATTTATTCATAAAGTGTCCCTCCTGAGATCAGCCCGTTTGTTCGGGAGAGGACGGAGTTTGGAATCAGCAGCTCCAATGTTTGTTTTGTGTTTCGGTTCACGGAGCTCATCAGAATAAACGGAGAATCTATTAATCTACAAAAACTACCGGTGTCACGGTAATCCTTCAACATTAACCCGCACAACGCAGAAGAGATCAGATTACTTTTTCGTGAACTTACACCGGACTTTAGTCCAGACGGCCCGGTTCAGAGGACTCCAGCAGGCTAGCTCTACAGCTAGTTAGCTTATTCAAAGGGATTTAAGATCTACTCCTCACATAAAGCTCTCAGTAACGTCGCCCCTCCTGACCGCTCTGCTCCCCTAAATCACCATCACCTTTCCCGCTGTCTCAGACAACCGTTTCAAAGCATCGGGAGTTTTTTCCGTAGTCGTTCCCACCCTACGGGACACACTCTGGCTCCCTTCAGAAATCCGGGAAAAGTACGATAAGCTCACCTTTTTAACCAAGCATTTGACCCCCGTTAATTTGTTTAACCTCTTTGTCCGATATGTTTTGTTTCCTGCTTCATTTTTTAAAATCTGTCAAATGTCTTGGAGTTGTTAAAAGCGCTTTATTTAGTTAGTTTAAACCTCAGAGATACAGCTCTGTTGAGCTGCCGGAGCTGGGCTTTTGCCCTCCACTGACTGACCTTTTCCAAAAGTACCCGGATGAAAGCAATAACATTCAAGGGGTCTATAGTATCAGCATACTTTTATGAGTATAAGTATACATCCTTATCGGCTTGATACCAGATGCCAGTATCGACACGTGCATCCCTAAAAAAAAACTTAATTGAATGAATGGCACAACCATAGATATCATACTGTATATATCACTAGATGTCTCACCCCCGCTGTTCGTCAACGGACCTTGACGTCCCTACGCTGGCGGCCATCTTAGTTCGTACAGCTGCCCCATTTCTTACATTGGTGTCAATGAAGTATGTACTAATAAATACCTCTAACTTGCTCAATTTTTAACCGATTTTCAAATGGTTTGCATTTTTATAAACGTCAAAGATGTGGCTGTGAATACCGGTATATATCAAAATATAACGATAATGGTCGGGAAATTCATAAATTGTAAGAGTATCAAATCTTAAGTCTATACATAATAAGGTTTGTAAGAAAGTAGCCTGTTTGTAAATCCGTTCATTTTTAATCAAGTTATGAGTGTTTTTAGTTAAGCTGATTGCTCACCTTCCATCTGCTGCCATAAAGAGCAGAACGTCAGCTGTACGAAGCAAGATGGCCACCGTGTAGGGACGCCGTAGAGTCCCACATAGGGTATCTAGTGACATCTATGGGCACAACAATCTGTCTTAGGCAACAGAGTGGACAGGCAGAGAGACAAGAGACAAATAATGACCAAAAAGAAACGGAGAGAAAGGGGGTGATCGGGGGTAAATATAAAACTATAGTGCTAAGGTAACAATTAAACCACAAACTCTGACTACACCTGGTGAGTTCTAACAATATAAAGGATTGACGTCATGAATCTGATGGTTTTATTTACACTGTTTTTAAAATTCTGCCTAATTTGTATAAGATAATTTGCATCCTGTCGAACATCAAAGCTCTTTAAATGAAAAATTGTTTCTGTTATGGAAATACATTTCAATAAAATTATATTTATCTGTTTACTTGTTTTGTTTTTATTGCATATTTTTCAACCACACTAAATGTTTCATGCTTTATGCTGCAGTGTGATTTTGAACATTGAGGAAAAAAGGTAAGGTTGTTGGTACTTTCCTCTGATGGGTTAACAAAAATGATTTTTTTTTTTTTTGTTGTTGTTGTTATTTTGTATCATGCAAACAAGTCAGAGATGAATGAAGCCCAACGACGCTCACATCACCTACACTAAGACTGAACACCTGAAGTGAGCAGCAGCTTGGAAAACGGAGTGAAGATGATGAGGAAGAGCGGCCATTACCAGGTTGGATTTATGTCATTTCATGTTATGGGATGAGAACAGTTTTAGATTTATTCTTTTCTAGTTTTGCTCTGCAATCTTTTTTTATCCTCACTGCCTCTGAGCAGGAGCTTATTTTTAATTTGTTACCAGATTATATAATCTTAACTATCTAGTCAGACCATTAAACAGGTCTGGTTCTGGTTGGTTGATTTCAGCTGTAATTAGATTAATCTAGAAAATATGTTAAAATTGTCCATTTTGACCTGATGCCACTTTTATAGTTAGACCTTTTTTTGCTCATTGATTGTAAATAACTTGATGTTTTAACCAATGTATGGATGAGTTTAGTCCCCAAATCCTGTTTTCTAATAGAATCAGGAACATTTGATAAAGTCAAAGTTGATTAAATGGATATAAATCACAGTTTCTTTATTATTAAATGATTGTTGGTAATTCACTTTGAAAATAGCATTTTGTTTATGTTATTTGAAAACATTAAATATTTTGTCATCAATATTTGTTACATTACCTCATTTTTTGGGAGGCTTAAAACCCGTTTTTGTTTCTCTGTTCGAGGAATCATTCACGAGAATAATTTGCTCAAATCCAGATTTAAATCATTTTTATTCATAATTCAGCTCCTAAAAGTTCTGAATGTATCTCTTCTAACCTGAACTGGTTTGTTTTTATTTATTATTTATTATCAGATCAATATCTGTATAGACATGTCTGTTCCCGTGTGGCATTCACTGTCTTTTTTCTAAATTCACACAGAAAACGTGTTTTTTTTTTCATGTCTTCACCTGTGATTTCAACGTGTGGTTTTTCTATAAGGGGTGAAAAGTTTGAGGGCTAGAAAAATGTTTTGATTTAAAAAAGCACAAATAATTTTTTTGATAATTTTTTCCTTCTTGCCTTCTAAACAATAAATTAAACTAAATATTTTAAAGAAACTCCAGTTTCCAGTTGGAGGGTGTGTGTCAGACTGCTAGCTCCACCCCACCCCCTACCGTTTATGGTGAGGGTCTGCATACCAAGCATCAGTGCCTTGAGCACTTTGATGGAAAATCACCCGATTATAGAAGTATTGGACCGGGACTCGGTATTGGTAGATGCTCAAATGACTCAGAGTCTAGGGCAAAAACACTTGATGGGAACATCCGTAGTTTAATCACGTGTTCTTCTCTCCTCAGGTCTGCACTATAAACAGCTGATATGTCGGTGAACTCCACCTCCACCTTTAATGAGCCTGTGGGCTTTTTTTGCGCCTCATCAATCAACTCCTCCTTAATCACCATCGCTTTGATAGCAGCTAAAGCCGTCCTCACCCTTCCTCCCTGCATCTTTGTCCTCTACTTAGGTTATCAAAGATGGCGCCAGCAGCGCTCCTTTAAAGCCTCGAGCCACTCCGACGTCTTCACCTACCACCTGTCTCTGATCGAGCTGTTTTGGGCTCCTGGATTGGTCTGCTACATCCATGGCAAATACAGCGGTGACGCGTTGATGGGAGTGTTTGGAAGGGCGTTCTGTGCCTTCACTTTCTTTGCCGAAATTATGTTTAACCTCCTGACCTGTGTGGAATGGTACCTGGCTGTTGTTCACCCCGTGGCCTACCTGAGGTTCAGAAACCACCGTGGAGTCCGGATCAGAAACGTCAGCATCGCCTGTGCTTGGCTGCTGTGCTTCGGACTGATAATCCTGCACAGAGATTTAAGAGCCAACTATGCTGTCATCCTACAGTTTCTCTTCATGATTGTCTCTGTTGTAGGTGTAACTTTCTGCAGCTTCTCCGTCCTCTGGGTTCTGATCCGTCCAGGACCAGGGGAAGGAGGAGCGGAGAAGGTTGACCAGTCCAAGCTGAGGTCTTTCCACACCATCACAGCCATATCCAGTGTGCTGTGGGTTTGGTTTGTGGTGTATTTTCTGTTCTATGCTTTTAATAAATCCCCTCTGCTGGATGTAAATGTGGGCTGTGAGCTGTTAGCGAGTGGGAACTGGCTTAATTTGCCCACCAGTCTGGTGGCACCGGTCCTCTATCTGCACAGAGCAGGAAAACTATCCGGGAGCTGTTTTAACCGTGAGTAAAAACAGGACCTGGTGCTGCTTGTTGTCAATTCTTTGATTTTGTTGGTTTTTTCTAGCTTGAACTAAATGAAGGATGCTAAAAATAGTCATAAAACTAGTTAAAATGAAGAGTATAAGCGAAATATTAGCTACCTAAAATAATAAGATGCCAGAATAAAAGAGAACCAGTCTAGGAGTTCCATCTAGTGAGGGCCACGCGAACCACCACCGCCTCGGCACTGCACAGTTCCACCAGTGTGCTCCTCCTGGCGTCTGCTGATGTGCACTCAACCGGTCCTCAGCGACGCTGGGAGACAGTCATCAACCCCCAGAAGCATCATGTTGCATAGCAACGTTACCAACTTAGCCATGGGTCCTCTCCCGGTCGCGATGTGCACCTCGGCCCTCCCTCTGGTTTGCTCTCGGGACGACCCATCTGAAGCGTGTTGCTCCACATTTTCTCTGGCGCTCCCTGAGAAAAAGACGCGTGCGCCGAGCCTCCACATCGGTCATCCATGCCATGCTCAATCCTGTGTCTCCTCTCCAGCGCTCCCGGGGGTGCACGCACAGACCTGCACTCTCCTTGTCCTCGCTATCCTCTGTCTCCTCTGCTTGTGCGCACCTTGTCCTCCCGTTCCAGCTCCTTTTAAAACAGGTGCTCAATAAGTTCATGCACTTCACCTGCACCTCGTTAACCAATCACACTCTCCAGAGGCAGCTGAGCAGTGAGACCTTCTGGTAGTGAGAACACAATCTCTGTGACCTTTTTAAAAACTGGGACTATCACTTCATTCTGCTCCTCCATTTGAGGTTTGTAAACCATCCAGAACATCCAGAGCCAGCAGCTCAGTGTGTTTCATTTGAACACAGATGTTCTTCTAAAGGTCATTTGAATCTTGTCAAACACAGTGAACTCTTATAATGAAGATTTGCTTCTGTTATGAAAAAAGTCTTTTGTTTGTTGGTTTGGCTGAAACTGAAATAAAACCAATGACCTCAACGTCTGACGTATGTTTGTGTTGCATCCTGACTCGTGTGTTATGGATCACATTTAAACCGAACTGGCTCTGATTGGTTCACACGAAACATGCTTCTGTTTTTAATGTATCATGAAAACAAGCCAGTTCTGGGTGTCATTAATGAGCCTCAGGAACAAACGCGTCGCTGAACATTTAAAGGGAGCAGCGATCTGTGAGTCTGAACGAAGACGACTGGGAAACAAACTCCGGTAACGAGGTAGGCATTATAAAACTTTGAATTAGATGAGTGTAAAACAGGGTTTGATTTAATCACACATCTTCAGATAAAGGACGTCGTTGTTCACTTGGTTCTGGTTGATCTGATTATTTAGATAACAGGTTTTAAAATGATTATTTTGGGGGAAATTTTGAAATTTTTATGTTTTTGTTTGGTCAGATTATTAGACAAGTATGATTTTTTAAAAGTATTTATAAACTCTTAAATTTGTGTGTTAATTTTGACATTAAAAACAAAAGTCAAATACATTTGTTACTCAAACATCAAGGCGTTAGATATAGGATTTTGTTGATGGTGAAGGTTCTCAGTCATCCAGGTCATGATAATCCAAAAAAGGGTTTTAAATAAAGGCAACTGGACTTGGACAAAGAACCAAATAAGTCCAGTTGCCTTTATTTAAAACCCTTTTTTGGATTAGGATTTTGTTATGATTCAGTGTTTTTACATCTGGTAAAAATCACAGTTTAAATGACTCATTCATTCATTCACCTCTATTTCCAATCTGATTTAATTCAAAAAGCCATTAAAAGCCACCTGTACAGGACCAAAGGTTGTCACAATAAAATATTTTTATTACAACATTCATATGATATAAAATACAAATAAGATAAATGAAAAAAGTCAGTAGAAATAACTGAACTGTGATAACATTTTAAAAAACAGCAAAAATCACATGAAACTTCAATAATTTAAATTAAAATCAACATTTGGCGTCTAAAGGAAGATCATTGATATTAGATCAGTAAAACCAGAGTCTCCTCTGAGCTTAGTTCTATAAACACACTGTTACCTCCAGCTGAGCCTTCCCCTTTAAAGGACGTGTGGTTTTATTTGATGTCCTTGTGATTTTGTACATATAGGTTGGTGGTTCAATCCCCACAGGTTGGGAGAGTCCGTTGTATGTTTAGCTTAAGATGGTTTTTCAATCAACTAATGATTTTTAGTAAAGTCTAATCTGTTTATTTTCAGGAGGTGAAAAAACTTAAGTGGTTTAGCTCAATTCACAAGAAAACTCAACTTCTCTAGGATAAATATTAACACTGTCAAGAAATATAATTTTATTTACACTGAAGAGCTACAAACATCTGACACTTATGAAGAGTAATTTATGAGAGTTGATTTCAAATAACACTAGAGAAGTAGCAGTGTCATATTTAAATAACACCATCAGTGTTATTTATCTTGTAGAGTAAAAACTGATTGACAATGGTCAGTGTTACTTGAGTTTAACTCTATAGCTAAAATAAACTCTAGTCAGAGTAAAATTGACTCTGAAAATGTAAAACTGAGGCAAGAGTAACTTTAACACTACACAGGGCGGGACCATATGTTCCCTGGCCCAGTGTTGAAATTTACTCTTTCAGTGTTGCAATAACACTGCTCATTTTACTGTGTAGCAAGCATGGACTGGCCATCTGGCGTAGTGGGCAATGCCTGCTGGGCCGCTGCCGATTTTGGGCCAGTCCGGACCGTCATGCAGCCTGTGATCTGAGCAACTCGTTTCAATTTGCACCTCCCGCTGCAGAGCGCTGGTACGGAGCACAGCTGAGAATGCCCGGTGACACGCGCGCCCCACAAACCTACGCCTCACAGACGGAAGTTGCTCGGCGCAATCCCCTCGCAGGCCGCGCCGGTCGATCCAGACACATGTGCCACCTTACCCTGGACAAAGGTCCGTCCTCGGACTCCGCGCACAGCACCTGGTCCGCTGGGCTGCACGTATTATTGGTGGGGACAATTCAGTGATTGCTGGGCATTGGTGGGTACACATCACCTCTGTCCATGCCTACGCCCATGCCCTTCACAAATAAATCCACCAGCACCTCTAACAGGGTTAGAGTGGCCACCCTAGTGGAGTCCAACCTCCACATTTAAAGTGTGTTTTCAGTCCATTGCTTTATTTTTGTTCACATAAACTGAGAAAGAGATCAAGTCTACAACACTACCGACTAAAATGACCAAAACAACACTTATTCCTCCTCTTTTCCTCTGTCTCTTTAGGTCTACAGCACATTCAGTCATCATGTCAGTTAACTCCACCTCCAGCTCTGACGGCCTCCTGGTTTTCTTCTGCTCCAAATCAGAGTCGATGTTTTTCATGTCTGTTGCTATGGTAGCAGGTAAAACCGTCCTCGTTCTCCCTCTCTGTGTCTGTGTCCTCTACCTGGGTCATCAGCGCCAGCAGCAACAACGTCAGCATCAACGTCAGCAGCGCTCCTTCAAAGCTCCAAGCCACTCTGACTTCTTCACCTACCACCTGTCTCTGATTGAGCTGTTTTGGGCTTTTGGTTGGGTCTGTTTCATTTCTGGGAAATGTGCAAAAAAATTAAAGGTGATACTGTTGGGAATGTCTGCCATTTCCATGACTTTCTTTGGAGAAATTATATTTCACCTCCTGACGTGTGTGGAGTGGTACCTGGCTGTCGTTCACCCCATCACCTACCTGAAGTTGAGAGCTGCTCTCGGAGAGAGGATCAGAAACATCAGCATCGGCTGTGTTTGGCTGCTGTGCTTCGGACTGATCAGCCTGCACGTGGATCCGTCAGCCACCTACGTCAACATATCGGTGTTCTGTGTTCTGGTCGTGGCCATCATCGGCACATCTTTCTGCAGCTTCTCGGTCCTCTGGGCTCTGATCCGTCCAGGACCAAGTAAAGGAGGTGGCGAGAAGGTCGACCAACCGAAGCTGAGAGCGTTCCAAACCATCACGGTCATATCAGGCGTGCTGTGGATGTGGTTTTTGGGGCTTCTTGTTAGCAACGCCCTGAATATGTCATCTGTGCTGAGTGAGGATGTAGGCTGCATGCTGATGGCAGGTATCAACTGGTTAAGTCTGCCCACCAGTCTGGTGGCTCCTCTGTTCTATCTACAGAGGGCAGGAAAACTACCATGTAGCTGCTTTAACAGGGAGTAAGGTTTAACGTGAGTGTTTTACATTTTGCTACAGCTCTGTCACTGGACTTCAAGCCTTTTTGGGGTGAGGGGTCCATTCATCATAGCTCGATGTGAGCCATGGTGGTGCTAAACCTCAGAAGGTTCACAGCTCTCAGGACTTGATTCAGATTCACACAGAACAGATCTAGACAGGACAGGGAAGTGCTTCTGACAGAAATGAGTATGATCAAATAAAATAATCATATTTTCTACATTCACAAACATAGAAGATGTTTAGACTTTTTGTATCCTGGTTGCAAAGACCTCCTCTCATTGATTCCACTCGCTGTGACGAGTGGAGAAACCTGGAAACATCTGGTTCCTGTCTGGACTCAGAGACAGCTTTAAAACAACAAAAGGCCTGTAGGATTAAGAACGCTGAACCGTAGCAAGACTTAAGTCCTTTTCAAACTGCAAAGAGCTCCTTCGGTCAAAACTGGTTACCAAAGTCAAAGATAATAGTACATTTGAGTCTGACTCTTGAGGCTGGGGCACACAGGAGATGGATACGCTACACTGTGGAAGAGCTGTGTCTTTGGTGAGTCTTCTGGTCTCGCAGGACGTGTTCCTGAACTGGAGCGCCGTTGAACGCTGATTGCAAATTTGCGCAACACTCACAATATCTCGCAGGAACTGAGAACAGGAAGTATGAAGAGCATCTTTTGGTCTGAATGTAGTCAGGAGGACTACCGTCATGTTTTGTGGAATTATCTTTTAATTAATCAACGGGTCAGTGAGCTCTTTATTAGAATAATCTGTATCTAAAAGCTCAGTTAGGTAAATATTCCACAATGAATCACTCCTGGTCCATGTATTAACAGTTTTTGTTTGCCGTACTAGTTCAGCATATTGTTGTAATGTCTGTGTCATAAAGTACTCCACAGTATCGTGGCACACAGACGCACCACGATGCGGTAATAGAACTGGAGCGTATCTTCAACGCCACAATGTGGACCAGCGTTTCTGGGACGCACCGTGGCGCTCCCCGTGAGACCACTCCCACTGACTATAATGGTTTCTATTTAAAATCACAGCATGGACGCCACAGGACATGGGCATGGCTCGTCCGTCTCCTTTGTGCCCCAGCCTTTAGATTTAAAGAAAACGGTTAATCATCCATTAACTGGAAGCACGTTGACCTGCTGTCCTTTCTCTGATCTTCATTGTTTTTGTTTACCTTTCTCATTTATTAAAACTTGCTTGTTTAATTCTATCATTGTACTACTAGTTATTCAAGAAAAAATTACAATTTTGTTAATTGAATCCTATTAATCACAATAAAAGAAAATGTTTGATGCCAGGAGAGACTCCGTTTCTAGCTTTGTTTTCAGTAATAAAGTTAATTGTGTGACTCGAAAAGACCTGTGTGCGTTTGATGGAAAAAATATGAGATATGATAGTTTTGACGGCGCTTTTAAATTTGGAAAGCAAGAAAATGATGTCATAAAATCCAGTTTTACCAGCTCAGACTCATAGCTAAGGTCAAGGGTTATCTCCCTCCAGATGACCTGGAGAAAGTCATCTCATCTCCTCACACCTGGACTATTGTAACTCAGTCTACTACGGAACTGATCAGTCCCTCGTTCACCGTCTGCAGCTCGTACAGAACGCTGCAGCTCGTCTTCTAACCGGCAACCGGAAACACGACCACATTTCACCGACACTGGCCTCTTCACTGGCTCCCGGTTCGTTTCAGCATTGATTGGTTTATTATTTTACCATTGAATGTTTTTATATTTGTTCTGTTTTTAAAGTTTTTTGATTTTACACAATGTTCAGCACTTTGGTCGACACCTTGTTGCTTTACTGTTAGTATCAGTATCGGATCGGTTTTGAAAAAAGTGGTATCGATACATCCCTAACTGAAAGGTTACAAACAATATCAACTCAATACTGCACATCGCAGTACTACAGTATACTTTACAGTACAGTACTGTGCATGCAGTAACAACAAAACACACTACTGTAAATAAAGGAAAAACTAGGCAATTGTGCGTGAGTGGGATTATGGATCCCGCCTCCACGTTCTCCTCCTCCTCATCATCATCGTCTCTCTGCTTGTCTTCCTCTACCTCTTGCTCTTTCTGCCTCCATGTTTGCTGAAAATGGCTGAACTGAGGCCTATTTATGTCTGGCTGATTGGTGCTGAGTTTTGTAAGTGAGTGTTTTCAGGTGTGTGTCTAGGTGTTTTCAATCACCCAATGTGTTTTGTATTTGGAAGAGATGTGTTGTCCCAATGGTACCATGAGATTTCATTTATGAACGAAGTGTCTTATGCATGAAAGAGTGTGTAGTGTTCAGGAGCAAGTGTGTTGCAGAAATGGAACTAAAGTGCAAAGCAGCCCTTTTGTTTAAGGAATGGTTACACTGTGTTTAAGGTGTTGCACAAAAGCTTCAGGTTTTGTTACTTTGGTCTAAGCATGTGTCTATAGTGTTCAAGCAATGGGCAAAAACTGTAAAAGTACTCTATAAATAAAGTTTGAGTTGAGTTGTGGAGGATTAATGGATGTTCTTCTGACGCCACCATGTAGACAAACTCTAAATTTCACTCGCAGAGGTTTTTATTTGTCTTGCAGCTGAAACTCCTCTAATTCATTTGTTCAGACTGGACAACCAGTCAGCACCAGTCATTATGGTTTATATAAATGTGTGTAGAGAACATTAGCATGGTCAGTGGGTCTAGTTTAGCCATAAAGTTGTGTTTGTACGACACTCATTTTAAACAGGTGAGTGATTAATATGCTAAAAACAAAGCCTGTATTTATATAGAAGTGATTTAAATTGTCCAGTCTGATCAATGAGTTGCATCATGCAAATCTGCTGTTTCAAGTGAGAAAAAGGTGAAGTTTGTGTCAGACCTGCCGTCTGACGGTAAATGAGAAGCACCCATCCTGCTTCAACTGAACATTTAGTGACCAACTAGAACCTGAAGAGGTAGGTTTTATAAAACTCTATGTTGATCCCGTTTATTCACTTTTTAGTTTCACTTTTTGGACTGGCTCTAAAAACAAACATCAAAAGAAAACTTAGAAATCTTTAAAATGCTCACCAGAGTTATTTTATTTTAAAACCTAATTGGCACGGCCAGAAAAAGAATAAGTATATTTATACATAGAGGTCAGAGCTATTGAAGTATGATAAATTATTGTTATTTTACAACTTCCATCCACTCAACACCCTTCAGAGAAGTTTACTGTAACATTTTACTAATGTTTTATTTGTGATTGTTCTTTTATCCGTTGTCTTATTGGTGGTTTTTTGTTCCTGCAGTAAAGATGTCTGCTAACTCTTCACACGCCTTCAGTCAGCTTCACCAGTTTACATGTGACGATATCATTTTTGCCACTCGTACGATCAAAACCATCCTCCTCCTCGTGCTCTGCTCCTTCACCCTGTACCTGGGCCTCCAGCGGCGGCGGCGGCAGCAGCGCTGCTCTGACAGCCACTCTGACCTCTTCACCTATCACCTGGCCGTCATGGAGCTCGTCTGGGTTTGGGGGTTTTGCTGTCTCAAGTCTAATGACCTTGTTTTGTCTAAAATAGGATTCTGTGCTTGTCTTGTTGGTTTCTACGGAGAAATACTGTTTCATGTTCTGACCTGCGTAGAACGGTACCTGGCTGTGGTTCATCCCATCACCTACCTCAGGCTCAAACACACCCGTGGGGTCAGGATCAGAAACACCGCCATCGGCTGCGTGTGGCTGCTCTGCTTTGGACTGACGTGCACTAATTTAAAAACGTCCAGCTTCGAATCCACCCCACTGTGCTGCCTGTTGGTTGTATCCATTATTTCTACATCTTTCTGCAGCTTGTCTGTTCTCTGTGCTCTGATTCGTCCAGGACTTAGAAGAGGAGAGAAGGTTGACCAATCAAAGCAGAGAGCTTTCAAAAGCATCACATTTATTTGGAGTGTGCTGTGCTTGTGGTTTGTTTTGCTCCTTTTGCAGATTATCCTGAGGAACCCCCCTCTGTATAATGAAACGGTCTACTGTGTCGTGACGACGATCCTGAACGGTGTGAATCTGCTGGGCAGTCTGGTGTTACCTACGCTGTATCTACACAGGGCAGGAAGACTGTCCTGTTGTTGTTTTAACAAACTGAAAACTAGGACTGTTTCTCCTTAAGAGGATAAAGTTTCTATAAAAGTACAGAGGCAGCATTTTAAATCATTAAACATTAAAAAATTGAAGGAATTAAACCTCAAAGGTGTTTCATCTACTGTGAACAAAGGTTTATGTCAGTCACTATGATGAACACTGAGACTACAGCATAAATATTCTATTTGAATATAAGCCTCACCCCCTCACCCATTTTACATATAAGCCACACTGGTATATGGGCCACAGGTGTCCATGTTCGGGGGGGGGACCCCTTGTATTGCATGTGGATAGTGAACACCCAGAATTCTGATAAACAACTTTCAATTCCTGAAGAACTGTCTCCATGTCTCCTTCTTTACTCACCAATAAAGTTTTGGATTATTACTCAGAGTTGATTCCTGGGATTTAATTTTTGAAGCATCATGTCAGTTTTAGATGTGATATTTAACTGTGTCCCTTAGCTCTAACATACTGAAGTATTTAGTTGGTTCAGTTTAACATTTTTAGTCTTTTGTTTTGAGAAACTTCAATAAGGACTTCCCGCGAGAAGAGATATTTCATCTCACCTCGTTCAATGGATGAAATCTAAATCTCGTCATCTTTACCTTTCTTTATGGCCGTAATCTAAAACGGATTCATTATTCACAAATTATTGTTGATTTATTTTGCTGTTCATTTACTGTTACAGTAGGTGGTGATAATTCACCTTTATGTTGGTTACCAACAATATATCAGCAGAAGAAGAAAGATGGGTTAAACATGGTATTTTAGATATGTGTCCTTTAGAGCAGCACTAAGTTTTTACTAGAAACAGCTCAAAAGACTTGTTGGACTTTACAAAAACAGGTCATAATAAAGTTATTAAATTGAAGATTAATATAAAAATAAAATCAGCTGTCATGAGTTTACAGCCATAGAGCAGTATAAAACATATTTATTTTGCATTATGCAAACTGCTGACTTGACTAATGAGCATCATTACAACATAAACAGAAGCAGAGGCTTCACTGAACATTAGAACTGGAGACGTGGGATTTAGCACAAAATAAAGTTATTACTACTGACCAGGTGAGTGTAGTTTTACTTTACAGTATTTAGTTATCGTTTCCTCATTCATTAATATTTGAACTTGATCTAGTATGACTTCCAATTAAATAGATTAGAGAGATAGATATGTTTTATTTAGGGTTTCTGTTCACTGAAGCTTCTCTGAATTTCTTTTCTGTAATTTCTTTCCTCTTTTACAGGGTTTTTTATATAAAGTCACTCAACAACCCCTTTTTAAATGTAGACTATACAGGGGAAAAACATCATTTTGATTATATTTGAAATTTTGTATGAATCAGCATTGTAAGAAACTTGCATTTGTAAGTAGAGATGCTCGATTTTGACTTTTTCACCGATATCCGATATTGTCTAACTCTTAATTTCCGATACCGATATAACCCTCATTTAAAAAAAGACAAACACAGTATTTAATGCAAGGTGTGCCAAATAAATAAAAATATCTCAAAAACTATACATCCGATTTGTTTTATTTTGACATTTTGGCAGAGAGGAGAAGTAGCCGAACAGTTTGATGTATAATATGTGCATGGTATGTAAAGGTCATGTGTGTCGTCATTACAAAAAACCGATACCGATATTTACCGATATTGCCGATATTGTCCGATATTATCGAAAAACCGATACCAATAGCCATCTCTATTTGTAAGGTTACCCAGCCCAGTTAGAAGAGTAAAAACATTTTATTGTGCCTTTATGCAAAGTCTATATAACTACAATCTAAAAAAACAGGACTGCAGAAAGTCATTCCCACTGCTGATCCCAGAGATCCCAGATTAAAGGGCTGTGATTATCCACCTTAACCCACAGAACTTATTAATTGTAACATATCTGATATTTCTGGTTTCTAGGAGCTCCATCTTTTTAACAACCGTTTTTAACAAAAGCCGCAGTGTTAATTTTATACAGGTTTTCTGCGAAAGATTAAAATTCTCATGTTAAAAAGTACAAGTTGTATTCATTTATTTGACTGTTACATTATTATATAATTGCAAAATAAATGCTATAAAAGTAAATGGTTGTTATATTAACATTAGCCAACAAACATTTCAAAGTAAAAAAAATTGAGTTTTCTAATCATTATTTTATTCTTCAGGCTTTAAAGGGTTAAAGATAATTGAGAAGACTTGGATTACGAGAGTCCTGTTGAAGTTTTGGCTGAAAGCAACCAGTAGGAAACCCAAATAAGATGTTCCAACATATAATTTACCATTTATGGGTCCATGAAGTGGGAGTGAGTTCTCTCACAAAGTATTTTTGCTGCCAAAATTTAGTAAAAAGGTGCATGAGAAGGAAAAAGTATTAATAACTAGGCTATTTATTTTTTAAATTGCAAAGATTTATTTAGAACAATTTCCCCTGTTGGTCTTACAGATGAACATTTGGTTGTTTTAGTCATTAGTAGACAGTGGGTTCGTTTTTGTAAATGACGTAAAAAACCATCTTCCAACATTTTTGTGAGACGCTAAACTTCAGGGTGCTCATTTATAAAGCTTTGTGTAGAATCCTTACTAAAACTTGCTTAAGCTCAGCAAAAAAATTTTCAGGTACGCAAATTCCATATCCGATTTATAAAACCCTGCGGACGCACAGATCCACGCAATTCTGCTTTATAAATCGCTCTCAGACCTAGAACTGTGCTCAGCTGTTTTTGGGTCAGAACCCTCCTCCTACACACCCACATTCTGCCATATACGGTCAATGCAAAGTACCTCATGAATAATTCCATATGCATAAGCCGGTGGGTTTCTGGCTTTTAACAGTAAATCGTGACAACAGAGAGGTTTAGAAAACGTAATTTTACAGAGGCTGAAACTCGAGGTGCTTGTTATAGATGGACAGAAAAATGTTTTATTTGGTGGTGAAATGTTGACGGATTAGCGAACACGGAAGTGCTCCGAGAGACGTCTCGCTGCAGCGCGCCTGCTGTCAGACTGACAGAGAGATCTACAGGATCTAAGGTCTAAGAGAAACGTTTAATGACAACATTTAATTTAATCCAAAGGGGAAGACACGTCATGTTGTTCATCCTATTAAACAGTCAACCTGTTGGATAAAATAATCGCTGGTTGAAACCTGAGAACGGCCGGTGACACCGGCTATTACTGGTTCCGATGGTTCTGTTGATCTAATACTGGACCCAGTTGATCCATAGGATGCTCTAATGAATCTATCAGCTGATCGATGGTCCAGTCATTATCTAGAAATCTCTAAAAACTCTCTCCCATTCATCCGGAGTCTGCCTGCTGGCTGAGCTGCAGCGCATTACGCACAAGTGTCCCTGCAGGATTCCTAAGTCTCAGAAATCACAATTAATGCACCAATAAGTGCAGTTTGTTATATAATCTGAAGACGACTGGATGAACATAATGGGATATTGTTCTAAAATGCGACATATTTTCATTCAGATTTAAATTTTTATTCTTTTTAGAGACGGGATTGTTGGTTCTGTGTGCGCGATGGTCTACAAGTCTTTAATTGTGTCATAAATTCAACATTTTCCATCTCACCAGTTGCTCTGACTGGTTTCACATCTCCAACAGGTCCTTACACAAGGTTCAAAGTTTGCTTAGAGTTGCCACATTTTTTCGTTGCGTTTTCTTTTATAAATCCCAAAGTTTGCGTAAAAAGTGACTTACGCAACTTTCAGTCTCATTTTGTGCGTAAGCAAGTTTTATAAATGAGCACCCAGGTTCCTTTCTTTGATTAGTTCTTGTTTGATTTTAACAGGTCAGCCACATATTCAGAGGAAATGTTGGTCAACGCTTCATCTTCCTCCAGTCAGTTTCTGGCCTACCGCTGTTCCATCTCAAGTGTTAGTGTGGGCACCCTTACTGGAGCCAATACAGTGAAAATCCTCCTCCTCCTCCCTCTTTCCTCCTTCGTCCTCTACTTGGGTCATCAAAGATGGCGGCAGCATCATTCTTTCACAACAGCGAGCCACTCTGACCTCTTCACCTACCACCTGGCTGCCATGGAGCTCCTCTGGGTTTTTGGCTGTTTCTTCTTCTTTGGTGGTTTATACACAGAAAATGAATGGATGACTACAGTAGCTACATACATTTGTTACGTCCCTTTTTATGGAGAAATGGTTTTTCACCTCCTAACCTGTGTAGAACGCTACCTGGCCGTGGTTCACCCCATCACATATCGTGGACTGAAAAGCCCCCGTGGGATCAGGGTCAGGAACATCAGCATCGCAGGGGCTTGGCTGCTCAGCATCGGTTTGACGATGACATATCGACGTTCCCCACTAAAGAAGGAAATCATTCCAACATTCTGCTTTTTTATTCTCTGCATATTGGTCATTTCATTCTGCATCATTTCTGTTCTCTGTGTTTTGATTCGTCCACGACCAAGAGGAGAGGGCAGGGAGAAGGATGGGGCCAACCAGTCAAAGCAGAGAGCTTTTTACAAAATCTCAGTCATTTCTGCTGTGGTCTGGATTTGGTTTGCTGGACTCTTCCTTTGCTTAGCTTTAGACCAGTCAGAATTAGTGAGTCTAAACGTCAAATGTCTGGTGAAAACCAGTGTGGGCTGGTTCAGCCTGCCTTCATGTTTGGTCTTACCTGTCCTGTACTTTCTCAAGAACAGGAAACAGGCCTGATTCAGATCACAATAGGTGCCACTGGAACATAAATACAGGGATGCTACTGGCATTGTAACAATCATTTAAAGATAGGTTTTCAAGATAGAATTTATAGTTGACATGCACAAAAATCTCCATAATTTCAAGGCACATGTTGCACCAACCTGTCTGGCCTTGCCTTTTCCACTCATCTCACCATCCTCTCCCCGGCCACCTCCACCAGTCCCTCTGGCAGGACTCCAAGGCGTTCCCAGGCCAGACTGAAGATGTGTTTTCTCTAATGTGTTCTAGGTCGACCTGGGGGCCTCCTGTCAGCAAGACATGCCTGAAACACCTCCCTGTGGAGGAGGCATCCTAAAAACATGTCCAAACCACCTCACCTGACTCCTCTCGATGTGGAGGAGCAGTGGCTCTACTCTGAGTCTCACTCAAATGTCCGAGCTCCTCACCCTATCTCTAATGCTGAGCCCGGCCATGCTGCGAAGAACATTTTGGTTGTTTGTATCCGCGATCTTGTTCATTCGGTCATTACCCAAAGCTCATGACCATAGGTGAGGATTAGGTAGATCGAACACCAACCTGTTTCTATTTTGACTCTAAATTATTAAAACAGAATAAAGTTCTAATCTTCTTGCAGTCAAAGTATCTACACCAAAGGTTAGCATTACTCAACTTTTAAAGATTAAAAATCAGATTCAGCTTTATTGCCCAAAATATTTGCTCGGCCAAGGGATTGGGTCTTGGTTTCACAAGCTCACACTGTACAGACACTTAGTATAGATACAAAAACATAACTAGATAAGGGGGATATGTACATGTATGTACAGGCAAAATCATATAAACCAAAAGGCAGACTGAGGTAGTACTAGAATGCTTACTTTGTTTCACAGTAGAGCAGCTGACTACTCTGGCTATAAGGTGTTGTTTTGAGAAACAACCTGGAGGAGAAACTGTCTCTGTGGCAGATGCTTTTTGTAAAAGTTCTCTGTAGCAACAACCTAACGATAAAAGTCTGAAAGGTTTTTGCTCAGTGTGTGGGGTCTGCAGGGATGTTCGCTGCACTTTTCCTGACTCCAGACTTGTACAAGTCTTAGATGGAGAGGCCGTCAACCCCAATGGTCCTCTCTGATCTCTCAGACCTGATTATTGTTGAAATCTGGACCTGTCCTGTTTCGTGGATAAGCTAGACCACATAGTGACAGATGAGCACAGAAGAATGGCGGTGTAGAAGATGACCAGTAGCCGCAGATGAAGGTTGTACTTCCTTAGTTGTTGTAGGAAGTACATTCACTGTAGGGCCTTCCTACTAACAGTGTCTATGTACAAAGACCATCTCAGGTCTCAAGGAAGGATGGTTGGAACTGGTTTACAGTAGAAATAGTGTTGATGAGGATGGTAAGATAAGTGGAAGATGAAAAAATATATATGTAAATCACACAAAAAATGTCATTGTCATAACGTATATTTTGTGTTGATGATTATACATTAATTTAGTCTAACTTTGAGTCATGTGACTTCTGTAATCATTGTATTATCAGTATTGGCTGAATCTTTTCTCTGTGCACTTTATCATGTGTAGGAGTTTAGTGATTTAAGTTTATTTATAAAGCACCTCTCACAGAAAAAAATCACAAAGTGGTCCACACCAATGTCAAAAATAAAATGGCAAAACATACAGGTAAATTTTTACTGTGCAACCACAAATACACACTACTGTAACTACATCTATTCTTTCCAGACAGCATCGCTTGACTGGTTTGATTACTTTTATAGCATTTTTAGTTTAGCAAACTGACATATAATCTCTATTGTTTAACTTTAATTATGCATTTTAATTTTTTAAAAATATTTGTTGTTTTTGTTTTGTCTGATTTTTGTTTTTTTCCTGGTTTTGTCGGGTGTTTCTATGTTTAATGACAGTAACTGAGATCTAATATGAACATTGTTTCAATAAAGTGACGAAGCAAAGTTAAATTGTCCTCATTTACTCACGTGTCCTCTCTAAAATGATTAAAAGTTAGGGTCCACTACTGTATAGCAAAACAAACACACACACACACACACATGCACACACACACACACACACACAATCATGTTCCTGACAAGTGATCATTAGATTTGACTACTGGATTTAAATCCGTGTTGTTTTTATGTAAAATATAATTCTGAAGTCCTTTGATGGAAACAACCTGATGTACAAATCATTAAATTTGTTTATGTTGACGTTTTGGTTTTGCTGTCTTGACATTATACCTAATGTCAGCTGTGCTTCATTCATCTTGTGAAACGAGGAAAAGGATATTTGCTTGTTGCAATTTACCATGACAGTAATAGAAACTCTGCATCATTTTGCATTTAAGTCACTTGCTTCTTAAAAACACTAAAATGTATCTGAACTAAATCTTTAAGCACAAGACTCAATGACTTCTGAGACAGACAGACACCATCAGAAGGAAACTCATCTTACAAGGTGAGTCTAATAATATATGTAACATGATTTCAGAAATCTTTACCTTTCATGTATTTGTAAATGTTTATTAGATAATATTTAATTTCATTACACTGTTTATTTAGCAAATTTTCACAAAAAAGTCAATTTATTCTGCTTTCTTTTTAAATCCCTGAGGTTTAAACTTGAAGAAATTAGTTAGTCTATATAGGTATTGTATAGATTTTACATTTTAAAAGAGGAATGATAATGTCCTTACATTCACTTTGAAGATCTCTCCATACTTCATTTTTTAAATTAGTTGTGATGAATAATTAGATTAAATAGTTCATGCAGAAATAAACCAAAAGTAGAAAAGCAAAATGTACCTCCACCTTTAGAAAACTTGATTTTATCTGCCAAAACCTGCGTACTTGACCAGATAATTTCATATATTGTTTTATTTATATTGTTTACCTTCTTACTAAACAGGTATAAACTGTTTATTTCTGGGTTGATAGTTTTTCAACAAGTTTAGAAAATTGGATGAGTTCAACACCATCTTGTGGAAACTAAAAATGAACATTTACTCAGAATTGTTTTATCTTTAGTGTAGGTGAGCCATTGATATTGATTAAGTTAGAGATTTTTTATTAGACTTGATCCAGCCAAAATGTCTTTAACTTTAAATTTGTCTTTTTGTTTTGAGCCTATTTTGTTTTCAACTAAATGGTCTGGTTTCTGAATTTGAAGACTTCTTGGCATTAAGGCAGATATGGAGGTTGTGAAAAGATTGTTTAACAGAGGTGAGGCTGAGCTGAAGAGAAGATGCTGCTGAGTTGGGAGAAGGACCAACTGAGTGCAGGATGGTGTCATCAGCCTACAGATAGATCAGCAGTTTTGGCATCATTAACGTAGATAGAGAACAAAGTTGGGCCCAAGATGGAGCCCTGAGGCACACCTCTAGGAATATAAGTTGAAGAATTTGAATAATAAAGAAATTCTATTGGCTTTTTCCACCTGTAGCTCCTCCACCAGAAGGCAGTAGGCATGTATAGGACTGGGTATGGCAGGTTTTTTTGGAGTAGTTTGATGCTAGTGACACTAGCCCATCAGGCAATAAAGGGTTAACTGTCTCATAATTAGCTTCTTTTGATGTAATGACTGCATGTTTCTTCCTGCTCTCTCAGGCATCCATGTATACAAATCTCTCTGTAGCCCTCCAGGGGCTACAACCCCCTGAAGATTTCTCTTCCTCCAACTTCTCCCATCAGCAGATTTTTGCCAGATGCTTCAATTTCACAAAAATTAGTTACATCACCACAGCCTTCAGCGCCGCCAACATCCTCTTCATCCTGCCTCTGTATATACTCATCATCTATCTGGGATTTCAGAGATGGAAACGCTGTCCTGCATCAACAAGTCAGACTGACATCTTCACCTACAACACGGTGGCCTTGGGATTAATTGAGATCTTTGCATCTACTCTTTTTTCTGCTGGCGCATATCTCAACATGTCTGAACTCACTAATATGGGGGGTTTATTGTTTTACATCAGCTGGTCTATGAACTTGCAGTTTCATGCACTAATCTGTATTGAATGCTATCTGGCTGTTGTCCATCCACTAGTATACCTCGGTCTGAAGAATAAAAACGGGAGGAGGACCAGAAACTTCTTCATTTTCTGCAACTGGCTTACCTTTCTGTCATGGCTTGCTTCAACACAATTTGTAAGTGATGAGGTGAAGTTAGGTACGTTTTTCTGGTCATTAGCCTTTGCTTTCATAGTCATCTGTTTCTGCACCGTTGTGGTTCTCTGGGTTCTCAAACGTCCAGGTCCAGGTCATGTAAGAAGTGACGAGGAGCAGGTCGATGAGACCAAGAGGAGGGCTTTTATTACCATCCTAATCATTATGGGTGCCGTGTTGTTGACCTTATTGTGGGTGCTGGTCTGTAATGCTCTGTTTGCTTCACCACTGCTGGACATCAAGAACAAATGTGTGATGATAGCAATTGTTGCCTGGATCTCCTTGCCCTGTAGTTTGGTTTTACCTCTGCTGTATCTGCATCGGGCAGGAAAACTGCCTCGCTGCACTCACCGCCCTGATGGAGGTTGAGCATTCAACCAAAGCAACCTGGCCACTTAGTGGAGATGCTACAAATATATTTTTAAAATTTTCCAAGCCTCCTTCAACATAGCTACACAGTTTAAGTACCAGAAAACATTGAAGAGAAATGTTTGGCTACATCATCAATGTATCATTCAGCTGTTCTTTATAAAAGGATGCATGTATTTTTAACCATAATGATGTGTTTTTAAACCAAAATTTAAACATTTGGGAAGATTGTAATCTTTTTCTAACTGGAATTTCATATTTGAAGCTGCAGTCTGGAGCATTTTTATGGATCAAATGATTCAAATAATAGTTTGTTTCTAAGCTTTGATATATGGGTAGGGCTCCACAACATTCCCTCTTTTCACCCATCAACCCCTGTGAATTCACACTGACTGCCAATTTTCTTAAGCCAATAGAATTTGACTTTCTGCGCTGTCGGATGTCAATCAATGTGCATACCATACCATACCAACTTTATTTATAAAAGCGCATTTAAACACAGCGTGTCAGCTGACCAAAGCGCTGCACAGCACAAATTAAAAAACCCCAATAGATCTTGTAAAACACAATAAAACAATAAAGGCTATTTAAAAACCCTTAGATGCATGCACATCGCACAAACCTGTAAAGGTGGGACTGTGCACCGGACGCTCCGTGTCTTCCTGTTTACAGTTGCGACATTGGAAGAGTGCGTCCAGTCATGGAGAAGTTGGAAAAAAATTCTGCTGAAAAATCAGCCATTTCCAGTAAAACAAAGAAATGTCTGGCAACTAAACTTGCTGAAAAATGCATCAGAGTGATGCATGTGCACAATTTGTTGGGGTTAGAGGGAGTGGGTGGGGGGAGAAGTAATGTTTTGGGAGGGGCCTTGGTAGGCTGGACTGCAGCTTTAACTGAATTTGATTGTCTTGAATTGTATTAAACTGGATTAAACTGATCTCAGTGTGAACTAATTTGAATGTGAATCTGACTGAAATGGTTCAAGCTGTAATTGGTATTAGTTTCACTTAGAACAAAACTTAAAGAAACCTGTATTTGGTTGATTGTTTATTTGTTGTAATATTGCTTCCTGGTAATAAAGCTTATATTGCTGGAAAGCCTGATTATTCACTTTTACTATGAAGTTTAACTTGTGAGGATTGAGCAACAAAGCTAAATGTGTGGGCAGTGCACCAAAAACTATAGAAAATTCCCATGCATTAAGGCGGGATCATGCTTGATCATACTTTCCATGTGCGTGTAGACAATGATGTGAATTTCATTACTGTGTCCACACGGGTTGCCCAACCCCCGCCATGGGTGAACGCATGCAGCCCAGATTTTTGTGACTGCATCAACTGTGTTTGTTGCAGTACCTGCCTCGTCCATCTAAAGTGGGGGTGCCATAGATACAAAGGGCAAACAATAATAATCCTTGATGAAGAATGACCATAGGGACCATGTTCCTTTGCCCAAAAATGAGACACTGACTTATTCTTTTGAAGACAGACCTGAGGGAGAAGCTCAAGCAGTTGGTGGTTGAGCCTTGGCTCCGTCAGCTCTCCTAGGCTCGGTCCACAAAGGCTACAGAAAGCCACCTTCACATGGGTCAATCAGCTGCAAGGAAGACATTCAACATCGGTAAGAGTGGGAGGACTGCATGTGCTGATTCCCCCAAATCAAGACTTGGAACGTCCAGAATGAGGATAAAGTCACAAACCAAACTGAAACAACTCACTGCTGATAAGGAATCAATGTTTTATTTCAGTGTTGAGTGTGTATGAATATTCAGAGATGAGCCTAAACAGTAAACAGACATGACCAACGGTAATTACAAAGAGAGAAAAAGCAGGCAGACAACTGTAGAGCTGGTCAGAACACTGCAGAAACATTATAGTGAAGCATGAAAGCAGCCGTTCTGTTTCACAACAAAAACAGTCCTCGTTTGTGACGTAACGGCAGATTTCTTTTAGCGACAAAAGTTCCCTCAGAAGTATGTGCTTTAAGCTAATGCTAGCTTACTGTTACGATCCATCAATTTATCAACATTCATTAATTATTCACGATAAGGCTGAATAAGCAGAAAACAAGACCCAGATTTTTAAAACACGGCTTAATTATGATGAAACTGAACAAGGAATCAACTCAAAGGTCAATGAGAGTTAGCAGAAAAATCAGACTGAGGAGAGGTTTTGGTGCTAATAAGTAGCTTAAACTGAAATGTTTCACAAAATGAGGAAAAAACATAAAATCTGTATGTTTAAATCTAATAATCCTGTTGATCATGCTGTTGTTTCATGGGTTTTAGCCAAGGTTGAAGCCAATTGTTCAGAGTGCTAAAAGCTAGTTAGCATTTAGGAAAAAACAAAAAAGCAGTGCTTGTGATTAAAAGGTAAAGAAAATAAATTTTAACCACCATGCTTCAGTGTGTTTTCTTAATAGTCAAACAGCTACAGCTAGCTTTGTGCTAAACTTGATCAGAATTGTAACATTATCTTGGTTTTTCCCCCCAAACAACACTGCAGTACTTTTTACAAAAATAAAAACACAAAAGGTTGACAATGAAACATTTACACAGTTCAGCCACTAGAGGCACAACAATCACATTTTGATTCAGACGACATGATGACATGTTTTAAAAAAGAATATGGGCACTTAAGAATTTCAATGCACATGGTGGAAAACAATCAATGAACTAATTACATAATGAAATGATAAATGGAAGAATCATGAAGTCAGTTGATTTGGTTATGATCGCTCTGGGGTTTTTGTTGTTTTATGACTGAAAGATATCACAAACCTTCTGAGATTAAGCAAAGTTTTGACATGCCTAAACATCTGAATTGTTCCACCTTAAAGCTGATGTAACTTAAATGCTAGATAATGTTTAAAAGTCTCATGTTTTTCTTTGTGGAATGTGCTATGTCAGCAACTATTATCCAATTTGTTTAAACCCCCCTCACCCAGACCCGGCGCTCCATCTGTACCCATCAGCCTGTTGTTAGAGAAGGGATCAGTCTAGTGGCAGTAGAGGAAATACCTATTTACCAGGTCTATTCAAATAGAAACTTAAAGGGCCACATCAACATGTAGCCTGGGGGAAACTCCCGCTGCCATATGAGCAAGCCATTGGAGCACACAGCTACCAAAATGAAACTGAAACTTAAAGTGAGCAGCTCACCCCGGCTATAGATGGTAGAAGTACAGAAAGAAGCGTGGTGGCAAAAGGAACTGGTCTGCATGCTTTTCAGCCTTGGTTTGTACTTTTATAATTTTATAGTTCAAGTTCATGAATTAAACCTTTTTTAAAGACTTCTAAAACCATCCAAACTTAGTGAATAAATGTTGTGTTTCCAGAATACCTTCAGGCAGAGTCTGTATCCATCGCTTTATCATAGAACGTGCTCACAGTCTTTGATCCATTTTGTAGCACATTAGCTTCCTGAATGGTGAATCCAAAGGGAACACTCACATAGTTGAATAATGGGAAACTAGACTTGTTGATTTTTTTTCTTTTTAGCTTGAATGAAAATCCAGTTTCCTTATTTTCATGCATGTAGGACCAGCATGACCTGGACGATGAAGAATCTACACCAATGTCTAAAGAGGGACGGTTTAAACTTAGTATGTTTGACACTCACATGGTGGTATGAGCATGCTTCTATCATACACTTTCTATAATGACAGGACATATGGAATCATATGGTTTAAAGAAAACACTTCATGAAATTCTGACAAGATACTAGAAGCTTCTATCACCCAAATCTGAACATTCTAGAATCCCAGGCCTCTTCTTTTCCATCACCGAGGCAACAAGCAGAAAGAAATGTGCGTGAAAAAGTTACTGATTCCAAATACGTTGATTTCTTTTAGTGTCCATCTGATAATATTAAAGGTGTTCTCACAAATATATAGTGTAGATTTATAGAGCTTGTTTTTTCTCTTTGCAACAGTTTTCTCAGGAAAAATATATGAGCACAAAAACCAAGCGCAGAAACGATGCTGTTAGCCACCATATCGACCCATTCACCCATTCAGACAGAATTAGCTTCGAGCTGTTGTTTTCTAAGGATGGATCAGTGTGAAGCTCTTTAAAGATCTTAAGGTTTATGAGAAGAAATAAACATTCCATATTAAAACAATCCTAATGTACAGAGAACGCTCAACAAGCTAAAAGTGGCCCAAGTGTTAGAACCACTGAGTCCAACTAAGACCTTATCTGTTCAGAATCAATGGATAGACCCCATCCGGAGGTCTAAATGATTAGATCCCCCAAAGAAAAGAGGTACCATACCTCTAAAAGAAGATAGGAACATTGAGGTTGGGCTTCAGGTCTACCGTTGAAAAACTCTGACCGTTCTGGATGGAGGCCAGTAGCAACTTCTTCATAACTTCCATTTCCAAGCACAATTTAATGTTAGACCAATTGAAAGTTCAGACAACCTGGCATGCTAAAGTCTACATTCTGAAGGTTAAATTGATATAATTTGTTTCACGACTGGGGCAACCATGGCTCAGCGGGAGAGAAGTTGTCCACTAATCCAGACGTCAGCGTTCATTCCCAGGCCCAAGCTATGTCATGAAGTACCCTTGGGCAAGATATCGAACCCCCAACTTCCTCCCGGGTGCCATGATACAGGCTGCTGCTCCTCAGGGTGGGCTCAAATACTATGTTGTACTGTGGTATATAAGTATGTGGACACCCCACCCCACCCAAAAAACATAAAATTACAAATAATAATATGTAACAATAAAGTCTTGGACATGGACCACGTTTAGCTTGTTGACCCTTCCTGTCTATTACATACAGTACAACAAGGCAGAACATTAGAAAACTGTCATCAGTTCAAACCATTCTCACCCATTTACATCCACATTTACAGATTCATGCCGTTGATATTTTTGATCCTTTATCCAACATTCAGAATATTGTAGATTTAAGATGCATTGGTTTTCAAGACACTTTCATCTCCATTCCTTGCAACCATCTGTTCTTCTGCATCCACTCAACCCTCAGCCGATCAGTCTAATGCCAACTAGGAGAGACGTCTTGAATTTGATCAACACCAAAGATTTCTTTCTGCTGCACACTCTCCCCAGTCCTCTTGATGATCTTTCGTCATTACAATCATCAGAAGTAGATATTTCCATTGAAGTTCCAATTATGTCATGGATTCCGAACCTTTTCCTTTTGTTAATCCTTTCTACAGTACAACGAGACATCACCACTGCTCTCCTGGTCCATCTCTCTTCTGCTTCCTTATCTCCACCCAGGCCTTTATCATTGCAGGTAGCGGTAGACTTTGAAGCAGTGGTTCCCAGAGTCGGCGACCACAACATGTCCATCTGAGGTCAGAGCCAGACCTTGTGGCCCATACAAGGGGTCCGCTGAAGTGTTGATGTATGACAGGAAGGAGCCGCTGCCATCAAAAACCTTTAAGTACAACCAGAGGGACAATGAGCTTATGGTTGGGGCGTGCTGTGTTTATATGCTGATGAAAGCTAGGAATCAGCCTTGTACCTGTATTCTGCTGTTGCCCCAGTCAGCTACGATGATGTTACCATTAACGTCCACAGCTACTCCTGTTGGAGCGTTGAACTGTCCGTTTCCTTCTCCGTTTGAGCCAAACTTCAACACCAGCTCTCCCTCGGGGGTAAACACCTGACCAGACATAGAGATTACAGATATAATTTTTTACAAAATATTATTTCGCATCAGTTTGCCTGAGTACCAATTGATTGTTGAGAAAACAAAGACAACAGGTTGTGCACCTTGACGGAGTGATTATGGAAGTCAGTTATGATGATTTCATTGTTCTTGTTCACTGCTGCAAAGTGTGGACCTTCAGGACACAAACACATCAGGGGATCGTTTTAGATGCATTTCAAAATTTACAGCTTCAAATATTTTGTTTTTGCATTTTAAAAAGGCATTGAGACCTTGCTAACATGTTTGTATTCAAACAAATGTTGGATTAGCTTTGCCAAAGTGGTTACAGAATCCTCGGTTGACCACAAATAAATTGGCAAACATCAAAATTATTATTAAAACTTTAGTACTTTACTAATACTTTAGTTTAACGTTAGCATAAGGCTACATCCTGAAGTCTTGGACACTACAGCACATTCAGGTATGACCCTGGGTTTAAAGTTTACCTGCAAACTGCTTGTCTCCGTTGCCTCTGCTACCAAACTTGGTGATGAGTTTTCCAGTCAGCTGGAAGATGAAGACAGTACAGGCTTTGTTGTCAACAACGATCACATGACCGTTTTGGTCCACAGACACGCCTTTAGGCCCCATGAGTCTACCGGAGCCAAGTTTAGCCTGAGGGAGAGCAAACACAACAATCACATCCATGTTAAGGCCGAATGGTGAATAAAAAGTAAAACTATTTAGATTTAAGTATCAAACCGTCTACCTTGAACTTGCCCTCAGAGGTGAAGATGCTGACCCACTTGTTGTCGTAGTCTGCGATGATGATGTCACCACTGGGGTGAACGGCGACACCTGTCGGACGCTGCAGTTGGCCAGGAGACCGCCCACGTACCCCAAATCGACTCTTAAACTCACCCTCGTTGGAGAAAATCTGGAGGTGTGAAGTATGGACTGAAAGTTAGCTTTTCGTTCACTAGGAAACCTTTAGAAGGTCTTAGGAGTGAGAAAACGAACCTGAACACACTGATTGTTGCTGTCAGCTATCAGAATCCTGCCAGTGGAGGAAGCAGCTACTCCTTGGAGGTTGGTGAATTCACCTTTATTCCTCCCCTTTGTTCCTAAAATCAAAACCATTAAATAAAAATGATGGCACGTCTGTTTTCTGATTATTCAAACGAACAACGTAACAATCGTTAGTTAGTCTGGGTTGAAACATCAAGATGTCTGATATTGCTTAAAGATTTATCGTCATCTTTAGTGTAATCCCGTCCTGGTCCTCTGGGTTTATCTTCACTTCTCCGACCTTCCGAATGAATCTCTCACCGATCTTAAAGATGAGGTCGTCCTCGATGGGATTCTGAGTTTTTCGTCGTGGGGTGCCCAGGGCACTGCTGGCCCTCTTGGAGCCCTTCTTCTTCTGTCCGGGGGACTTCCCTCGCCTCTTCGCCCCCTCAGAGGAACCTGTGGACGGGGTGGCGTTGGCTGCAGAGTTGGTTGCTGTTGTGGTGGATGGAGACACCTGGAGAGCCATTAGAGAGGTGACATAAAGGTTGAAGGATTCATTTTGGTGCCATATTTTTGTCAAGATGATCGGCCATGTACTTTCTAATCTTTAGATAAAACTGTGAATCTACCACAGCTTTGTTGACTAGACTTATTGATCATATTCTGACGAAACATGAATGACTGAATTTCCCTTGTAGCGATGAGTTGGACCCACCTCAGCCTCGGCCTCGGAGGCTCTGGTGATGGTCAGTTTGAAGGGACTTCCTTTGATGTGTTGGTCGTATAGACGGAGGGCCAGGGAGAAGTTGCCCTCTTTGGGAACCGTGTACACAAACTCGTACGTTCCATTCTTGTTGTCGACTATCTCCCCATCTACGATGCTGCCGTCGGGCGTGAATACCTGCACGATCACATGGTTTAGTCACTCTATCACAAACCTGTCCTCAGAATGATGCTACCACAACAAACCTCAGCTGACAGAATTGCATTGCCACTCTTGCAGGCTCCCCCTGACTTGTCTCTAGTTACTATGGTAACCGAGGCAGGATGTCCCACAACGCACTGCTCCAGCCCACTGCCCATGGCTTCGCTTTGACTTGCAACAGCGCTGAGGAAGAGGATGGAGATTAGTTTGAGTGAAACGCAGAGAAACGTTTATAAAACTCACTCACATCCTGTGTCCTGATGTTCTCACCTGGTCGTGACGATGGTTCCCAGGTTGTGGATGGATTTCCTCAGCCCGTCCGTCTCCATCACCAGATCCAGCTGGTCGTTCTCCTCTGGCTGACAGGGTAGTCTAAGTCTGGCCAGCTCCTTCAGCCGTTCCTCCAGCTCACGCTCCACTGGCAGGCTCGCCACACATGCCTCCCCAGCCAGAGCCTCCTCTGTCTGGGTGCAGGTGGCTGTGATGTCCCCCTCTCCGCGGACCAGGCTGTCGATCTGGGCTTGGAGAACCTATAAACCAAAAAACAGTCGTTCATTCTTATTAGGGATGACCCAATTTGATTGGGACAAAAAACATCTAGGTCATGATCTCGGTGTCAACGCACCTTTTGTTTGAGTCCATACGTGACCTCCAGCTCCATCAGCAGGACGCTCTTTCGAACGTCCAGCTGCTTGTGCAGGTCTTCAAAGCTGGACTGGATGTCCTCCTCGATGGAAGCTCTCTGATTGGTCAGCTGCTGGAGGATCTCCTTAACGAACGACAGGGCGTCTGAAATCTGGGGGAGTCTAGGGAATAAAAAGGATACATGGAGGAAAAGAGGAGGTTGTGGGTAAAATCAAAGTAGATGTCTTATATTTTATGAGTTGTCACTAAATTTGAAACATTTGTATAAATGTGAGTTTTTATCATTGAGTAAATAATGAAATATTTCATTTTTATTTTTATTTTTGCAGTAAATCTTGATGCATTCTCCTAACTGTCCACCAGATGTCAGTGTTTTCCTAACTCTTATTTATGCCTGTTAATTCTGTGTGTCTATTTACCAGCATGAAGTATTTTAAATGAGAGCTTTATTTTATGATATATAATCAACAGAACCATCCTGACATGGAGCACATAAAGAATAAAGGTTTCTGTGAATCTGTTTCTTTCTCATTACTACATTAGAATCATTCTTGATCTAAATAAAGAAAAGCTTCTTTTACCAAGTCGTTGCATGTTGTTGATGGTTCTTATCTCCATCCTACCTGCCCTGGACCGCCCCCAGCCTCTCCTGCAGCCTGCTCCTGTGCTGCTCCAGCGCCTGGCTGAGCGACACCTGGGGGTGGTCTTCGTGCTCCAACACACAGTCCTCACACAGCGCACACTCACAGTCCGAACAGTACAGGTCAGCCACCTGCAGACAGAGAGACAGCTGAGCCACCAGGACCTATACGCTCGTGCAGATTTCTACGTATTCTGTCTAAAACTCATCGTTACAGGAAAAGACTGGATAAATCCTGCACACGATCTTAAGGTTAGTGGATCCATCCATCCATCCATTTTCTGTAGCCGCTTATTCCTCCACAGAGGGTCGCGGGGCAGCTGGTGCCTATCTCCAGCGGTCAAGGGGCGAGAGGCGGGGGACACCCTGGACAGGTCGCCAGTCCATCGCAGGGCCACACAGAGACGAACGAGACAAACAACCACACACCCACTCACACCTAAGGACAATTTACCAGCCCAATTAGCCTGACAGTCATGTCTTTGGACTGTGGGAGGAAACCGGAGTACCCGGAGAAAACCCACGCACGCACGGGGAGAACATGCAAACTCCACGCAGAGAGGCCGCAGAGCCGGGACGCGAACCCACGACCTCCTTGCTGCGAGGCAACAGTGCTAACCAACTGCGCCACCATGCAGCCAGGTTAGTGGATTTCTTTTATAATATTTAAATCTCTGCGATGGACTGGCGACCTGTCCAGGGTGTCCCCCGCCTCTCGCCCCTTGACCGCTGGAGATAGGCACCAGCTGCCCCGCGACCCTCTGTGGAGGATTAAGCGGCTACAGAAAATGGATGGAT
Organism: Callopanchax toddi; assembly: GCA_006937965.1. Taxonomy (NCBI): domain Eukaryota; kingdom Metazoa; phylum Chordata; class Actinopteri; order Cyprinodontiformes; family Nothobranchiidae; genus Callopanchax; species Callopanchax toddi. The sequence continues at coordinate 464,231 of SSNR01000162.1, read as the reverse complement.
GGATGGATGGATATTTAAATCTTTAAAGTAATGTAGCTATTACGAGTGAGTCTCTAGTGTCAGATGACATCCTGGGTCAGACCTTTGAGGAAGACACCTCACTCTAAAGGCTGCTGACACACGATCGGCCTCCTGAGACTACCAATGCTTTCAGCTGGACCCTAGAGGCAGCGGAGGTCATCCATTACGTTTTCGAGGTAGTCGACCCCCCTTCACTGGACATCCCAAAAAACCAACTCCTTCAACCAAACTTCCAAGAGAGTCAATGCCCATGACCAGACTTCTGACCCCCAGCAGCCCAAAATCCCTCAGAGGATTCTGTGACCCTGACCAGACTCTTAGACTCAACACAACCTGAAACCTTGTCTAGAATTTGGAATCAATGTGGTGTACTTTTGTTTTTTAAATTATTTTAAGATCCACACAATGAAATCAAAATCCACAGTTGAGTTGTTGGTCCCGTTAGTAATTCTCAATATTTTACATTTTGAAAACAGAAACTCCCTTTCCTGTGTTTTAGAGCCTTGTAACTCAGGCGTGTCCAAAGTGCGGTTCAGGGGCCAAATGTGGCCCTCAGAGTGATTTTGTGTGGCCCTCAGCTGCTTTTAAAAATTATATAATTAGTTTTCCAGCAGGATTTTAATGCAGAGATGCCTTATGACATTTTTTAGATTTTTACTAACATGAGACCCAACAAACAAACAAAAACCCAAGTAAATTTAAATCTTTTTAAATGCTAAATGTATCATTCAATCAAAATATTCAATTTTTTTTTTTTTTTTTTTTTTTTTTTTGACAATTCAAGAGATATTAAGATTTCTGACTTTATTTCCTGGTAAAAAGAACCACAGATCCTCACTGAATTTTACCAAAACGCAGACTTGTGAGCTCTGTTCATAAAGCCTGAATAAATCCAGCAACAGGACTGAAGAAAGACCCAGATCCTGGTCTTGTTGCTGAGGATGGAACTAAATGTAGTTTCTAGAAACCTAAAAACAGTCGACCAATCAGATCCAGTGAATTTGATGCTTTTTATTATTGAGTCAAACATAAAGATCCCTGTGTCATATTGACAAAGACTGTTCATTAAAATGATCCAATATAGTGAATTTTTGAGCAGAACAAAATATTTTTTGCTTGTTTCTTTTAAGAAATATTCTAACTTTTGTGGCCCTCGAGGACTTGACACTTGGTGATTTTGGCCCTCATGTTGAAAAGTTTGGACACCGCTGTTGTAACCTATAATACTCACTTGCTGTAGGTATATTAACGTTTGCTCAGGGTTGTGCATGAGTTTAACTACAGTAGAGTAAACTCTTTAAGGTTAGGGTTACCTTCCCAGCATGTTGGGGACAGGTGTTCTTGCTGGGTGGAGCCTCCAGGACGGTGCACTCCTCACTGCTGCTATCTGGGGAGTGTTGGTGGGCCTCCATCAGCGAGCAGCAGCCTGGTGGGGGTGAACCTCCAAACACACCCCTCGTTCCTCGCTGCAGCCAGGAGAAGGGGCTTTAAGGTTCACCGCTTTGGTTTGGACTTGTTTTGGTTGATTTGTCCTGCTGGATTTCTACTTTATTCCATGGTTGATTAAAGAAGAGGGAGGAAACGTTCAGTCAGCTCCTCTTGACGCATCGTGGATCTTAGGAAGGACCTGTTATTGTCCAACATCTCAAGAACAAGGACTGAAATTCAGATTCAGTTTTTGATTTAATGGATTTTTCTGATTAATAATCCAAATCTGATTTAATGCATGGAAATCATCTCTTCAGTCTAAGAGAAATCTGCATCCTGTGAAACATCAGAAAATGGCAGAAGCGCTGCAGCAGCTCTCTGGTCCGCCTCAGGCATGATCTGGGTCCTCTATCATTTAATTCCCATGGGATTCAGGATGAAGATAGATCCACTGTGTCCTGCAGGGAAGAGAGAGCAGTGGGAATTAGATAGAAGAGCAGAAAAGTGTGTAAAAATAACCACATTTAAAGCTACGCTCCCAGATGTATCCTATCCTCTCATTTTGACTCGACTATACAAGACACTTGCATCTTGTGTCCTGATGTTCTCACCATGCAGTCATATGAGGCTTTTTGAAGATAGCCTTAAAATTTGCTCAGTAAGACACACACACACAGACACACACACACACACACACCACCATGACTTAAATAAAGGAATTCATATTAACGCCTAAAGATATAAAGAACTTTTTTTTCATCTCTTTGAAAACAGCTGGACAGTCTTTAGAAATCAATCCTTTTCTAAGCATTTTCTTCTTACGCAATATTCCAAATTTCTTTCAATTTTTCCTAATTTCATAAACATGTTTAGGAAAAAAGGGAAAAAAGGGGAAGGGAAGCTTCTTTAAAAAATTATTAATTATAATTTCTCTATTTCAAATTCTGAGTTACCGGCGAGGTTATCCACTGATCGTTAGGTCAGGGTTCAATTCCAGGTCCAAGCCATGTGTCAACGTATCCTTGGGTTCAGTGTGGTGCAGTTCATTTATCTGCCACTAGATGGAACTAGAAAGAATAAAATAAAATCCTGTCTTAGATCAGAAGAGTGTAAACCTCTCTGAACTGAGTTCAAATAACTTTTTTCAATTAAAAAAGCAAAAACTATAATGTGATTTTTTTTTATTTGTACTGCTAAAAATTCATTTTAAATGCAAACTTCTAACAAGATGAAAGTTTTCATTTATTGTTCAAAGGTGTCTGTAGATGTTTGACATGAGACATATAAATGGTCTTGTACTTAAGAAATAAAAAGCTTCAGATTCCCTGAATCTGATGGATTTTCTGGTTTCTTTGTTTTGAAAATAAAAGTTCCTCCAAAATCAGCAACAAGAACAGAGTCTGGGTCTTTGTTCAGTCCTGCTGCTGGATTTAGTCAAGTTTAATGAACGGTGCTCATAAATCTGCTTTGAGTAAAAGTCAGAGGGTTTGCGGTTCTATGAAAAGACAACGTCATCCCATCGGAGCACTTTCTCCAATAACAAACCAGAGACAGGGAATTATTGAGGAGGAAACAGAAGAAACTCAGAGTCCAGATATAAAGCAACAAGGAGGCGTTTAGGACAAAACTGGAGACCAAGTTTCAGCAGGTTGACGTCAGGATGTTGCTCTAAATGGAGCAGCCTCTACAAATGACTCAAAGACAGGAAATAAAATGATGTCACAAAACGAGCTGTTTCCTCATCAGATCACAGATGGTTCAGTCAGATCAGGTAAAACCTCTGGACCAATAGAAGGAGCCACAGACTGGAGGGAGGAGGATGGGATGTAAAGTCACATAAGAATAAAGAGCTTCAGATGTAGGTCACCAAAATGACTTCAAAGTGATGGAAAAGGAGGGAGACGGGGGAGAGAGGTTGGGGTTTCCATGGTAACAGACTGCATTTAAAGCGTGGAGGGGGGATGGAACCAATGTAGAGGAAATAAAACAAAACGTGAATAAATGATGGATCGTTCCTTCTTTAAATCCTAAATGTTTCCAGCTGGTAGTGGATGAATTCACTCTGAGGATCTGAGGCGTCACAGATCTCTGGTTTTCACGTAGACGTGATGCTGATGGGTCAGAGTCAGGGGGTCTGTCTGGAGTCTGACCTCGTGGAGGTCAAAGGCTCAGAGAAACAGACACCAGTCTAATAAAGAGGTGACCTCAGGAGGAAAACCCAGAAGTCATTTTAGAGGATTGTCTTTAATCGTCTCACTTCCTGGTTTTAGCTCTGCTCCAACACCAGCATCCTGTGGTTTTATGTGTTTAGTCTGTGATGGTTTCATCCTCTTTACTATCCTGTCAGTGTAGATTCATGTTTATAAGAATGGAGTTCATTGATGGTTTTATACCGACCTGCTGTGGTGCACGTGAACAGGGCAGTTTTCACGTTGATTTAGTAGCTACATTTAATGAATATTTAACCCTTTAACACCATCTGATTCACATATTTCTACTGTTATAGGAGCTTGATTTTTATTAGCTTTTGTTTTAAGCTGTTGATATTGGATCTTTAACAGGTTTTCTGCCCTCTGGTGGAGGGTTTAGGTACTGAATTTGGCAAGTACACATTTTATTTAGTTTGATTGTTGTTGCATTAATTACACAATAAATGTAATATAAATGTAAATGATTGCTAAATTAACATTAGTCAACAAATGTTCTAAACTTTAAAAAAAACTAAGCTGGGTTTGGTCACTTTGATTATTTGTTATTATAGAAGCCAAAAACATCTTAATGGTAACACAGGCTTTTGATGAGTTTTTATGCATTTTTAGTCGTTTTAATCTGCTTTATTCTATATTTTATTTTTATTGTGAATGAATCTGTCATTTTTATATTTGAATGGCACTAAATAGATTAACTTTAACTTTGATATTTTGCTGAATAAACGTATAAAAATAGATTTTATTCTATGGAGAATATGTATTTATATTCTGCTATCATTTGATCACTGATATTTAATAATTATTGTCTGGTGAACCAGATATTTTCACTCTGTCTTTGTTTGACATCTGAACTGAAGATTGAATAATTTATAGAGAGGAGGGATCGTAGCTCTGAGTACGATGGGATTCATCCTGTTTCAACACCTCCCCCAAAACATCACCGCCTCCACACACACACACACACACACACACACACACACACACTCACACACACGCACACACACACACTCACAATCAGAAGGCAGATACACACACACTTCCATTCAGGGATTTTCTGATGTACGAAGCTGCAAAGGATCATGGGACTCAGTGTGTGTGTGTGTGTGTGTGTGGTGACTGTCTGTGGCTGTCACTGACTCAGAAACGTTTAGACCTTTTTGTTGAATGAAGAAACCATTTCAGAGGAGTGTGTTTCTGTTTCACACACGACCTGACCCCGTTTGACCTCAGGATTAGTTAAAAAACAGATCTGATCAAAATGGATACAAACAAAAATAAACAATTGTTCCAAAAGGCTGAGAGACGTGTGGTGGGAGCTACCACATGACTGTAAATAAATTACATTTATTTAAAAATACCTGTATGGATTTTAGAAAAACTGATTCATTTAATTTAGTGATGTCATATAATTAGATTTAATGTGCTTTAACGAGGAGGAAATCTTAACTAGACATGGAAACATTTTAGAACGTTGTGCTTTAGTTACAGTTAGCATCCACTTAGAGTCATTTCTTTTGGATCAAACTGATAAAAATACTAACCAGAAACACATTGAAGTAAATAAATGTCCACTAAAAGTCCAACGGAGCACCTTTACCCAGAGTCCAATCAGCATCAATACGGTCCGAGACAAGCAGCAGGCTGAGTGAACGCGGAGGAAACCAGATCATAAACCATGTGTTTAAAACTGCTGTGTGACCAGCTGCTGCTTCAGTCCAGCAGGACGGAGCAGGTCTCAGTCCTGAACCAGAGACCTGAACCTAACACACCTCCATCATAATAATAATAAACTTTATTAACAGACACATCGGTCCAAAACATCGGTTAAAATACAAAGGCATTAAATAGATAAAATAGAATGCATGACAAAAATAAAATACATCAGCATTAAGATGTATACCTAAAAAGCCAAATAGATAAAATTACATTAAGAGAATGAATAAAATACATAAAAAACACAAGATAATCAAACAGTCTAAAATATATAGAGAGCGCTAATCCAGTGTTTCCAGTAAAACGATGTATATCTGGTGTCACTGTGTGCAGGAGAGGCTAATGCCTCAATGATCTCATTATTAGTTCTTTAATCTAGACATGAATTTGTACATGAAGTTCCTCCATACAGCACTAAATCCAGGAACATTGCAAACATACAGTATGACTCGCACTAGTACACCTCGGAAGTTTAAATAAAATTCTGAATGCATCATTATACGCAACTTTTAACTTCCTCATCTTTTCCATTTTAAAATGGCACCATAGCTGGGCTGTGTCCATCATGTGGAGGGTCATTAAGTCCAGGTCAGAAAGCTTCCAGCAGCTTTGGTTTGGTTTATATAAACTACACTTGAACCCATGGGTGTAGATTTGACATTGACATAGACGACGTGTCCCCCTATAATTAAATCCAAGGGTGCAGAAATAGCGCTGCATCCCCACTAATAACACATGCAGCCCAGTGGACCAGCTGGACCTGTGTCCAGGGTAAGGGGGCCTACGTGTCTGGATCGACCGGCGCAAGCCCCCACCCCCACGCCGACAGCACCTGCTCTGGGTCTGGGTGTACCGGGCTGCACTGACCACTGGGCATTTTCCTGGTGATAGTAACTTTGGGCCGGTCTGGACCAGGACCAGTGTCACAGGACGGATCGCTGTAATCTGCACTTCCTGTTTCAGCGCACCCTCGAACCCATCCCCCCACCCCACAACTCCTCTATGCCACCCCCCCAAACAACCCCCCTTCACGTCCCATTCTGGTCCCCAGCAATGACAAAAGAAAAACTACGCCATTGCCTGAACCTGTGAGGTAAAGCTGACAGACAAACAGCTCCCTCTAGTGGCTGGCTGCAGCAATGGTTTTAAGTCCTGCCCCTTAATTTAGCTGAACAAGACATAAATAAAAATATTAAAATGACCCAATCCGATCTCAAGTACCAGAATGAAGTCCTATACTATTTAGTTATAACCCATGTTTCCTGTTACCCTCATAAACATGAGTATCATTCTGTTAATCTGTGATTTAAGGCCTCTGAACCAAAACAGACCAACAAAAACCACACTAAGATGTCAGCAGAACAATGGTGGACAGGTCGGTGTCCCAGCAGCTGTCTGACACTGATAAAACCAATAAACCACCATCAGAGGGTGTTTAATGTCAGCAGACATGGCGTTAGCGCAGGCTGTCCTTTGTCAGAATGTTTTAACACGTTGTTGTTCATTTGAGACAGAAAAAGATAAAGTGGGTTTTAAAAACACAAACATAACCGTACAGATCCCTGTCTCTGCCCAGTTCACAGAGGCTCTCTGGTTTACTCCAACATCAGGACGGTGGACCTAAATAAAACCTCCACACAGTTAGAGAGAAGATTATTGGATGGGATTTCAGCTTTACAGATAAAGTTCTGTGTTGAAAAGACTTTCAAATCACGGTATATCAGTAGAAGGATGCTGAACTGGAGATGCTAGAGGAAGACCAAAGAGGAGATTTACTGTATGGATGCAGTGAAAGAGAACATGAAGCTGATTGGTGGAGAGTAGAGGACGTAGAGGACAGGGTTAGATGGAGACACAGGAAAAGAAGACCATTTCTTTTTAACTGATTGGTCATGGATAGTTGGTGGTGATTCATAGTGAAATCTTTAACACCACGAATAAATAGCAGCTGGTTAAATAGACTAGTCAAGAAAGTATTCCTGGATGTAAATCTGAAACTGACTGGAATCAGTCCAATTCAAGATGGCCACCACTCCTAGTTTAAGTTCAAAAATGTCAATAACTCAGTCCGTTTCACAGATGGAGTTTGTAAAATTTGAGAGTCATTTAAAAGATGTAAGCTGAACTCTGCACGTCGTGCAACATCATTGCTTCAAATGTTGGCCTTGACTGTTAGATTCAAGATGGCCGCAACAGCTAATCAATACCAGCAATCATTAAAAAAATCATCTTTTCAGTCAGTTTTACAGAAATTAAGCACACGTTTAGTGTGATAGTTCTTATAAGAACAAGTTGTTTGAGGTGTTGAATCATATTTCCACTACGGAGAAATCCAGTCCAAATGGGACCAAAAACCACTCCCTGAGGGACCCCGTGTGAATTCAGTCTTCTGTGATGTTTAATAAAATTACATTCCTGTTCTGTGGAAAGACCTGAATCATTTTCGTTTATGGAACTGAGTTTAAAACCAGTCTTAGCTTAAATAATGTGAAAAACCCCAGTGAATTTATGGTTCAGTGAGCGGACCAATGAGCTCGCATTCAGTAAAATTAAAAAACCAGACCAGACTCCATCAGCTGATTACTGACCTCAATACAAGGTCACGTCAGGGAAACACACTGGTGAAAAGTCAGTAAATCTACAAGCAACAAGGAGACCTCACACACACACACACACACACACACACACACACACACACACACACACACACACACACACACACACACACACACACACACACAGGTAATCTGATCTGTCTCAAATTGTGTTCCCATGGGAAAGTTCACTCTTTGTCTTTTTCACTCGTTTGTTCTGTAACTGTTCCTGTTTTAACTTTAGATTATTGTAATATTTTATGTCAAACTGCTAAAACGTTTCATAGCATTTTTTTTACATTTGTATTAATGTTTAGTTATTTAAGCTTTTTGAGAGTTTTTATATTTGTCTGTCCTTCATTATAATCATTCTGTATCCAGTAGAGAATCTTTTGAACTTGTTTGTTCTTATTGAAGTTGATTTTTATCCATTTATTGCTGATTTGTGCAACGTTTACAGATGTTTACATCTCCTGGTAATAACTGGGCTTGTTTGATTGTCATTTTTAAATGTTTTTAATCCATTTAGTCAATTATTGTCATCAGTTTTTTAAAATCTCAGTGATATGTAGCTGTTTTTGTAACATTTTAAGGTAATTTGAGTCTTTTTAGTAGTTTTGTGCATCCTTTATACCTCTTATATTATTAATTGAACATGTTTATATGTTGTGTTTGAACTGTCTGTTGGAATTAAATGGTTGATTTCATAACTTTATAAACTGATTTTATCTCTGTTCATGGTCATGTTGTGTGTCTTTGCAGATATTTTGCATCTTTTCAGAGTCGTTTTGGATTTTTTTCTCATTTTTCCAGACTAGATTTCCTAACAGTTTTACCCCCATCCTCTGACTGGATGTGTGGATCTGTGGCTCCTGACGGAGAATCCTCTGCAGCTGGTCGGTTTCTGTGCTTTTCTTTTTCCTGTGACGAGACCCCGGTTTCTGCTCAGAGAAGTGACGTACCTCCTGTTTCTGTTAGCACTCAGGATGCTAACGTGCACATACAGGCCTGACAGCACACACACCCACCTACACACACACACACACACACACACACACACACATGCAGGAAGCTGACATGGATCAGTTAGAGCCTGCGTTCATTCATTCAATCTGTCCATCCTCATTTCCTTCATCCCTCCTCAATCCCCTCCACTCTTCCCTCATCCCTCTCTCTCAGGCAAACAGAGCATGCTACAGCTGTTCCTGCCATCCTCAAACATTCCTCCACCCATCCACCAGTCATCCATCCATCCATCCATCAATCCATCCACCCATCCATCCATCAGTCTTTTTATCCATAGAATAAAAGCAGGACTCACCCTGATTTCCAGGCAGCCAGCGTCTGTTTCCCAGCCTGAAGCCATCGCGTCATGATACAGTCTTGTTTGCTGCCTCTCCTCTCCAGTGTGTGTGTGTGTGATAGTGTGTGTGTGTGTGTGTGTGTGTGTGTGAGTGTGGGAGAGGGGGGAGGATATCATCGTCACGGCAACACCAGCAGCTTGCAGCAGCACCACCACCACTCAGGAGCAGGAGGTGGGGGTGGGTGGAGAGGGTGTCATATAATCTGCTCCTGCTGCAGCCAATCAGGAGCAAGACAGGGGAAAAGGAGGGAGGTGATTGGTTCAGAGATCTGTCTGTCAGGTGGTGGGTGGGAGCTGTTTGTCTTCTACTTTATTTAGGTCTCAACCTGTGATTTCACAGATGATGATAGATAGATAGATAGATAGATAGATAGATAGATAGATAGATAGATAGATAGATAGATAGATAGATAGATAGATAGATAGATAGATAGATAGATAGATAGATAGATAGATAGATAGATAGATAGATAGATAGATAGATATTTTCTTCATCAAGGGCTCAAATTATCTCTTTGAAAAGCCTCAGTTTGGAGAAACAGAGAGTATTCGTTGAAATAATATAATTAAACAAACCATTCAAAACTGATACAGCTACAGTTAGAGGAAGCTCTGCACCACTTCTGCAGGATTTCATATTTTACCCCAGAATAACTGTGAAATATGACATCATTGTCAGCGTTAATGTTTTCTGAGTTCATTGTTTTATTGCTTAGATCTAAAAACCCTGACTGTAGTATTTCAGGACCCACATTAGGGTTCCGACCTCAACTTTGGGAACCTCTGCTTAAAGCAAATTAAAGGGGTATTTGGCTCATTTTGAGGAGACGTTCTATCAGTTATTTTTTAGCATTCAGACATAAACAACAACAACAAATACACATTATAAATATTTTATTAGTATCCAGGCTGAAATTATAGCTATACAGTTTGCTTTTAAGATATTGACTCATTTTGTTCTGTTTTTCACCATGGCTGTAGATGTTTGCCATATTGGAAAAATCTACATTAAACTACAGCAGCTTAAAGTACAATTCCTAGTCAAAAAGTATACAGGTAAATAAATCTAAATGTCTGGTATCTTATATTTTGTTTTTGTTGTATTTTTTTTGCTATTAAAACGAGTTAATTTTGCTATTCAAAACCGTGTTCCCGCTTCTTCCGCCTCCCGTCCAGCAGGAGGTGCTAAACCGCCACAAACCGGTTCCAGCTTCCGCCATGACGCCATATTTAAGAGGCGGAAGACGCTGCTTCGGTCACTTTTTACCTGGAGACGACAGAGGAGGTTTACGCTGCTGAGAATGGTGATTATGAGTTAAATAATGTAATTTACTAGGTTAATGTAGCTTAGTTCAGGTTAGTTAGTCGGTGTTTAGAGGTTTAATCGTGACCTGTAACCGAAAGGAGGCATTTATTTAGCGGATGGATGGAGATTGTTTCACCGTCAGGGCCGAGTCCTTACCCACGTTTAACGTTTTATCGACCCGTGAAGAGTAGATTTTGAAAAAATAATGCTTTTAAAAGTAGTTTATCATAGCAGATTAATCTAAACCACTGTCCTTTATGCTGTAAAGTCCATATTAATTGTTTAAATTAATGTATATCGTGTTTTCTTAACGAATCTGTCATTTAAATAAACATAATGTAAAGGTTATAAACTTAAAATCAACTCTATAAACCTTCTGGAGAGGTTTTCAGCAGCTAGCCACGTGGTGTTGGGTTGATGTGATTGATAACTTTATCATGTTAGCCTCATTGTGTTCAAAGTATTACAGAGCTGCCAATAATTGATTTTCTCCTTATTGGAGCATTGAATGTAGTTTTAACTAAATTAATTTAGAAATTTTCATTGTAAACTCTTACGATTGATCATCATTATGTGTAACTGTAATAGAGTGTGTATTACAACTTTTATTATTCACATGTTCCTTGTAGTCTTTCCAGAAATATTCATAGGCTAAATTCATGCAGAAGGTACAAAGAAAATAGTGAACTAAAAAATTTTTTTTTAATTGGGGGCGGGATCACCTATATTTCAGTAGTCAACTGCTTGTCTACATAATGTAATGAAAAATAACTGATTATTTGCATGAAAGAACCACTAAAAAAACTTTAAATGTTTGCAACAATGTATAGCATTATTTTTAATGGGTTATAAGTATTGATAATACGTGTCTGTCTCCCCTCAGAGTCTAAAGGTTCCTGTAGAGGATGCCTGCAGCAGCTCGGATCAGGTCAGTCCAGCTCTTGGTTCCTTATAAAGCGTCCTCCTGCGCTGTGATGTTTTTTCCTGCCATTCGTAGTTTCCACCAGAGGTCTCACAGACCAAAGATGGTTCAAATCTTCCTTGGATGTCTGAGCGTTTATTTTACTTCAAAGTCTTTAGACGTGAAATCCGTTGCTGCTCTGATGCAGTTGATGTCCCCACAGGTTTCGTCCAGTCGCCACACAGAATGGCCTTCATGGCCACCGTAGCGGTGATGCTGAGGTGTTGTGAGATGGACTCGGATCATACCTGAAGGTGCGGGCACTACTGAGCATGTGGGAAGGTGAGTTTTATTGCCTGGGGTTTGTGGGGTTCTTGCACATGTTCAATTAAAACAAACGATACGAAAAGAAAACAGGCTGTTGGTCAAAGTGTAGAAACTATTTGAATAAAGACACATGCACTTTTAAGGAATTCTGGTTTCTTTAAGGTGGAGTGGGGAAACCTTCCAGCAACACTGTTCGGATTGAAGTGGTTAGGGCTAGGCTAATGGTTCAGTTTTCCAACAGAGTAAAATGAATGGAGCCTGAATAGTTTCTCCCCAAGTAGTTTATCGTCCGCCTCGTTGGTAATTGCTTTAGTTCCTCATTTGTAAGCCACTTTGGTCAAAAGTGTCATGCAATTACATAAACGTGACAAGACATTGATGAGCTTGTGCTTCCTTTTTTCAGTCTACCTTAATTTTGTACATTTTAGAGGTTTTTGGCTCAAATCCATTTGGGATGTGGAGCAAGCGCTTTAGGCTGGGTGTAGTTCACTCTTTGACCTCTTGATGGCAGCAGAGTACCGCTAATCCTAGGTGCACGTTTTTTTTTTTTGTCCTGCTCTCTAATCTTGCAGTAAAGTATTTAAATCTTGTTCTCTTTCAGGTTGAACATCTCTGGAGTCAGTTCCTCTGGATCAGCTCTGATGCCCAGACCCTGCAGCAGGTGTGTGTATTCAGGATTATGTTTGGTTTTGGTGCTCGCTGTGATGATGTTTTTTCCTGCCATTCGTAGTTTCCACCAGAGGTCTAAAGACCGAAGATGGTTCAAATCTTCCTTGGATGTCTGAGCGAGTTAGAATGATAAATTGATGTCATGTTAGTCTTTCCCTTTTATTCTAAAGTTGTTTTTTTCCTCTTTCAGGATCAAAGAGTCTGTAGGCATAACTCAAAAATGAGTGGGATGAAAGTCTGCAGGTTTGTATTTATACCTGGTTTTAGTGAAGCGCTAGCTCTTCGCTGTGATGATGTTTTTTCCTGCCATTCGTAGTTTCCACCAGAGGTCTAAAGACCGAAGATGGTTCAAATCTTCCTTGGATGTCTGAGCGAATTAAAACTGTTCCAGAACATTTATCGGTCATATTTTCACCCCTGAAGTGAACTTGTTCGTTTTGTGTTTCAGGCTGACGGTCTGGTGGTGATGCTCTGATGTTCGGGGCGTCCTGTTACAGGAACTGAAGCACCAGTAGTTGTTTCCAGGTTGGTAATTTATTTTAATACCAGTCTAGTTGGATAAAAGCAGCTGGGTGTATTCGCTGTGATGATGTTTTTTCCTGCCATTCGTAGTTTCCACCAGAGGTCTAAAGACCGAAGATGGTTTAAATCTTCCTTGGATGTCTGAGCGAATTCTTTTGCCGTTCTGAATGTCGTCATGACTTTAGCTTTTAGTGACCAGCTGTCTGTTTTTATTCCTCACAGGTCAACTGCCTTGTCCTGCTGGCACCATGGATGGAATTTGACCTGGAAGCTCTTATTTTGAAGGATTGGAATTGAACCTGGCCTTTTTTCTTTCTTTTTTTTTTTTGCTAATCTGTTCCTGAAGGCTAGTTTAGTGTGTTTGACCATTGTGAGATTGGCTTCATGACCTCTTGGTTGTGATGGCTAGTTCTGCTGTTGGTGAGCTCATGAGTGAGACTTGATGTTTATGGTGACAAACAGTTTTTCTATGTATTGTATCTCTGATTGTGTCAGAATAAATTAAAAGTGAAATCAAACTGTTTAAGTTTTTACAGTTCACTAGTCTTCATAAATACTGGTATTCCCTGGTTAGCCTTTTTTAAGCTGGAGAAGTGCTCAGTATATATTTTTCGTGTGAAGTCCATACTTGAGAAGTTTAAGGTTGTCATGAGCCACTATTTTCACCTGCTCAGATATTGTACGTGAATAAGTTTTTATGTTAAGAATAAAATCTGTTGGTGTGAGACATGAGAGCCTTGTGTTCTTCCTCAAAACATCAAATTCCTGTGATACAACAAAGATTTGGGTCACTTGAGTTAAGCTGTTGTATTAAAGAGCATATTTTAAGTTAGACACTCCCTTAAACAAATGTTTAGAGAAATATAATAGAAACTTTTTCTGAATAAAAATTTACACAAATTCAGCTTATTTAGGCTCTTGGATTCGTTTTTGTGAGAATTGTCAATTTTTTCACCAAACCGGAAGTGACGACAGTTCAGGGAGACCGTTCGTTCTCTATATAGAAAACTGATCCACTTATCACTACTTGTGACGAGCAAAACAAACCCCCAGAGTGCCGTTATTTTATTACTTTATTACTATAGTGAGCAGTTATTAAGATAAAAAAAAAGATAAAAACAATCAGTCCTGTAAGGCTGTACCCTGTCGGTCCAGCTGTAGACCGTGACCCACCTCCTCACTTGGGTCTGGATAAAATACCAGCGTTTAGCACCAGGTTTTGATCATCAGAGCTCCAAACATTGAGCTGCGTTCAGGTGGATTGTTAAGAAATGAAAGGGTTTATAAAAAGTTTCACAGGATACAGCTAAACGGTTCGAGGCTGACCGAAACAGTGTCGGGTCAGGCTGGAAACCCCGCCGTGAAGACCCTCTTGGTAGCCCCGCTGGGAACGGGAATCCCCTCTTGGTAGCCCCGCTGGGAACGGGAATCCCCTCTGGAGAGCATTGCGGCATGGATTTACTGTACCCCGCCAGCCAGGTGAGGGTCAGACACCTGAAGGAAATGCTCTCATGAAATCGCGGACCGGTACCGGATTACGACCCACCACGAACCGTACCAAACCTGGCATGGAAACGAGACTCAAGTCTCCCAGTTAGCTCCTGTTAGCTGCTGTGTGCTAACAGCGGTTCCGGTGAATGGATCGAAGTAACGGCGCCTGTTTAGAGTCACACTGAATGTTTTTCGTCGGTATGTGGGACTCCATCACATCCAGTCCTGGACTAGACCAGGACCGCCGGAGTTTTTCGTCTCCAAACAGAAGTCACCGTACCGGTAAGGAAGCCGTCCCGTTGTTGACTCAGTGTCCTGACAGACTGGTGATTGGCATTCATAAACATAATAATTTAGCATTTTTTATTAAAATGAATACACACCGACTCGATTAAAGAGCGCTCTAACCTAAAACTAACAACTCATCGCCGACAGCGAGCAGGCAGCTGGCAGACTAGAGCGGTGCCAGTCTGAGATGTTAAAGTAGTTTAGCTTTAAAAAATCTACACAATGATTAAAACAAGCATCTGTTACACAAACTCCACACAACAAAGGGCTCAAATGATCATATTTATGGGATTATTGATCGTACAGAGTGTTAAATTATCCTACAAATACTTTATTTATCTACATCTGACAACACTGTAAGCAGCGCCACCTAGCTAGGAGCTCCCTTAGCTGACGTCACAGGTCCACATATGAAAAAAAAAGCGTTTTTAGAAGCTTTGCAAAAAGGGGCACTTTGGACTAGAAAAATGGTTTAACAAAATGTATTGTAAAACAAAATACCCTCAATAAACATTTCAAATAGTATTTTTGGACAGAGTTTTATCAGAATAATAAAAAAAAAAGAACTTAATATATGCTCTTTAAGTCTTCAGGAAACATTAAGGTCCCCTAGTAATTTTTAATCTGTCATTGTGTCAATTTAGTAAAAATTGCTGGGACAAAATTCAACGTTCTTGAAGTTCAGTTGAGGGTCATAAAGTGTCTGTGGGCCACAATAACGTGTTGGACCTCTCCTCTAGTAGCCTAGTAAACTAGACCGTCGGTTCTCTATATAGTCTGGTTTACCAGGCTACACAGTGGTTCCCAAAGTTGGGTTCGGGACCCCACTGTGGGTCCTGGGATGTTCTCCAGAACTAAAAGTGAATTTAAAATTCTTGCCAATAACATTTGCCCAAACAGTTGAATAAATCTGGTATAATTGTAGATGTCTGTTATGTCCTTGTTTCATTAGTTTATTAGCAGTGTGTGTATATTTTGTCGATGGTTGGGTCACACGAGTCTCACTGTTATTTTGTGGGTC
>SSNR01000162.1:421554-448082 GCA_006937965.1 Callopanchax toddi | reverse complement strand
CCTGTAAGGCTGTACCCTGTCGGTCCAGCTGTAGACCGTGACCCACCTCCTCACTTGGGTCTGGATAAAATACCAGCGTTTAGCACCAGGTTTTGATCATCAGAGCTCCAAACATTGAGCTGCGTTCAGGTGGATTGTTAAGAAATGAAAGGGTTTATAAAAAGTTTCACAGGATACAGCTAAACGGTTCGAGGCTGACCGAAACAGTGTCGGGTCAGGCTGGAAACCCCGCCGTGAAGACCCTCTTGGTAGCCCCGCTGGGAACGGGAATCCCCTCTTGGTAGCCCCGCTGGGAACGGGAATCCCCTCTGGAGAGCATTGCGGCATGGATTTACTGTACCCCGCCAGCCAGGTGAGGGTCAGACACCTGAAGGAAATGCTCTCATGAAATCGCGGACCGGTACCGGATTACGACCCACCACGAACCGTACCAAACCTGGCATGGAAACGAGACTCAAGTCTCCCAGTTAGCTCCTGTTAGCTGCTGTGTGCTAACAGCGGTTCCGGTGAATGGATCGAAGTAACGGCGCCTGTTTAGAGTCACACTGAATGTTTTTCGTCGGTATGTGGGACTCCATCACATCCAGTCCTGGACTAGACCAGGACCGCCGGAGTTTTTCGTCTCCAAACAGAAGTCACCGTACCGGTAAGGAAGCCGTCCCGTTGTTGACTCAGTGTCCTGACAGACTGGTGATTGGCATTCATAAACATAATAATTTAGCATTTTTTATTAAAATGAATACACACCGACTCGATTAAAGAGCGCTCTAACCTAAAACTAACAACTCATCGCCGACAGCGAGCAGGCAGCTGGCAGACTAGAGCGGTGCCAGTCTGAGATGTTAAAGTAGTTTAGCTTTAAAAAATCTACACAATGATTAAAACAAGCATCTGTTACACAAACTCCACACAACAAAGGGCTCAAATGATCATATTTATGGGATTATTGATCGTACAGAGTGTTAAATTATCCTACAAATACTTTATTTATCTACATCTGACAACACTGTAAGCAGCGCCACCTAGCTAGGAGCTCCCTTAGCTGACGTCACAGGTCCACATATGAAAAAAAAAGCGTTTTTAGAAGCTTTGCAAAAAGGGGCACTTTGGACTAGAAAAATGGTTTAACAAAATGTATTGTAAAACAAAATACCCTCAATAAACATTTCAAATAGTATTTTTGGACAGAGTTTTATCAGAATAATAAAAAAAAAAGAACTTAATATATGCTCTTTAAGTCTTCAGGAAACATTAAGGTCCCCTAGTAATTTTTAATCTGTCATTGTGTCAATTTAGTAAAAATTGCTGGGACAAAATTCAACGTTCTTGAAGTTCAGTTGAGGGTCATAAAGTGTCTGTGGGCCACAATAACGTGTTGGACCTCTCCTCTAGTAGCCTAGTAAACTAGACCGTCGGTTCTCTATATAGTCTGGTTTACCAGGCTACACAGTGGTTCCCAAAGTTGGGTTCGGGACCCCACTGTGGGTCCTGGGATGTTCTCCAGAACTAAAAGTGAATTTAAAATTCTTGCCAATAACATTTGCCCAAACAGTTGAATAAATCTGGTATAATTGTAGATGTCTGTTATGTCCTTGTTTCATTAGTTTATTAGCAGTGTGTGTATATTTTGTCGATGGTTGGGTCACACGAGTCTCACTGTTATTTTGTGGGTCAGAACCCAAAGGTCTGGGGGCCACTGCTCTAGAACTATTTAAACAGGTTTCTAATGTTAGGGTAACGACTCAAACACAACTCGTATGTACGGTGACTGTGGAGTTGTTTTAGGGGTAAATTAGATTACATAGGTAAAACTTCCTTATTTAGCTTTTATTATTGATGCCATATATTGTTTAGAATCAGTCAAATCAACATGACACCAGGTGAATGAAACGCCTGCTCTGACAGCAGGCTTGTTTTAGTGCTAATATAAGGTGAGTGGTCATAAAGTTTAGGCTGTGACGTTTTAACATTTCTGTATAAAATACTAACTAGCGGAACAAAAGTCTATAAAACCTGTTGAGCAGCATCAAATGAGCGGAGGTTCGCGCTCTGACTTTGACCCTCCTGCCTTCCCGTACACACGCCTCGTAGCAGCTAGTGGGGCCGGGGTTCGGCTCGGTTCCGTTCGGCTGCACCTGAAGAGGAGCGACAATGGCAGAGGTTCATCCCCAGGTGAGTTCTCTGACTAAATGAAGCGGCTCCTCCGTTACATCTGACGGTTTTTAACTTCTGAGTCAAACTGCTGCCGACATGCTAACCGGCTAACTTGCTAACTAGCCGCTGATGTTTTGACGTGGCATTGCTAAACGTGATTTTAGAACCGTAAATTCGGCTTTCCGGGCGCGTTTTATTCTGTGGACCGCTGAACCGTCACCGTTTATTCCGGTGACCCGTAAACCTCCAGCTGCTGCTGCTTGTCTCCACAGGACGACCTGCTGAAGATGACCCACAGAGAGAACTGGAAGTGAGTCCGAGCAGCTGCTTCTCACCCAAAGCCCGCTCCGTTAACCCTGACTCCGTTAACCCTAACTTATTCACCTCTTCGTCTGCTCCCGTCCGCAGGACGCAGCACGAGCGTCTGCACGTGAAGCACCGGGGTCACGAGGCCATGCACGCGGAGATGGTTCTGATTCTGGTGGCCACGCTGGTGGTGGCCCAGATCGTCCTGGTGCAGTGGAAGCAGCGGCACCACCGCTCCTACAACGTGAGTGAGGGTTCGATTCCCCAGACTGGAGTAGGTTCTACCACAGACACTGCTCCAGGGAAGGTGTTCTATACTGCAGCGTTTACTAGATCTAGGTTATTTAAGAAGGAATCACAATACACGGAGTCACCACTGGATGAAGGTCTGCGTTTAGCTGTGGGTGGTGGGATATACACATACCCACAGAATCCCATGGAAAAAATTAGATAATTCATGTAAATAACTAAAGAATTATTGTTTTTATAACCAAAGAATTCCATGTAAATTACTCGAGAGGTGCTGTGTTTATAACCAGAGAGTTATATTCAAGTCACCAGAGAATTCCATGGAAATAACTAGAGAATTTGTGTCTTTATAACCAGAGAAATCCATGGAAATAACTAGAGAATTCATGTAAATAACTAGAATTCATGTAAATAACTAGAGAATTCATGTAAATAACTAGAGAATTCATGTAAATAAATAACTAGAGAGATGCTGTGTTTATAACGAGAATTCTCTATTCAACTAACCAAAGAATTCCATGGAAATAACTAAAGAATTGGTGTTTTTTTTAACCAGAGAATTCCATGTAAAAAACTAGAGAATTATTTTGTTCATAACCAGAGAATTCTATTCAAATAACCAGATAATTCCATGTAATTAACCAGATAAATCTGTGTAAGTACCCTGAGAATTTCATGTAATTGACACAATAATTCTAACATTTAGTAACCAGAGAGTACCATGTAAATCAGAATTCCATATAAATAATTACAGAATTAATTTCAATTTGAACACATTTTACTGTTTTTGTAAAATCACAGTTTAAGTTTGTTTTTCAGAAAGAAAAACAGATTTTCTCCTCTCTTATGTTTTCATAATTTCACTCTTAACTCTTTTGTAAACAAACTTATTCCTCTCACACCTTCACAACAAGTCAGTGGCATTAGTTCAGGTTTTTCTGTTTCAACTCTAAATCTTTAAAATATTTCTGTTATTTCTAACAGTTTAGATCAGATCTTCAGTTTTCTGCTGTTTCTTTCAGCATTCAGTTAGCATTTCTGCAAAAAAACAAAAATCTACTTTTTCTAGTTTTTGTCATTCTTCATATTTTCCTCCCAGGCTCTTACACAAAACAGTCACCATGTTGTAGTTTTTTCTCATGCTTAGTCTTTGAATTGTCCAGCTAAAAATAACAGTACAGCTAATGAGAGCTCAGGTCTTCAGCTGATTGGTTCAAGCAGCTTTTCTTTTTTCTAGTTTCAGTTTAATTCAGCAGATTTTTCTCTTCGCTTCTCATAAACCTGATAAATTACTGCTGAATCAGAATTTCTAGTAACTCTGTTTCCTCCAGCTGGTGACGCTGCTCCAGATGTGGGTGGTTCCTCTCTACTTCACCATCAAACTGTACTGGTGGAGGTTTCTGTCCATGTGGGGGATGTTCTCCGTCGTCACCAGCTACGTCATCTTCAGAGCCACGCGCAAGCCGCTGTCCTGCAGGACGCCGAGGTGAGCGGGCAGCGTTTTTAGTATCCCTATTATTCAGCCTGTTAGTTTATTTAATGCTTTCCAGAACATTAATGTTGTATAAAAGCTAGCAGTCACCAGATCTCCAGACTTCAGAGTGTTTGTGACAAACTTTTTCAGCATATTGTCAAATTCTAGTCCAATCCTAAAATTTAAATGTCTTCAAAACTATAAAACAACTCAAGCAGACATAGTTTAAGGCCTGAGGGGGATTTTTTTTAACTAACATATTTTACTGGCTGTTGGAAGTATTATAAACTTTGTTTAAACAAAACTCAGGGGATTCCCCTAACAAAAATGCAGGGAATGATCTTGAGGCTGGTTTCTGCAGAGCGAGAGGCACACACTGCTGGTAGGGGCCTCAAAGGGAGGATGATTGAATCCAGATGTCTAGAAGTCACACGTCAGTCGCCATGGAGACGGGCTCGAAGTGCCCGGGTCAACAAAAGTTCAGGGTAAAATCTGCATCTTGTTCAAATCCCATTGGATGAAGCGTAACGTGTTGGGAGGCCACTGGATGACTCGGCGTGTGAAAGAGAGGTCAAGCCTGTGATTGGTGGAGGAGTAGAACACAATTCATCAGTAGAAGTTATTGTTTACATAAAGATGGCAGGTGAATTCCTGTCTTTAAATATGAGGGTAAAGCTTTAGTCCTTGTTAGAATAAACTCCGACTCTGATTGGCTCCTTTTTTGACACCAGTATGTTTTTAGAGTCTCAACTTTTTTGATGAATTGAGATGACTTTATTAAGAATCAGAGAACGAGGTCCAGAGTCTTAAAATGAAAACCTGAGCATCTTTGTTAAAACCTCAGACGGCTCTGTGCAGTTTATAGACGGCGATATCCCTGTGAGATAGTATTTTACTACTGTTATGTTCTTTAAACACCCAAAGTCCTTTAGAAATTAAAAATATATATTCAGAACTAGGGATGCTCCGATCACCGATACTGATCACATGGATTGACTGTAAATTTCACATTGTAGTGATGATGAGGGCTAAAGGCTACTTGATCTGTAGAAAATGAACCATAAATCTCCTTCATTTGGACAAAAACAGGTTTTACTGACTTTTCAGATGAAAAAATACAAAAACTTGAAGGCACCATGTAGACATCCATCCATCCATATAGAAATATATTATTTGTATATATATTTAAATAATTAAACATATATTCTTGTGCACAAGATCCCCATTAATTAGTTTGTGGTTGAAATAACGCTTTTTTCTACAGCTATTCCGGCACTAAAAAGTCAGCATTGTTTTGACACCCTGGTTCATTTTATGCTCGGAAAGAACGAACTTCTTACTGACAATGATCTGATCATTACTAAAGAGTCTACCTGCTGCTCTCTCAGCTCCTCCTCCCTCCACCTGTCTGATCCACCTGCGCGGCTTTACCCTCTCCTCCCGGCGCATGAGCAGCGAGCTCTTTCCGACTTCGTCTTTAATATTTAAATTAATGTGAAGACTTATCTCAGCTTCCCGGCTGCATGGTGTTGCATAACATCCTGCAGCAGCAGCAACAGACTCTGGAGCTGTGTGAGGGGACTCAGCTTCGTGAGTCAGAGGGTCTCGCTCGCCGCCCGACGTCGCCTCCAGGACTGAGCTCCGAGTCCAATCCAGCTATAATGGAGCGCTCCGTTCTGGGGACGGCAAGTCCCGGGTGTGCAATGAACTCGTGGTAGCGCCACAGATTTTCTGTGCGCCTAGTGACGTCTGGTCTAGGAGCTATTGATCGGCTGGTATGATCGGCATAGAAAGGAGAATATCGGAATTTACCAATCACGTTTTTTTTTTCACGAATATCAGCCGATTTTGATCGGTGGGCGATCAATTGGAGCATCCCTATTCAGAACCGTACTGAATTATTGTGGAGGAGAATCAGTGGAAGATCTGGTCAGAAGGTTTGTCTGTAGTAGAGTTGTTTTGTATATAAACTAAACACTGAGATGTGGACTGGAGTCAGACTTAAGTCTCAAATCATTCAAAGGACTAAAGCCTTGTTTATACTTCTCCAACAGCACGTTAGTGCTCACACGTATTGACGGAGATGCTTTTGATTTATACTTCTCTGTCGGTGTTGTGAAGCAATTCCTCTTCAGGACAGCAGGGGGCGCATAACTTTTCTGCAGTGACGTCTCTGGTCAACCAAAGTTTGTTTACTTCAGCTCAGTAATGGCCGACAGAGCGAATTTTGGTTGAGTTGTAATGGATTGATCTCGAGGAACAAACAATGTTGTTAAAAAGACTTTAACGAGAGACTTTAGTTGTCTGATTTAAAGTCTGCAAGCAGGTGAATGTTTTCAGGAATCCTCTTTAAAAAATAGGAAGGGTGACAGACTTATGTTTGTGTATGAAGAATGGATCAGCTGTAGACTGGTGTTTTGGTACAACTCTTCTTCTGCTGCCAGTCCTGCTGTTTAGAAGAGTTGTAGCAAAGTGGAGCTGAAGTAGAATTCCGTTCACAAACCTGGCCAGTAAAGCTGATTCTGATTCAGAGTCCCACCAAACACCAGTTCCAGCGTTTGTTTAGACCTAGATTAAACCCAGTTTTAAATCAGAACCTGATGATGTGTCTCCTGTGTCCAACCTTCAGGATGGTCTACAAGTGGTTCCTGCTGATCTACAAGCTGAGTTACGCTGTGGGGGTTCTGGGATACCTGGCCATCATGTTCACCATGTTCGGCTTCAACGTCTTCTTCAGGTGGGTCTCTGCTGATAGCTGACGCAGCAGAAAGTCTGGTTTTTTAGTGTTTATGGAAGTTTAGCTGCTAAAGTGTTAAAAATATAGATATGTGCTCACAACAGTCACAGCCTGAAAACTATGACGCCGACAGGAGTCAGAGAAACAAAAGTCATGAGTTAAAAGAAACCAGAGATCTGAGCTTTTATCAGGTGTGTTCATGAGAGTATGAGGAACCTAAAGGTGGAAATGGGATGTTTTAAACAAGCTTTTTCACAAGGATGGAGAAAGAATAAGCTGAGGAAAGTCGTTCTGTTTCTTTGTGCAGAATCAAGGCGGAGGACTCCATGGACGTGGGCGTGATCATGCTGTTTTACGGGCTTTACTACGGCGTGATGGGGCGGGACTTTGCTGAAATCTGCTCCGACTACATGGCTTCTACGATCGGGGTGAAACAACACTTCAGTTGGTTTTTACAGTATACACATAAAGACATACTGTATCAAAGTGTTGTACAGGAAGTCCAGGTTCAGGCCAGTTATCATTCGCTGCTGGGATTTGAATAAACTAACCTTTTTTTTGCAACAAAACAGTTTTTAAAATGCAAAGTACTGCAGT
The DNA here is from genome assembly GCA_006937965.1 of Callopanchax toddi. NCBI lineage: Eukaryota > Metazoa > Chordata > Actinopteri > Cyprinodontiformes > Nothobranchiidae > Callopanchax > Callopanchax toddi. The sequence continues at coordinate 440,565 of SSNR01000162.1, read as the reverse complement.
TTGGATCAAAATCTACTCTCCACTCAAATCCTTTAGAAATTAACAGAAAGATCCAGGACCTTTAGGAGGAGTATTGTGGAAGCGTTAGCTAAAAGTCAGGCTAATGCTAGCTCACTTCCTCTCTAGTTGTTTTGTTTGATCACAGTCCAACAAAACCTGCTGAAACATTAGTTGTCCTAACTCCTAGTCATGGTTTGGGTATTGCTCTGTGCTGCAGCCTCAGGTCTCATAACGTTCCCTCCCAGCTCTCACCTCTCATTCCTTCTCTCTCACACAGAGGCTCCTAACAGATTTTAAAGGCAGCCATTCATGTCGTATCATCATTTTAAAAAAATCTATAATAATGTGATTGTTTTATTACCCAGTGTTGTATTTATCATAACCAGTTTTCTTTGTGTGTTTTCAGTACTACAACAAGGGGGGCATGCCCAGCAGGAGTCTGACGGGGGACATCTGTGCCGTGTGCGGTCAGAGGATCCTGGTGGAGGTGGAGGAGGAGGGGTTTATCGAGGACACCTACCAGCTCTCCTGTGGACACATGTATCCTCCAGGTCCCTGCAGGAGGACGGCTTGTTGAACTTTACTCTTAACGATACTCTGACCCCGACAGGAGGTCGATCCAGGTGGTGTTTGTTTCAGGGAATGAGCCTTAACTCGCCACGCCCCTTCAGATTCCACGAGTTCTGCATTCGCGGCTGGTGCATTGTGGGTAAGAAGCAGACGTGTCCGTACTGCAATGAGAAGGTCGACTTGAAGAGGATGATGAACAACCCGTATCCTTTTGTTTATGGTGTGGAGTTTAGTTTTAGAGGTAAAATGTCTCAGAACTGATAGGACTGTTGTAAAAACAGTTTGTGTGACTTGCTGCTGTTTTTGAGGGACCCGCTGGTCAAATGTAGATCCATTAATCTTCTGCTGCTCATCCAGGACCAGATTGTTGGGCCAGCATCTTAAACAGAGACCCCTAGACCTCCTCCAAATCCAGAGGGACTCAGACGTGTTCCCAGATCAGTTATGAGATTAAATCTGTTCACTGAAAGCCATAAAGCAAGGCTCTGGATTTACCAGTCGGTCTACGTTCCAGTCCTCACCTAATGGTCAGGAGCTTTATGTAATGATCGAGAGAACGAGATCACAAATGCAACTGGCCAAAATGAGTTTCCTCTGCAGGGTGACCTGGGTCAGCCTTGGAGATAGGGTGAGGAACTCGGATTAGAACCAGTGCTCCTCCACATCAAGAGGACCCAGCTGAGGTGGTTTGGACATCTGGTCAGGAAGACTCCTGGACGCCTACAGGGGGAGGTGTTTCAGGCATGTCCTGCAGGCAGGAGTCGACCCAGAACAAGCTGGAGGAAGTACATCTCCACTGGCTTAGGAACACCTTGGGGTCCCACCAGAGGAGCTGGTAGAGGTGGTCGGAGAGAGGAGACGAGGTCTTATTCCAGTGGAGTATGTCCCATGGAAGAGGGATGCTCAAACCACCTCACCTGGCTCCCTGGACTCAACTGAGCCCCTGTCCCTGTGACTGAGTCCACCTGCTCTGTGGAGGAAGCTCCTTTTTTGTGTTCTTGATCTTGTTCCTTTCATCACTGACCCCAGGTGAGGGTTGGAACGTAGATAAGTTGGTAAAGCGACAGCTTCAACTTTCCACGCGGCTTTTCTCACCACTACACATCGATACTGCCCCGACTCATGAAGAAGAACCTGAGACACCTGAACTCCTCCACCTGGAGCAGTGGCTCATTCCCAACCTGGAGTTGGTAATGAGCTGAGAACCATGGCCTGAGACGTGGAGGCTCTTATCGTCATCTCATTTGATTCACACTCAGCTGATGGTCCAGGCTCGATGAGGCTAACAGGAGACCAGCAAAAGGCTGTGATGCAATCTAAAATCAACTTATTGGAGTTAAACTCAATTATTTTTGCTCTGTCACTTGTTCAATAATTCAACTACCGGTAAATAAAGACATTTGACCCTTTGTGACAGGTTCCTGGTAGCATAAACTCAGATTATTCTAGTATTTTCCCACTCTGTTACCACTAAAACTAGCTGTATAAATATTTTGTGTTCTCCTTAATTCTTCCGTTCTCCTCCAGCTGGGAGAAAACTCACGTTCTGTACGGACAGCTGCTGGACTGGCTCCGGTATCTGGTCGCCTGGCAGCCCATCATCATCGGTATCGTTCACGGGATAAACTTCTCCCTGGGCCTCGAGTAGAGCCCTGAGGAACGCCGCCGTGAAAACCTGAAGAGCCAGCGAGCCGTCAGACTCGGCTACGAGGTCCTGATTCAGGATGCGGGACGTTGCAGAGTGAGCGGTGACCTCAGGCGACACCAGAAACCCAAACTGCTGCCAAACGTGGAGAAAACCTCAAGCACAGATCCAGTATTTGCAGAAGCCTCTAGTGCACGTTGTTTCTGTTGAAATTTACTTTTTTAACATGCCGTGAATTTTATTTTATTTTTTTATTTGCACACTCCTCATTGCTGGTTTTAAGCTTCTGTTTTTTCTGAAGCTGCAGCTTTTTGCACACTGATATCAAAGGATTCTATGAAAGCTTCATTTGGAACTCGTATTTAGTTATTTTTTCTGTTTTACAGCTAATTTATTATTAGTTGGTTTTTAAATGGTTACTCAAAGAAACAGTTTTTCATGGTTTCTGACAGGATAAAACATGTTAAATTATTAAGACTCCAGCTGTTCATAACTTTGTATTTAATAAATATTTATAAAAGGTGAGTTCTCTTATGGTTCTGGCATCTGGTCTGGACGCCTCCCTCTGGAGGTGTTTTGGGCTTGTCCTGCTGGGAGGAGACCCTGAGGTTAGGTTAGAAGCACAATGAACTGGGTTATAGATGCATAAAGTCACTTCACATGAAAAATAAACCTGAAATATGGAACAATTACATCAGAAAATAATCTTTGGTTGTCAGAGCATCCACTGCCACATGTTTTTTCTCCAAGTCCTTTAAAATGTAACATCTGATCAGAGGTCTTTCCCAGGGGCATCTTTATAGGATAAGGACAGTAGCGTCCTCATGCTGTCATGCAGAGAACAACAGAAAGAGCATTTAATAACAATCTGGTTTTATTTCCATGGTAAACCTGCTGCTATGGATCAGTGTATTACAGAAACCTATTTCAATCTATAAATATTATCTGTAGCCTAAAAAATGTCTTCTACTTGTGTTTAGATTTTCACTTCTCTCTCAAATTTAAAACTTTGATAAACCTGCAGTTCCTTAAGAAAACTCCTTTAATTAAATACACAGTCTGTGGTAACTGATGTTCATTGTTGGTCAAAAATCACCGGAAATAGCTCGGGAGATGAGAAAATGTTTTTAGAACCCTAACCCGCCAGAAACCACTCAGAATGACGGACAGCTGTTTGGGGGTGAGAACACATGAGCCACGTGACCGCCTGTCGGCGAATCCAAAGTGTGTCGTGGGGGAAGGTCCCGCCTTTCTCGCCTCTAATTGGCTAGAATGGCTCTCCCGCCAAATCTAACATTTCGCCGCCGGCCGGACATTTTGAGTCAGTCGATAGCCAGCAGGAGAGCGGAGCGTTTCACCGTCGGACCCCAGATTTGAATCCTTTCGGTCGTTTACTCTTCTAACTCCGGTTTTGCCCTCTCAGACTCAGCTGGTCGTTCGGATCTTCACACCGCGTGTTTATGAGGTTTGTCGCTTTAGAGAAAAATTTCCGCCAAATATTAAACATGAAGCAGGTATCCAGAGAGAAAACGGAAACTGAGCGCATAGTGTAGGCCTATGAGTAGTAGGACGTTTTCGTGTGTGATAAATGATGCCAACCGGTGCATGCTAATGAGTCTTTAGCATCACAGAGGTAAACAGAAAATGCTAAGTGCTAGTCTCTCTATCTGTGCATTAAAATAAACTAAATATAGCATTTATTCGGTTCCTAAAGTCGAGCATGCGCATTATAGGCGCGCGCACTAAATACCGAGCCGACGCTGCTGTCACTGACGCGGGGTTCAGTGCGTCCTCCGAAGAACTGCTCGCAGGTGTTGTGCGAGAATCTGTTCCCCTGAAATTTTCTGTTCTCTATGTCAAACCGCGGGCTTCACAGCATTTCTAATTGATTTCTTCAACACGTAGACATGTCAAAGTTGATACTTTATTTAGTTCCCAGTAAATAAATGAATACAAATTTAAAATGGACATTTTAAATTCTTTTTATGTTTATTGTTTTATTCACTAACAATGGCTGTGTGTTTCGTGCGCTCCAGACAAAGGGGAACACAATATTTCAGGGGAACATATTTTTGCACAACACCTCTTCCAAATGACAAGAAGGAAAAGTGAACATGTTAATGCCTGTCTGAGAAATGTGTATAAAGAGTGTAGTGAAGGGTTTTACAGCCTTAAAACATCTGGAGTAATTATAAAATATAAAGCCGACTACTTCACGGGTTATTTTTAGAATGTATCCTGCGGTAAACGGGGACCATAGAGACGGATGATCTTCTCTGTGCTTTTTGTAAAATAATCAACGGTTGTTTTAAGTATTAGATGTTGATCCCCAAATTAAAGCCGCATTGTGGAGTATTTCCTCAAGCAGGGTGTCCGCGGGTCCTTAAAAAGCCTTAAAAGGTCGTAAATTTGCATTTCCAAAATTAAGGCCTTAAATATCATTAAAAATGATAAATAATCCTTAAATTCAGTGTCCAAAGGTCTTAAATTTCTAGGGCCCCTATGATTTCTGGATTACGAAGATCTGAAACTCAGCAGTACACCAGACCTCAAGGGTCTAGGTCACTTAAGGTTTTTATTATCTCGTTAATTCAGTAAAAAGGAGCTTTTAAAAATTATTTTCAGGTGAATGCAATACACTTCCGTAAGATATAATGCAGATCAATTATCTTGATGTTTGTTTGTTTTTTTTTTGCACTTTCACTTCCAATAAAGGTTCTCAGAGTGAAGATGGAATATGCCCTGTGCTTTGACGCCCACGTTAGTACTGTGGTGTCCACATTTTTTTATGACCTGAGCAGAGGAGCCACCAGGGGGTAACAATGTTGGTAGCATCAGTTATGCATTTCATGAAATTTTCAGCCCTAATGCACAGCCTGGCCACCCCTGTGAAAATTTTCACCTGAGATGGAAAAAAAAGTTTTATCACGTCAAACCTCTTCTGGCTGATCTTCACTGTGGATTTTAGAATTCGTTTTAAACTCCTTTTAATGGTTTTTAAGGCTTTGAATGGACTGGCTCTGGCTTATTTGGTGGAGTTGGTACAACTACATGTCCCTGCTCGATCGTTTCGCTCAGAGAGCCAGTTGCTGCTGGTGGCTCTTGGAGCTCTGCTAAAGACGAGAGGGGATAGGGCGTTCTCCATAGCAGGACCAAAACTGTGGAACGCACTTCCCCTATCTGTGAGGCTCTCAACTTCAGTAGCGGTTTTTAAAACGAGGCTGAAGACCCACTTTTATGGCTTGGCTTTGAACTCTGTGGGTTAGATGTTGATCTTTTACATGATTTTATTCTGTTTTTACATGTTGGTTTTAATTGTCTTTGTTGATTTTATCTGTTTTTATTTGTTGCTGTGCAGCACTTTGGTAGCATGCCTCATGCCTGTAAGTGGTTATATAAATAAAGGTGGTGATGTTGATGGTTTGTAAAAGTAAAGAAAAGTCAATCAGTTCTGGGTAACCAGTTTATCAATAACATGCTGAATATTATTAGAGCTGTTACTTGATTAAACCAGACTGTTTGATTGGTAACGTTATCCAGCCCTAAACCTAAACCCCCAGCACTAAGCCTAACCTCTAACCCAAACGTTATCCAGGATTGATGTTGAATGTCTAACAAAGAAGCTGAAATTGTAAACATTGATTAAAAGTGATTCATTATTGTGTAATATTTGTGCCAGCTGTTTGAGCGCTACGTCACCTATCTGTGCGCGTGGTGACACTGATTTGAGTGCACACATGTGAGCACACAATATTTTGAGGCGTATGCGAACTCAACTCTGACAAACTCCTTGCTCTGCTCATGCGTGCTTCTCTCTGCTTGCTCTCACAACTTGGTGGTACCATATATAGACGTATATATAATGGTTCGACTTCACTTTCCAGCAGTTTTCCCTTATCCTGTTATTTTACCATAGACTTAATAACAGCATGAAATCATTTTATCGTCAACAAAGTTCTGCTTCTGATCAACTAATTGTAGTTTGTCAAATAGTTATGACTGAGGTAAATTTATACCTTATAGCTTATAAATAATACACCTTATAACTGACCTTATCAACTTATAAATACCTGGTTAAAACTAAAAAATAAATCAACAAACACAAAACCAGTAGACAATGTAACTCCACAACCTCAATACCTTGAAGAAAATCATATACCGGTGTGTATATATACAGGTCCTTCTCAAAAAATTAGCATATTGTGATAAAGTTCATTATTTTCTGTAATGTACTGATAACCATTAGACTTTCATATATTTTAGATTCATTACACACAACTGAAGTAGTTCAAGCCCTTTAATTGTTTTAATATTGATGATTTTAGCATACAGCTCATGAAAACCCAAAATTCCTATCTCAAAAAATGAGCATATTTTATCCGACCAATAAAAGAAAAGTGTTTTTAATACAAAAAAAAGTCAACCTTCAAATAATGATGTTCAGTTCTGCACTCAGTACTTGGTGGGAAATCCTTTTTCAGAAATGACTGCTTCAATGCGGCGTGGCATGGAGGCGATCAGCCTGTGGCACTGCTGAGGTGTTATGGAGGCCCAGGATGCTTCGATAGCGGCCTTAAGCTCATCCAGAGCGTTGGGTCTTGCGTCTCTCAACTTTCTCTTCACAATATCCCACAGATTCTCTCTGGGGTTCAGGTCAGGAGAGTACCACAGTAACACCATGGTCAGTAAACCATTTACCAGTGGTTTGGGCACTGGGAGCAGGTGCCAGGTCGTGCTGAAAAATGAAATCTTCATCTCCATAAAGCTTTTCAGCAGATGGAAGCATGAAGTGCTCCAAAATCTCCTGCTAGCTAGCTGCATTGACCCTGCTGACCCTTGATAAAACACAGTGGACCAACACCAGCAGCTGACATGGCGCCCCAGACCATCACTGACTGTGGGGACTTGACACTGGACTTCAGGCAGTTTGGCATTTCCCTCTCCCCAGTCTTCCTCCAGACTCTGGCACCTTGATTTCAGAATGACATGCAAAAATTTGCTTTCATCCGAACAAAGTACTTTGGACCACTGAGCAACAGTCCAGTGCTGCTTCTCTGTAGCCCAGGTCCGCCGCTTCTGCTGCTGTTTCTGGTTCAAAAGTGGCTTGACCTTACACACATATAGTATGATAGTGTCTGAGATGCTGAAATCACGCGTAGCTTCTTCTGACACTGACCCTGATCACTAACCTTCCAGCTGCTAACATAGAAAACGTAATGTTAGCTCCCCAAAGAAAGATGGCCGCCTCTAGTCCCAGATAGGGCATCTAGCCATTATATGACATTTATTTATCCTTTTACCCTAAATCACAATTATTCCAGTTTTCTCTTCATCTCAAACTTTCATTTTAAATGTGTTTCAGGCTGAAAGCAGAAATAAATGTTAGTTATAATAATCAACTTGACTAAACATAAATATATATTTGGTTCATATTACTTGCAAATTATAAAGTCAAAGTAAATAAAATATGTTCTGTATATATATATGTGTGTGTGTGTATATATATATACACATGTATATACATATATGTGTACACATATATATACATATACTGTATATACACACACACATATGTGTATGTGTATATACACACATTGGCATCTGCGGGGGCTTGATTCATCTGAAAATAACAGAGCTGCAGGAGCGATTGGCAGGTGTCCAGCACTTCTGGAGGGGTTGATTTGTGCTTTGAACACTGAAACGCTCACGATGAAGGAGTTGTTTTGGAGGACTGGCTGCAAACAAAGCGCAGAGCAAATTACAATCGAGGTGTCTGACTGCACAAATCAGTGGGGAATGGGGATGGCCATAATTCAACTACCGGTATTTGGAAGGGTGAAGCCAGCAAAATGAACAGCAATGAACAATAAGGCAGTGGAGGAAACCTGGCTGCCGCCTTGAGATAAACTTCTAATCTTATCTCTGTCCTTGAACAACCCCACGCTACAGAATGAATGGAGCAGCTGCTCTGAACCCTCCCTCCCTTCTACACTCTCCTCCTATCTACTTCCTCACCCCTGCTGAATTGGAGCAGGACTTGCAGCTGCTTCAGCACTGAAGTATGGGCCATGATGGCAGAGTTTCTGGTCCCGCCCACCTACTCTGATGTGTTTTTTAACTGTGGACTATCAGTGTTTGTTCTGTAGGCAGAGATCTTTGATCTGTCTCAGCCATGTCTTTGAGGCATGGTGGAGAGAGCTACCTTTTTTCTTCCTCATCCTTCCCTGTTGTCAGCCCTTTTCTTATCTGCTTAAAGGTGGCGCCACATAAGTGGCTGCGTACTCGCAAGTACAGTCTTACCTGTTTGTGTGTCTAATCCTGTAAGGTTGTACTGAAAGTGAATTTCCTCTCTGAGGGATCAATAAAGGTAATCTCAATCTCAATACATGTGTGTGTTTATATACATATGTATATATATACATATATATGTGTGTGTATATATACACATACATATATATGTATATATATACATATAAATATTCAAGGTATTATTGAGGTTGTGGAGTTATGCTTTTTTATTTTTTGGACTGTCTGTTTTTACTTTAAATATTGTTTACTGGTTCTGTGTTTATTTTTTAGTTTTACTATTTTATTGTGTAAATTTTCATTCAACTTTGTATTGTAAATGTTGATGTATATTTTGTTGGTTTTTTTAAAAACTTTTTTCTTTGAATGAAATAAATTTAATTTAAAAGAAATTTAATCAGGTATATACAGTATAAGTTGATACGGTCAGTTATAAGGTGTATTATAAGTAGGGCTGGGTACCGTTAAACATTGTTCTGTACTACTACTTTAACGATACCTGGTTTTTGATACCGGTACTTTTTTCGGTACCTATATGTATAATTCAGAGAGAAAGTAACAAGTAATAATAAGTATTAAACATTTTTTAAAATAGAAAATATAGAAATTATTGTTTTGTGGCATATTTATGCATTTAGTATTATTACCGTTATTTGTTGCTCACCTTGGGAACTTTCTGTTATGTCACTGTCTCTCCCCTCACACACCTCCGGATACAGTAGAGGCTGGAAGCTCGGAGTCAGACTGAACACGGCGCAGCAGCTCACAAGTTGTATGCAATGCGTGGCTTCAACTAATTGCTGGAATTCCTGTTTTTTGTGGCACAAATCTCATTACATTTATTGCATTTTGCTCTATTCCCATTTACCTTCCAAAATGCAGCCAAACTTTAGAGTTTTGGGGAATTTTTAACCCAAAACTTGCTACGCTGTTTTGAAAGGGAGGGAGGGGCTCTGTTCTTCCACGTCTCACCTGTGTCTCCATCCATGCAGCAGCGCCGGTGGGGAAATGACGCATTGCATTTACAGGGGATTTTATAGTAAAAGTACCGAAGTTGGTACCATGTTTTTTCGGTACCTGTACCTACCGACGGCTTTCGGTCGGTACTGGTCTAGTACCGTGTTTTTGTGCCCAGCCCTAATTATAAGTTGTAAGGTATAAATTTACCTCAGTCAGTCTACCATTTGACAAACTACAATTGGTTGATCAGAAGCAGAACTTTGTTGACAATAAAATTATTGCATGTTGTTATAAAGGCTACTCTATGGTAAAATAACAGAATAAGGGAAAACTGCTGGAAAGAGGAGTGATGTCTCATTATATATCTATGTATGGTACAACCAAGTTGCGAGCAGAGAGAATCACTCACGAGCTGAGAGGTGGCAGAGCAAGGAGTTTGTATATGTATGGGCGCACACACACCTCAAATTATGTGCTCAAATCAGTGTCACTGCACGCACAGGTAGGTGACGTAACGCTCAAGCAGCTGGCTCAAATCTTCCTCCACAATTCACCACCAATTATCAATAGGCAATTTCTTTTTAGGTTTAAGAATAAGAAATCATTTTTTGATATATTACACACACAAAAAAAATCACTTTTAATAACATGTATGATGTGTCTGAAAGAGAGAATAGAATTTTGTGTATAGTAGTTAATGCATTAAATGCCTCTGGAAGAAAACCTTTTTAAACTATTTAAACACATTCACAACAGGAAAATAAATGCAGGTTAATTCACAGCTTTAGAAAGTTCAGCTTTATTCTACAGCCTTGCTCAGGAATAGCAGCGTTAAGGGACAGAAAGACTGAAAGACGACGCAAAGCTTCAGCTAGAAATATTGATTTTATTATCAATTTTTTTAGTTGTAGAAACTTTAATTAAATCTTCACATAAGGAAATTATTGGTACAAAAATATAAAATACCTGTTTATTTAATACATTGTAGTTATATTTTCAAAGCTCTATCAAGGTAATGATGAACAGAATGTTGTGTTCTGTCTTCTAAAACAAGATCAAAGTGGACAGGTTTTACGAAGGTTTTTGTACTGTATACGCAGTTGACTTAAAAAAAACAATTACAATAAAATCTGTAAACAACACACTGAGGTGTTGAAAATGCAAACTGTACAGAATCTTGAAAGTACCTTAAAAGAGACTGCAGTGAAACCTGGACCATCAGAGAACCATCATTGTCTGGCTGGAACTACAAGACTGGTCTTCTTTGAGAAACTGCTTCATGAACCTGTAAGGAGAGAAAACTAGAGAGAAACATCTTGAAGAGTTGGGTGGAGGAGAATCTGGAAGTGGTGGTGGAGGCCGATCTTGGTGGAGTAGAGTTCAGTCCATAATAACAGCAGCATGGTTACAGTGTGGCTCCGCCCACACAGGAACATTCTAGAGTGTCCACTGATGAGTAATCCTCAAAGACAACCTACACAATAAAATCAATACTGTTGTACTCTATGCCCCAAAATGGATAGATTTCCCCCACACTCTACACTGACAAAAAAAATTCAAAGGCCCTTCTGCAAATTGTAAATGAGTTTGGACTAGTGGATGTTTGGCGACATTATAATCCTCTTTCTAAACAGTTTACATTTCATTCTAACCCTGACTTGACAGATTCTCGTATAAATTATATACAGGTATTTATGTCTAAACATATTAGTCAGTTAGTTGAGTGGGTGTATATTGGTCATATAGGCCTCTTTGATCATGCGTTTTAATAGATCATTTGAGAATTGGAAACTCCCAGAATCCATGTACAAGGCTAACATAACACTGATAGCTAAAAAAGGTAAAAATCTGGAACTATGCTCATCCTACAGGCCTATCAGTCTTCTTGGGGTAGATTATAAGATACAACCAAACTAAGATATTGGCTTTCAGGCTAAAAAAAGTAATATGTGCTATTGTGGATGCAGACCAGACAGGTTTTATTAAGGGGAGGAATTCATACTATAATACTAGACGTCTATTTAATATTATTCACTTAATAAATTCTTGTCAGATGAACGGGGAGATTGTTTCTATTGATGCCGAAAAGGGCTTTGACAGAATTGAATGGGAATATATGATTGAAATAATGAGACGATTCGGTTTTGGACCAAATTTATTGAGGTGGATCAAAATTATATACAAAAATCCAGTGGCATCTGTATTGACTAATGACTTATTATCTTCCCCAGTTGTGCTGGGTAGAGGTACAGCACAAGGTAGTCCTCTGTCACCGCTGTTATTTGCTTTGGCTATTGAGCCTCTGGCCATGGCTATTAGACAAAATCCAAGTGTGCATGGAGTTCAAATTGGGGATAGACAACATAAACTTCTGTTATATGCAGATGACATTCTTTTGACACTGACTGACCCATCTAATTCATTGCCTGTTCTTGCTAGATGTATCAAAGATTTTGGTCTGATATCTGGATATAAAGTGAATTTTGATAAATCAGTTATAATGACCCTGGGTAGTGAAGGGAACATTGAACCTTTTTATGCTAAACCCTTTTGTTGGGCACCATCAGGTTTTGTTTATCTGTGAATTAAAGTAACACCAACAATCAATCATTTATATAGAAAATATTAATGGAATGATTCAAGATCTTCAAGAGAGGCTGACAAGATGGAGATCTTTAAAATTTTCATTTTTGGGTAGAATTAATCTCATTAAGATGATAATCCTGCCCAAAATACTATACCCCACAGGCATGTTGTTTGTAATTCTGAAATCAGAAGATGTCAAAGTAATTAATAGGGTGTTGGTGGATTTTATCTGGGCAGGGAGAAAACCCAAGATCAAGTTAGAAAATTATATTCTGTCAATGCAAATGAGGATTATCCATTCCTGGATACATAAGCACTCTGATATGCTATGGCTAAGTATTGAAGACGTATTATATAAACCATCCTCACCGGTTAACTTACTAGGGAAAGGGCCAAAGAATGTATCTCATATGATAAAAGATAACCCACTGATACTGTATGTAATGCTCTGTGGGCATGAGGAAAATTGAGAAAACTCTTCAATAGTGGTCACTCTTTTAACATGCTGTCAACATTTATAAATAATCCGGATCTTTTGCTGAATAAAATTGGGTCAAGTTTTGCAGGATGGCATAAAGCAGGTATAAACAGATTCTATGACCTCTTTAAACAGGGAGAGTTTAGGTCATTTGAATCTTTGGAATCCCAATATTTAATATCCAAAACTGAGTTTTATAAGTACTTGCAGCTGAGACATTATGTGTTACAGAAGGTAAAGTCATTATGAGTGTCAACAGACTCCTATCAATTGGAAAAAAAAATTTCTGGATAAAAAAGGACATACTCATCTTATATCTAAGTTTTATACAGAGATTTATTGCCTAACTGTAGATAAACTAGCTTGGTTGAGGAAATCGTGGGGGATGATACTCAAATGTGAAATAGATATACAGGTGTGGGAAAAAATTCTGCTCCTTCCATCCAAAATCTCTGTTTTTAACAGATATAAAGAATTGCAGTATAATATTTTGCACAATGTGTATATCTCCCCATATATATACAGCAAGTATAACGTAGGAGTTTCTCCTAACTGTCTTAATTGCAGGGCTAATGTGGGTACTAGATACCATTGCTTGTGGGAATGTAACTCCATTCAGTCATTCTGGAAAGAAGTATGTGTTAATATTGGGTCAGCTATTGGCTATCAGGTGATAGAAAATCCATTAATGTGTTGATTGGGATACATCCCTATCTCACTGGTACAGCATCAGCATGTAATTCAAACACTGTTAATGTTAGCTAGGAAATGCTTTATGATGAGATGGGTGGGGGATGAGCCTCCTTCTATTTCTTTATGGAAATAACTCATTCTGGAGGTCGTAACTTTGATCAGACTTGAACATTATATTGGTGGGAGCACACAGTCTTTTGTGGACAAATGGAAGAAGCCTTTGGAAGCACTGGGAGTGAACTGTAAACTGGACTCTAATGGACAACCACCGTGGACATTAAACATTCCTAGATGTTGGTGGATTTTGTGGAAGGGGTAGAATCTTTTTAGGACTGTGTAATATCATTGCATTGGAGGTGGACCAGTCTGTGTATGTTTGTTATACTACCAAAAAAAAAAAAAAAAATCAATGGTTATTCATCATTAAGGACACAACTTTAATTCAAGATATGAGGAACCTGAAAACAGATTCATTAGGTGTAATAATGTTAATCTACATGTAAATTAAAGCTTATTAGTGTTCACCATCTGTCTCAGTTTACTCACTCTTCAATGTGAACCACAACAAGTTATCATCATAACAGGGAACAAAATAAAAGCTTTCCCACCACTGGGCAAAAAAATAACTGAACGCTCTGTGAATTATTATATAAATGATGTTTTTGGATAGTAGATTGTCCTGTGTGCAGTTTTAATTTATAAGACATATGAGGCTATACTTTGTTACTATTACCTTCTATAAATAGGCTACTGGCAGCACATATTTATACTTTACTTTGAGGGCATCATAAGAAGGACAGTACCACACCCTAGAAACAATACATTTTGTTTTACATGAAGTAAAAAAAAACAAACAAATACACAATAAAACTAACACAAAACAGCACAATTATTTTTTATCTGCATTTACTGCAGAAATAGGCCTCCTGAACATTCCGGTCATACTGGGCACAATTGAAATGTGTCCACGATGACATTGGTCACACTGAAAAACAAATCATTTGATACATAAATGAAGATGCCTCTAAATTGAAAAAGTTTAGTACGCAAAAGAAATATTCTGTGATGTTTTGTGGAGGAGGAGCTTCATGCTGAGGCCTTTAAGGATTGGGTTGAGGCAGGTCAGCATAAACATGGCCCTCTCTTTGATCATAAGAAATGGACAAACACCAATTTTAAATATGCATTATGTTTTATGAAAACGAAAGAAAGCTACAGAAAAACTGTAAATGTTTTCTGGAAGGAAGTCAAAAGGATGAGAGCTTTTAGAACGCCACTGGCAGCAAACATTGATGGTATAGTGAGCTTTTTAACTGTGTTAAGAGTACCCCACCCCCGTGGTGGATAATATAGATAATACAGAAGATGTGAGGGTCTCTCCTCAGGAGGTCTATGATGCGGTTATGGGCTTAAAGGACAATAAGGCATGTGGTGTGGATAATATCTCTGCAGAGCACCTGAAGCGTGCCAGTAGGAGACTCTATCCTCTGCTTGCTATTTGTTTTACAGGGTTTTTAATTCATGGGATTTTACCTGACTGCGTTTTATCTGTTATTTTAGTGCCCATTCTGAAAGATAAAGCTGGCAAAATAAGTAGTAGAGATAACTATCGCCTATAGCGCTGGCCAGTGTTTTATAATTATTAATAATAATTTATCCTTTATTGATCCCTTTGGGGAAATTCATCTCTGCATTTGACCCATCCTCATTGTTCGAGGAGCAGTGGGCTGCCATCTCATCCCTTATAAAATTAACCTGGCTGAGTTGATTTTAGTAATTAGTAATAATTGATAAATTATGATAAGCAGTCTGACGTCATGTTGATCAAGGTGTCACTGTACCAGATCAGCTCCTGATGGATCCAGGCTGTCTTGAGAAGTCTAGTCTCAACGAGTTCAGAGGAAGTCGTTCCCGATTCGGATGGCGACTTGATGGTCTTGGTGATCAGGATCACTGAGGCCTGACGGAGACTGGTCCCAGGTAGCTCTCTCTCTGGTAAAGCTGTTGACCTTGGCGGTAGATTGTCAGGTTTAAACATCCAACATTATCAAAAACCCAGATTTCTGACAGAAAACGCGACAACTTCTCTCATTTCAAAAGACACACTCTAGAGCCGAGAAGAGCAGCTTTGACCTCCAGTCAGCACCAAAACTCTTCTGCCTTCCTCTGCTCTGAGTGCTTATTTTATTGAAAGACACAGATTAGAAAAGTCAAGATAACACATTATTTGTACAGATGGCTCCTTCCCTCAGCCTTGGCTTGGAGACAGCATGATTTAAAACAAAAGATTCACAGTTTACTCGAATTCTTGGGAAAAAGGGCTATAAGTCCAGTTTTCAAAACATGATAAACATTTTAAACCTAACATAGATGATGTCAAGTTTAATTTAGCAGTTCTGACAAACTGGAGCTGGATTTAAAATATGGTTCTTCTCCTTTGGATCAAATTAGAGTTTAGTTTGTTGGAAAAGAATGTCTTCATTAGGCCTTTAAACTGACTTTAGTCTGGAATCTGGCTTGATTCCAGATAGGAGGTTTTCCATTCTGTGTGTAGAGGCTCTGGTGGGCAGAGACCCTGGAGGCTGGCAGAAGACTTGAAGAGCCACTCTATCCGGAAATCATTAGTTTTTATAGGATTTAACATCAACCAATGATGATGGGGCGTTACCAAAATACTCTGTCTTCACTACCCAGAAACTAAAGAGAATGTATTTTTACTGAAATGACAGTTTAAACTCATAGTTTAAGCTAAATGAGGATCATTATTAATATATTGATATTATTATGATAATGAAACATGATTAAATCATCAAGTAGAGTCATTTGATGTATTTAAGATTTAAAATAATGCATTTTAAATATGATCATTAATTATGATTAAACCATTACTTCCTCAGCAATGAATTGTGATTAAATACACATTTATGAAAAACAATCAATGTTATTCACTTGTCATTAAGTCTGTGAAGAAAGGATTTTTATTAAAAAGGAGAAAAGTCATGAGTTTCTTTTAGACGTCCGTAGCCTCAGCAGGTAGGAGGTTCTGTCAAGGTCATGTTATGACAAAACCACAGCTGGTGTATAAAGTTGCCGAATGTGAGTGAATGTTGCAAGGGTGAAGGAAAACAAAGCCTTGTTTTGGGTTACAATGTAGACTTTGTTACTGGAGCAAAGCATGGCTGTCTGCACAAGTCTGATATTAGAGTGACCGGTCAGTTGACCTTTGACATTTGCATGACCTTGTGATCGCTACAATGATCAATTACTGATTGTAGAAAAGTAGACAAGAATGATATAATTCATACAATTTATGTAATAGAAAAAGAGACTCACTTAGTATAAATATATAAACCACTAACCGGCAAATCAACAGGGACCTCTGCTGGAAACACTGCTTCTCTCCCATACATATGGAGAAATGGTGAACATTTTGTTGTTGTGTGAATTTTAGACCTTAAAGGAATATTCCACCAAAAGTGATTTTTTTATTTATTTTTTTGTCTATTGCCATATTCCTCATAGTTAGAAAAGTGGGCAAAAACAATTAGTAAACAGCCCGGCTGTTATCCTGATCCGGCAGTACTCTTTTAGCTTAGCGTAAATCACTGTAAGTGAATGGTAACAACTAGCATTGTGAGAAAAAAGTCCTTAAAACTCACCCAATAGTGATACTAATATTACTAATTTTGCTTAGTGACCTCAATATTTAACTGCACAAATAAGCACAAACCAAACACTAAAAAAGTAGACTGGTCTGGTTCATTTTAGAGCAAGGTGGCAATAATGACTTCTGCAGATTGGCTTATAAATTACCGTAATCTCTAAAATCTCAAAAACCAGAGAAGCACAAACGGCACAAATCAGCACAAACGAAGCACTAACCACTCCACCTATTTTCCTTTTGTGTGCTTTTCTTTCAGAAAAAATCACAGAGTTCAGCAACCACTGGAAGTAAAGCAACAAGACACCAGGTACCTTTATATATTTATTTTAATTTGAGATTAACCTGAGTAGAAGCTGTTCTAGTGGGAGATACAATCATAGATCTGTAGCCTATCTATTACTGGACAAAGCAAACATTACCATATATATGTATATATATATATATATATATATATATATATATATATATATATATAAATAAATAAATAAATAAATATATATATATATATATATATATATATATATATATATATATATCAGAAGGTTCAAGGCGAACGTTAAGATATAGGGAGGAGTGTTCGTGCGTCAGTAGCATGTGTGTGTTTGAATCAGTACATGTGAGGGAGGGGGGAGCAGAGCACCCGCCCTCAGCTGCCACTGGAGTGTCTGTTTTGACTTCAGCCTGTTTCAAGGCCTGTGAGGGGGAGTCGAATTGAAAATAACAGATTTGTTTGGGGCCAGGAGTGATAAGGTTTTCATTTCCTTCAGTCTTTAGCGGTCAGGTCCCTTCCAGCAGCCGAATAAGGGTCAAATCCACCAAGGCCGGCTGGGCAATCCTCTCAGCTGTTTGTCCCTCCGCTGACCAGTCCAAAACCACAGACAGATCCCTGCTGTGTATTCCTCCAAGATGTTCTTCCTGCATATGAGTCCAAAAGCGCGATCAGATTGCAGAGCGTCCAGCCCCACACATCAGCTCAGCCAGCTGGGTTTAGAGTTCACAAACAGTTAAGAGCATCCAACCTGTGATTTAGGTTGTCCAGTGGGATTGAGAGTTCACACACAGCACGGCACCGTCCACAGAGCGCGGGCTGTTTGCCAATCGGTCCCGCAGCTCCAAATTTCCCGACGATCCGGGTCCTACACACACCAAACAGTAGAGCCCAGTCACCATGATCCAATTCATGTAAACATCTTCGAGTAGTGGGGAAAAAAAAATTTGTTCATCGCATTCCTAGACCGTCTCGTCTCGTCTTCTTCCGCTTATCCGGGTCTGGGTCGCGGGGGCAGCATCCCAATTAGGGAGCCCCAGATGGTCTTCTCCCCAGCCACTTCTACCAGCTCCTCTGGCAGGATCCCAAGGCGCTCCAGGGCCAAACCAGAGATATATTTTCTCCAGCGTGTCCTGGGTCGACCCGGGGGCCTCCTGCCGGCAGGACATGCCTGAAACACCTCCCTGGGGAGGCGTCCAGGGGGCATCCTAACAAGATGCCCGAACCACCTCAGCTGGCTCCTTTCGACATGGAGGAGCAGCGGTTCTACTCCGAGTCTCTCCCGGATGTTCGAGCTCCTCACCCTATCCCTAAGGCTGAGCCCGGCCACCCTGCGGAGAAAACTCATTTCGGCCGCTTGTATCCGCGATCTCGTTCTTTCGGTCATTACCCAAAGCTCATGACCATAGGTGAGGATTGGGAGGTAGATCGACCGGTAAATCGAGAGCCTTGCTTTCCGGCTCAGCTCCTTCTTCACCACAACAGACCGGTTCAGCGTCCGCATCACTGCAGACGCTGCCCCAATCCGCCTGTCGATCTCCCGCTCCCTCCTTCCCTCACTCGTGAACAAGACCCCGAGATACTTGAACTCCTCCACTTGAGGCAGGACCTCTCTCCCGACCTGGAGTTGGCAAGCCACCCTTTTCCGACCAAGAACCATGGCCTCAGACTTGGAGGTGCTGATCCTCATCCCAGCCGCTTCACACTCAGCTGCGAACCTCCCCAGCAAGAGCTGTAGGTCAGAGCCTGATGAAGCTAGGAGGACCACATCATCTGCAAAAAGCAGAGACGAGATTCTCCTGTCACCAAACTCGACACCCTCCACACCCTGTCTCTTATAC
>SSNR01000162.1:388913-418219 GCA_006937965.1 Callopanchax toddi | reverse complement strand
GGTACTCCTGGAGCACCCCCCACAGGGTGTCCCTGGGGACACAGTCATAGGCATTCTCCAAATCCACAAAACACATGTGGATTGGTTGGGCAAACTCCCATGACCCCTCCATCACCCTAGCGAGGGTAAAGAGCTGGTCCACAGTTCCACGACCAGGACGAAAACTACATTGCTCCTCTTCTATCTGAGGTTCAACCATCGACCGGACCCTCCTCTCCAGTACCCTGGAGTAGACCTTTCCAGGGAGGCTGAGGAGTGTGATCCCCCTATAGTTGGAACACACCCTCTGGTCCCCCTTCTTAAAAATGGGAACCACCACCCCGGTCTGCCACTCAACAGGAACTGCCCCCGATGACCACGCAATGTTGCAGAGACGTGTCAACCACGACAGTCCTACAACATCCATAGCTTTCAGATACCCAGGTCGGATCTCATCCACCCCCGGGGCTCCGCCACTGCGTACTTTTTTGACTACCTCAGCGACTTCTGCCCCAGAGATTGGACAGTCCATCCCCAGGTCTCCCAGCTCTGGTTCCTCATAGGAATGCGTGTCGGTGGGATTGAGGAGCTCCTCAAAGTATTCCTTCCACCGCCTGACTATAGCCCCAGTTGACGTCAGCAGCTCCCCGTCCCCACTGTAAACAGTGTGAGCGAGTTGCCGCCTTCCTCCCCTGAGGCGCCGGATGGTTTGCCAGAACCTTTTTGGAGCCGACCGATAGTCTTTCTCCATGGTCTCACCAAACTCCTCCCACGCCCGAGATTTTGCCTCGGAAACTGCCACTGCTGCACCCCGCTTGGCCCTCCGATACCTATCAGCTGCCTCTAGAGACCCACAGACCAGCCACGCCCTGTAGGCCTCCTTCTTCAGCCTGACGGCTCCCCTAACCTCTGGTGTCCACCAGCGGGTACGGGGGTTACCGCCACGTTTGGCACCGGCTACCTTGCGACCACAGCTAGCAACAGCCGCCTCAACAATCGCAGAGCGGAACAAGGCCCATTTGGACTCAATGTCCCCCACTGCTCTCGGGACGCGGTTGAAGCTCTGCCGGAGGTGGGAGTTGAAGACCCTCTTGACAGGCTCTTCTGCCAGGCGTTCCCAGCAGACCCTCACTATACGTTTGGGCCTACCAGGTCTGCGTAGCATCTTCCCCTGCCATCTGATCCAGCTCACCACCAGGTGGTGATCAGTTGACAGCTCCGCTCCTCTCTTCACTCGAGTGTCCAAAACATACGGTCTCAGGTCAGATGATACAACTATAAAGTCAATCATTGACCTGTAACCTAGGCTGCCCTGGTACCAGGTGTACCGATGGGCATCCTTATGTTCGAACATGGTGTTTGTTATGGCCAAACTGCGACTTGCACAGAAGTCCAAAAACAGAACACCACTCGGATTCAGATTGGGCGGGCCGTTCCTCCCAATCACGCCCCTCCAGGTCACGCTGTCATTGCCCACGTGAGCGTTGAAGTCCCCCAGCAGGACTATGGAGTCCCCAGTAGGAGCGCTATCCAGCACTCGTCCCAGGGACTCCAAAAAGGGTGGGTACTCTGAGCTGCTATTTGGAGCATAAGCACAAACAACCGTCAGGACCCGTTCCCCAACCCGAAGGCGCAGGGAAGCTGCCCTTTCATCCCCCGGAGAAAACCCCAACATACAGGCAGAGAGTCTTGGGGCTAACAGAAAGCCCACCCCAGCCCTCCGCCTCTCACCCGGATCAACTCCAGCATACAAGAGTGTCCAACCCCTCTCAAGGACTCGGGTTCCAGAGCCAACGCTATGTGTCGAGGTGAGCCCGACTATATCTAGCCGGTATCGCTCAGCCTCTTCCACAAGCTCCAGCTCCTTCCCCGCCAGAGAGGTGACGTTCCATGTCCCAATAGCCAGTTTTCCTGTCCGGGGATCGGACCGCCAAAGCTCCCGCCTCGGTCTGCCATCCGATCCACATTGCACCAGACCCTTCACTCTCCTCCTGCAGGTGGTGGGCCCACAGGTGGATGAGCCCATGTATCCAGTTCGGGCTGGGCCCGGCCGGGCCCCATGGGCGAAAGCCCGGCCACCAGGCGCTCGCTCACGGGCCCCAACCCCAGGCCTGGTTCCAGGGTGGGACCCCGGTAACCCTCCGGGCCGGGTACACTGGCTCGATGATTGTACTTGCATGAAGAGTCTTTTGAACCGCACTTTGTCTCACCCCTCACCTAGGACCAATTTGCCATGGGTGACCCTACCAGGGGCACAAGTGCCCCAGGCAACATAGCTCCTAGGATCATTAGGGCACTCAAACTCCTCCACCACGATAAGGTGACGGTTCACGGAGGAGCATTCCTAGACCAGCTGATCCAATTCATGGTTAAAAGTCCAGAGGGAGATGAAAGCAGGTTCTCCAGAGAAAGTAGATGGGACAGCGAGACGAGAAGGGAGGGAGAGAAGGGAAAACGCGTCCTCTCACCTCGAGAGCCAGAGAAAAAAAAATTCACCCTTTTATGATCAAGAATCATGGTCTCAGAGTTTGAGGTGCTGATCCTCATCCCAACTGCTTCACATTCGGCAGCGAATCTCCCCAGCAAGAGCTGAAGGTCAGAGCTCGATGAAGCTAGGAGGACCACATCATCTGCAAAAAGATTAAATGCTCCTGCCACCAAATCACCACCGTCCACATCATGACTGTAAAGGTTTTAAACAGAACTGGTGACAACGGGCAGCCCTGACCTTGTTTCTAATTCTCTTTAAAGACCTGAATAAATCTAACAAACCTGGTTTTGAACTGATCTTTTATCTTGAAGGTTTCTCAAAGTGTCTGAAATCTCCAGCCAGAGGATTTAAACCATCAGGATGTGTTCAGTCAAAGGAATGGTGAGTCCACTGTCCTCTAACTGTTGTGAAGTAGTTCATGTTTGCATCGTTACACTCCTATTGTCATTGTGATGGCAGGTGAAAATGGCTTCCAAAAAGCGACGGAGGGAGGATCTGGATAAGCGAAAGATCTGGAGCGATTTTGATAAAGAAAATGTCAGTAAGCTGATCACACTAATCGTCACTACTTCTTGTGTTATTGGCGAGAGCTGCTGCTGCTGCTGCATGTTCAGCTAATTTCTGTACATTCATATCCTTTTATCAGGAGGATCCAGACATTTCCAGCTACCTGCCAAGAAAAATTGTCAGGATACAGTCTCAGGTGAGCAGCAAGATTTTGGAACTTCTAATGTTGGGCAGATAGGAAGAGCAGCCTGTCCTCAGGTGTCCTTAAGCATTTTAGAGATGGAGTCAACTAGGGATGAGCCGGATATCTGTTTCAGACGAGTATCCGGTACGGATAATGCATATTTTCCGAATACAAGCATCATCCAAATAAAACACGTTATTATCTGTGCTCGGGCTGAAGGAAAATCCTGATTGGGTAACTGTCTGACTGTCCTCTGTTTGCGCTCTCTGCCCGGAAATCACACAGAGCGCCTAAGGAGACGCGCACCTGGACCAGGTCCAGGTGTAGTGTGTGCGTATCAGAGCAGACGCGCGGTGCCCATCCTTAACTGGACCGAACTAGTGTGTGGTTTGGAGTTGGTTCGGTTTGGAGGAGGAGGAGGGACAGGTATGTCGCGGACTCGCTGCATAAACTTGGCACTGCATCAACCAGACTGGCTCTGGTGAACCCGAGCGTTTCCTGGTGGACTAGCGTTGGTCCAGACTTTTTAAATTCATACTTTGATCTGACCGGTCCATAAAACCAAATCAGCGGGCCCACGGACACTGGGTCGGGTCACCATCTTTGATCCTGCGTGATCCGCATTTGGGGAAAAAAAAGGTCGGTGTAAAAACCCCTCAGCATAACTCGATTTTTGACGGTCTGAGAGGCTCATTGTTTTTTCTCCAGTCACTCCTCCTCTCTTTGACTGAGGGACGAAGGTCCCGTTAGTGACAGTCAGTGACTTTATCAGAGGGTTACAGTTGTTTTCAGAGACTCATATTAAATACTAAATACTCCAAAAGTAGTTTTACTAAAACATGATGACAGAGTCCTGTAACATGGTGAAATAAACAGGAGAGAAATAAAGTCATTTTAAGGCAGATTTAATCCATTACAGATAAACTGGATGCTACAATCACTTGTTGACAGGTGAAAAAATCAGTTTGAAGTTATTTGATGTGGTCAAAATGACAGTTGATTAATCAGGTCACCTGTAAACTAAATCTAATCCTTTATTGTCAGGTGAACAGATGAGAAGGTTTCTACAGTAAAATCTATTTAAAACAGGATGAGCCTCTGAAAACAGCTGCAGTCCTGACAGATCAATGTGTTTTAGTGTTAAAAAAATGTTTGATTGGACCAAATTCAACCTGCTAACTTTATCAGACATCAATGAGCTCAGATTTTAGATGGTCTGGTGAATGTTGGTGGGTTTGTGACTCTGGCCTTGGAGGTTCTGACTGCCTTTAATATTGTGATCAAAAACATTGAATCTAATTTCTGAGGCTGCTCTGTAAATAGTTTTCAAATAAACAATACAAATAGCAACTTCTGATCAATCCATATTAATTTCAGACTTAAAATAATGTACAGATTGAAGCCAACCCCACTTCTGGTCAAACCCCACCCACTTCCTGTTTAGGCCACGCCCACTCCGAGTACAGCTACGGATACAGATAATTTAGATGGTTGAACAGATACAGATAAGGCTGTACTCGCTCATCCCTAGAGTCAACCTCTGATTTTCAAAAAGACTCTTTATCCCACAGTTCTTGTATTTTTTGTTGTTTTTAGTGAAATGTGGAATCCCTTCTCAACTTTTACACTTTGTTTAGAAGTTTTTAGTGACTTTAGTTGATATTAATTGGTGGGACTTGATTTAAAAAATTATTCAAATTAATTACAGCCTTTGTAATTAATTAATTAATCGCAATTAATTGCATTTTATACTAACAATACAATTTATTGTAAAAAGTTTTTTTTTTCATTTAAAATAATTTATTGGGGACTGAATCAAATAATAGACATGATCTTCTTCATGTCTTAAATATTAATAATAAAAGATTTCCAACATGTGGAAACACCCTGGATGAGAGAATCATTTTTGCAGTGTTCAAACTGACCCACTGGTCTTGCGACTTCTGCCTCGTTTTCAATTAGGGATCCGACTCAGGTCTCCATTTAAAGATTAGAGTGGGTTTAGCTCGGTTCGGTACTGTTTTTTATTTTCAGATAGGGGTAGGGTCTGGGTTTCTCGTAGGCCTACCGAGCCGACAACGATCCTCTCGTACCAACTCCTCTGTGTCAGAACTGGGGTGGACCCGTACACCCGTCCACTGCTGAACTGAACCGGACCGGACGGCGAGGAAAGAGCAGGAATAAACCTATAAAGGCTAGAGACCATCTAGTTTTACCACCGATCCCTTTTGATTTTCGTGGTGAAAGGACAGAGCAGAGGGCTGAGTTTTACCGCGACCGGGTAGACAGGTGAAGCGTGAACAGATAAGATCTGAAGCCTGTGGGGAAGGCTGGGGAACGGGCTGCATCAAGGGTCTGATTTGTTCGTCTGGGCAGCAGGAAATCATGCTGACAAGTGCTCTGCCTGGCTTCAAACACAACTTGCGTTAATTGTGCTTTTTTTAACGTGTTATTTCTTTCATAATTAATTAATCATAATTAACGCATTAAAGTCCCAGCCCTAATAATAATATGATTTTTAAAATCATTTCAAAGTAGTGTTCTACAAGTTATATATCTACAGTAGGGACCACACCTACTGGTGACATCATTCAAAGTGGGCGGAGTCTAAAAACAAGTACTAGTCCTCTGACTCAAAAGATAAGCATGAGACTTTTGTGTTTGTTTGAACCGACAATGCCTAATCCTAAATTTACATTTTAGGTAGAAATGTTGTGTATTAAATCCTTAAAGATTTACCAACAGGTCTAAATCTATTCCTTATCTTACAGACTTCTACAAGCTCCCCACTGAAAGGGAAGGATGGAAATGTTGGTTCTTCTCTGGTGGGTAGAAATAAAAACCGCTGCATTCACTGACAGCTTTTTGGACTATAAAATTAAACTTTCCTCCTTCCTCTTCCTGCAGGATGGACGTTTGGTGTTTGAGGGACGAAAAGCCAAGTCTGGAGAAGTTCAGGAGCAACATGAAAAAAGAGGACATGTTGAGAAAACCCCCCGTGTTTCTGGGGAGGAGGGAGTGTCCAGTGGGGAGGGTCTGAAACAAGATGGTGAACTCACACTTCCTGACAAGAATCATGAGAACATCTCCCCTAGGAGAGTTGACCACTATTACCCTAAAGTGTACAAGACACGCTCTCCACTGAAATCACCTAAAAAATCATCCACTGTAGCGCAACGGGGTGAAAATAAAAAGATAGAGGCCTTGGAACAACTAGGTGGCATCAGTGCAGTACTTCAGGAGAGAGGCAAATCAACTTGCCTTGTTAAAGTGGTGAACGTTTGTCAGGGAAAGAAGGTGGTTGTTATTCAGGGAACAGGATCTGTGTGGGTAGATAGGGTGGTTGTAACCAGTGCTCATCTTCTTCGTGACTATTTGAATGGTTGTGAGCTAAAGGATGATTTCTTCATCAAGGCTGTGTTTAACAATGGTAAACATGTCACCTTTACTGCAGAGAAATGTCTTATAGACATTTTTGATGAGCGAGATATTGCCTTCTTTCAGCTCAAACTTGAAGGTTACAAACCCAACAAACAAAGAGCAAAGAACTTTAAGCTACCGCCAGGAGTGTTGCGGTATTTAGCCCGAAAGCCTAAGTACGGTATAGGCCATATAATTGCTCATGATGCAGGAAGACCGAAACGGTATGAGATGGTTCGCATCATTGAGATCGAAAACAGGAGGAAGGTTGTAAATGACCATTTAGCCCAATTCAAAGACTCACCCCGTTCACATCTGTCAGTATGGAAAGATTTCAAGAAGCAAGAAATCGTCAGAGTAATGGAGAAAGGAGATATGGCAGAGTATTTACATACATACCTCACCTCCATGAAAAATGGGTCTTCTGGCGCTATAGTGTTCGATGATGATGGTAATTGTTTTGGGTTGCACACTGGAGAATTTAAGTATAGGGATCCAAATAATAATAATAATAAAACAATCTCTGTGATGGCATATGCCTATGATCTGTACCATGAAGCTGAATGTTTTGTGTCTAACCGGAGAGAATGTGGAGATGTGCAGATGCTGGAAAGACTTGAATTACTAGCATTGGAAAATCCATACCTTAAACAAATACTTGATAGTGAGCCAATGGAAGTAGATCAATAGTACTTTTCCATGTTTCTCCCCACCAGTCCTGAACCTCACAAGTATGGAAACAAATGCAGTTCACGCAAGTCAGTTAATAATTTAGGTTAATTTACTTTCAGCTGGATAGCAACACTCTAGGACTGGTTTAACACGTTTGAAAGAACAACTTAACAACTCTTAGTAAATCAGGACAAAATATGAAAAGATGGAGCTCATCCTACAGTATAAAAATACTATAATAAATTTTAGGTTGTTGTGGTAACTTCACGCAAAACCTTTCATATCTTTTTAACATATTTTCCATTTACATGTTTGTTTTAGTTTTACAGTTGACCCGAGCGCCCTCTAGTGGCTGCAACCAAGTCAATTTCCTGAATTTGTGAGACGTCACAGTTCTGGTCAATGTAAGCTATTCTGAAGCCCTTAATGGGTGAACTCCTTATGGTAATCCCGTATACAGCCGATGTTTAAAAATAGCAGCAGTATTCGTTTCAATACCGTCACACAAAAAAATTCAGTCAGGGCTGGACTCCCGGTGACCTGATGGTAACTTTGGGCCGGTCGTGCAGCCCACGATTTGAGCGAAACGTTTTAATCAGCACTTCCTGTTGTGGCGCAAGCTCTTACGGCTGCGGGTGTGTTCATGTGTGCTTACAACGCTTCAGTCGACAGCGTTTTCTAGTTTGGCAACAAGAAAATGGTGGTATGTAGATAGTAAATAGTTTTATGAATGGAGCTTTCATATTGAGGATTTCTGGTCCTATTGACCAGGAAATGATATTAAAATGAAAAAACCTGAAAAATCAAAGAACAGAATTTTAGACTGGACTCACCCTTTCACATTTTAACGAGCCTAAAATTTCTCTGCCTTGTTTTGTTGTTGGGTTTGACTTCAGTGAAACTATCATACAGATGTTACAGTATATTGAGGACCACACAGATCGCTGCCACCTTTTAGACAACCTGCCTTAGATCTCATGATGGTAGCAGCAGTAGCTCTTAAACTTTTGTTTCAAATGAACTATCTCATGGAGTTATTATGTCTGTTTTTATTTATTGAATTTTTTTTTTTCATTTATGATTTGTGCTTTTTATTTCTCAGTTTAAATGATAAATTAGTTGTTAAAATCAATTATAGTTTTTAGGATGACTCACATCCTGCCCAGTGAAGATCATGTTCTCATACACACAGTTCCATGTTTTCACCGTTTGTAAATAAAGGTTCTCACTGTGGTTTCACTAGTTCACCCAGAGCATAGAGGTTTAGATGTTTCCTCTTTAATAAAAAAACAGCTTTGTCTCTGTCTAATATGTAAATTTGTTTGATGATCCGAAACATTTCAGTGTGACTCCTCTCTGTGTATAAACAGGTGTTATAATTAGGATCCAGACATGACTGTTCAGCTCCTCCTGGGTCAGCTGATCTTTTGTTTTCTTTTGAATATTTTGTATACTTCCTGGAGCAGGAGTGTAAATGTTTTATACTGTGTTTCTGTTTGGGTAGGGAGTTTAATTCCCTGTAAATACCACTGCCTGTTAATTATCTGATATGAATTTGTCCAAATTGACATAATCTACCTAAGTGCCTTTGAAATCAAATAAAACTGATGTTTTCTTCTTCATAATTTCTGGTCCTTATTTGTGTTTTCTGCCAAACGTCTGGTCCAGACAGTTCTTGATGAAGCAGTGACAGCGTTGTATCTGTGTTTGCTCAAACGTAAGAATGTATTTATTAGGGATGTTCGATATTGGCTTTTTTACCGGTATCCGATATTGTCTAGCTCTTAATTTCCGATACCGATATAAACCGATACCAAAGACATGTTGGCGGAGTCCTCACGCTACATGTTATGCTGCAAGTAATGTCGCGGATCGATGATGTCATCAAAGGTTCACCGATAGATGTTGCGTTCAAGGTTGGCTGGGAAATGCTGAATCCACAGGATTTAATGTAAGGTGTGCCAAATAAACACAAATATCTCAAAAACTAAACATCAGATTTGTTATATTTTTACATTTTGAGAAAGAGGAGAATTAGCTGAAGAGTTTGATGTATAATATGTGCATAGTATGTAAAGGTTATGTGTGTCATTACAAAAACCGATACCGATATTTTCCGATTTTACATTTTAATGCCAATATCGGCCGATAATATCGGACATCCCTAGTATTTCTTTTTTTTTTTTTTTTTGTAAAAAGGGGCAGAACTTATAAGTAATTTCTTCTATCTGCTCCTTTTCATTCTAATTTGTTTAATGTATATTTTGATTAATTTTTTTTCTTCCAGTTTTTAATGAAATCAAACATTCCCCTGCACTTTTAAAAAGCGTGCTACACCACTATAGTACATGGCTGTCTCAGGTTATTAAATACTACATCAGGGCTTTATTTAGGAGTTTGGACAAATGCAACTGCTCAGTCTGCCATCTTACTTTCTGGAGTCCAGAAACAGCAGTTTTGTGTTTAAGCTGCTGCATCGGCATGCAATGACTTCTTGTCTCTAGAGACGACTCACTTTGAGGTATGTGGTGGAGTCGAGGACAACACAGAAATACATTTCACTCACATGCTTTTCTCAGTCTGAGCTCTGAACCAAGAGCAGGAAAATATAAAGAGCCACAAGGCGCCAAAACATAGAGTCACAAGACCCTATACTCTGACCTGCGTGGGAGTGAAGTGTTTTTGTGAAGCACTTTGTGTTTTATTTCTATGAAAGCTGCTATATAAATAACATTTACTTAATGCTTACTTACTAGTGGCCCGCCACACAATCGCTGTGTTTTGTGGTCCTTACTTTAGATAAAACCACTTCAAAATGACACAAATGTCCCTTCAAAGAGCTTACACACCAAAGAAAGTAGATATCTGTTCAAATCAACACACAACAGGACACCAGAAAAAAATACATGAACAAAGACGAGCAGGCACCTAATATAGCAGAGATGAGCAGTCAGCAGCAGCATTTCTCTTTAAAATGCTCCATAACAAAAGCTTTAAAAGTCCTTTAGGGACACAGGAGTCCAGTTTTAAAGAGTTTTGTAGGTGATTCCAGTCTGTTTTAGGGACCAACAGTAGGATCATTTGAAGAGCCAGTGTTCAGCCAGAGGAAGAGAGGTGATGCAATAGGAGGACAAACTCCTCAGAAGGGACCGCCCACAGGATGTAGCTGTTAGACTTGAGATCTGCTCTCAGTAGAACCATTAGTTCGCCTGTTTGGGAATCATCGTCCAGAGCTTGTCTGAGGTGAGACACATACAGTAACTCCTACTTTATCATTAATTTCTCCTGCTGTTATTTATTTAAACATCCTATAGACTTATTCATAAGGAGGTTTTATTGTAGTTTACTGTTTGAGTCGTCTTAGTGTGGAGCGGTGCTCTCAGTAATCTGTTAGAACAGTGTGATAGGCTCGGTGAATCAGCGTTATGTAAAGCCTGATTTACAACTCACGTTTATGAGTGAGCCATCGGCTTTGAACTTTATTTGATATCAATGAGGGCGTGTTAAAAGGCTGCCAAAGGAAATGAAACCATAACTGTTTCATCACCCTGTTCATAAAGAGAGACGGCGAGGAAGTGAAACTTATCTGCTCCTGAAACTCACTGCTGCTTTTCTAGAATCCAGCTTTGGATCTGGAAACACAGAAAAGGAAAACATCTCAACTGAGGTATGTTGATTTCACTCGGACCTGGAATTATTTGTTTTTGATGTTTAATTTTTATTTTTGTTTAAATAATCCCAATTGCAAGTACTCTCAGGAATGATCTGGTGTTCATAGCTGCCATGGGGGGTGTGGGTCTCATTTCCCCTGTGTCTGTCCCCTTCAGGGCAGTGTTAGTCCTTTGTAATATATTAACAATATGTATCATCTTGTATTTGCAAAATTGACTGCCTAATGACATCATCAATTCAACATGGCTGACTGTAATGGCCAGGTGCTGAATTCACAAACATTTCTACTGAAGAAGGAAAAATCAGGTTTAAAAATATGATGGTGTACAGGAGAGTGTGTTGAACTATTCTGTTTTTAGAGATTAAATTTCATGTGACAGAGTGAGACCTGGTCTTCCTAGGGCACCTCTCAAAGTGGCACCTCATGACATTCTTGATGAGTGCACTTCCTGACCAGTGATGCTCAATCCCATAACACACCTGTAACCCACCTTAGTCACCACCTAATGTCTTAATATACAGTATTACTTTTTGCACAACATGCACACCATTCATTGGTATCTATATATTTTTGTAATGTAGTTAGGTCATTATTTATGTTTATGTGTTTTCCAAATGTTTGTTTATAGGGTTAGAGCTGTAAAGTTAAAGGAGACAAACCTCTGTTGAAGTCCTGACAGATCAATATGGTTCAGTGTTAAAAATGTTTAATTGGACAAAATTCATCCGATAACTTGTATGTCTTTAATGTTTGTTGCAAAGTGCTTGGACTCTTCTTCCGGAGAACGTAAACCAGATTTTGTTCACTGTAAGGAAAAAGGTGAGTCCCCTGTCCTCAAATTCTCATTTAAGTCATTTTTACTTTATGTGATTACTGTAGCTTTTATATTGTGATGGCAGGTGAAAATGGCTCCCAAAAGAAAACCAGGAGGAAAAGTGCCGGACATCCGAAACTTTTTTGGGAAGGACGATGTCAGTGAGACAAATGTTGATTAGAGTAATCATGTTGACATTTGTAGCTTGTGTACACTGAATGAGTGGCTTCAAATGATATAATTGTCTCTTTATCAGAATGTTCCAGGCAGTTCCAGCAGCACACCTGGACAAAAACCAAAGACAGTGTCTCAGGTGAGCTGCAGGTTCATGAGGTGATTTGAAGTATTGTTCTTTATGGTTTTTGATGAAAATTGATCAGTATAGGATTCAATTAAACGAAGCAACACATGTTTTTTTTAATATATAGTTTTTCAGCCACGGTTATCTAAAGACCGCCACCAATGTGTGACTGTGTGTGAATGTTGGTGGTGGTCAGAAGGGCCGATGGCGCAGAATGGCAGCCTCGCTTCTGTCAGACTGCCCCAGGACAGCTGTGACTACAGACGTCTGTCGTAGTTTACCACCACCAGAGTGTGAATGAGTGTGTGAATGAATAATGCAACTCTGTGAAGCGCTTTGAATGTCCTAAAAAGCGCTATATAAAAATCCAATGCATTATTATTATTATTACCAATCCTGTGTTTTGGACCAGACTCAATGATTGATTCTGTTAATCTGTCAGTCATCACGTCACGTTCCTTTGTGTTTGAAGTAACACCTTGCATTGCAGCTTGAATGTGTATAGCTTTCTCCTGTTAGCACCAATAGGTGTGTTTCCACTATCGGAACTTCAGGGTAAATCCTAGAGGGCGAAATTGACCGGGACAATCAGCTGGCTCGTTCCGCTCAGCGCTCGTGTTTCCATTACAGCCCCCACCTTTCCGGAACTTTTGTAAGACGTCAGCATCGACGTCACTGACAAGGACAGACAAGGAAGTGGAGAATAATGAATAGATCAACAATGGACGAAGAAGTGATGGTTGCTGTGTATTTCTCAATGTTTTTATACATAGTGATGGGAGTGCTGAACAGAAGGATGAGTATACTTGATGACGAACTGATCCAACTTCAAAGACATGGCATGGATCTGCCATTTTGCAATCTCCAACAACAACACACAGTTTACTTTGGCACGGTGTGCTTTCATCATTTCCCTTCACCCCACAACCAATCAGCACAAGTTAACCACAAGTCCCACCCAGCGAGTCTATCGGGCCGATCTGAATACCTGCCCCTGATCAGGGACTCCGTTGGCCCCTGAGATGGACCTGAAGACCGCCCTCTTGAAACGGCCTAATGAAGTGGAAACACTCGCAAAGTTCCGGTAAAATTACCCTGAAGTTCCGATAGTGGAAACACGACTAATGAGTTAAAAATTAAGTTCTCTGTGTGTGTGTGTGTGTGTGTACGCGCATGTGTGAGTGAAAGTGCCTTCTTACCAAAAAGCTTCATGATACAACTTGCATCTCGCATATTGTAGTCCAGTGTTCATCAACCTTTTCCAGGCTAAGATCACTTTTTAAATGAAGGCCAAGATCCACCATTAAAAGTTGCATGAGATAAAACTGTAAAAATGAATTGTGCTGAAAAAGTTTGCCCCTTTTTTAACTCTCCAGACTGGCCTGAAAGGTTGTCCCTGCAGCTTGTCCTGGGTCAACCTGGGGGGCTCCTGATGGATTCATACATGGATTAATAGGGGTAGAATTATCTCACATTATCTAAAATATACTTTCCTTTTATTTTCAGATGCATCAACTGAGCCTGAAGGAGGAGGATGTTTCAGAAGTTAGTGTACTTTGATTTTCTGCAGTAGCTGTGTTTCATCACATTCTAACTTTAATGTTTTTTCATCTTGTCTTCCAGGGTGGCCATCCACATTACTTTGAGATTAAATTTAATCAAGAAGTTGCTAAACAGACCATCGAGTGTATAAATCCATGCACTGTGATGGAAGCAATAGAATCACACGTAGCACAAAAATTCGACAAGAAAAATATTTCAGCTGAGAACATTTTGATTAAGTTAGGGGAAAAAGATAATTCACCCATTGTTGCCACACATTTCCCTTGTTGCTGCATTGAGAAAGATGTGTGTCTGGTCATATATACATCCAAAAAGGTTGTTGAGGTCCCCAAACAAAGAGAGCTCAAAATCTACCCGAAAGAACAATATTCCTTATTCTACATAGATAAGGAAGGAGGAAAAGACACCAAGTCCAAATCCAACCAGATCTTTAGATGCACAAACTTACGTAATGTAAAGTTTGGGTATTACTGTGTTTACGGTGAGAAGAAGACGACGGTGGAGGACGCTCTTAGACAGGACGGTCGCTTTCATGATGATCTGGTTAGCTTCTCTTTGTCTGACAAAAACAAGACCGAAACCATCACTAAAAGTACAGAAACAGTCGCTGGCCTACACCTAAAAGAGTTCATGATTTGTCTTCCAAAGGAAAAAACTGATCCCAGACCACAGACACGCCACAAGCAACAGGAACAGAGGAAAACAGCCTGTGCCTCAAATGTCTCACAGAGTGAGATTAGAATTCAATCAGTGTTAAAAGTAGCACAGCAGGAAAGCATCAGCATAAGAAGAGCAATGGAAGAGAGAGGCATTAAAGTCGACCTCAATGAGATCCATCAACTTCTGTGTCGTCAGTATCCAGACCTGAAGAAGTTAATGGAGGAGAGATTTCCAGGCCAGTCCTTTAAGAAAATACTGAACCTGAAAAAGGAGGACTTTGGAAAGATCCAACATTCTTTTAGTGAAGTCCACAGAGTGAGAGAGCTGTTAAACCTGAGTGAGTCCATTTGTAGGTTGGAGATAAATGAAAACTCTTCGTCTCTTTCACAACAGGGCACAGGCTTTGTGCTGTTTGACAACTTTATCCTAACAAATGCCCACTTGTTCAATCCCTGGCTTAAAAAAGAAATAGAGAACTGGTGGGAGTATCTAAAAATTACTGCCAACTTTTACTTTGAAAGTCCTGACAATAAATTACTGAAGACTTTCCCAGTTAGGGTGATTGGTGGAACTCATCACATGGATTATTGCCTGCTTGAGCTGATCTGTGAGAACCAAAGTTCTGATCAGACAAAAATACCACCAGGACTCCTGAAGAGGTTTGGTCCAGTGCCTTCTGATGATGGCGGGGCGTGCATCATTGGTCACCCAGCAGGAGGAGTGAAGAAAATGGATATAACCTGTGTCATTAGACCAGAGGAGAGGGATGGAGCTGTTGAACAGAATTTACAGAGCCACAAAGATGGTCAAATTCTTTCATACTCAGTCAATCAGGGGATCAAGAAAAACCCATACGCAGACATCTATGTCACCTACAACAGCTTCATGTACCATGGCTCCTCTGGCTCCCCTGTGTTTGATGCTTGTGGCTACGTCTTTGGTTTGCACTCTGGTGGCTTTTTCTTTAACTGGCCGAAGCCTGGTGAGAGCGTCCTTGAGTACGCCTTTCCTCTGCTCAAAATATTTGAACAACTTCTGAAGAATGCAGGTGGAATGGAAGGGTTTTTGGCGAGGGTTCAGGAGGAAGCAAAGGGAAACATGCACCTAGAAAAAATCATTGCATCTGTGCAGCAACAAAACAAAAACCAGACTCAGGTTGGAGAGAACCAGAACAAAAGGGAGGAGCATGAATTCCCACAGTCACATCTTGGGTCTGAGGTTTCAGGTTCTGAGGAACCGATGGAAATAAATTAGATATAGAGATCTAGCATGCCTAATATCTATAATCACTGCAGAGGTTATGTTTTATGGCAGTGATCACCAACTCCAGTCCACGAGGGCCAGTTTAACAAGTTCGAGATACTTCCTTGTTTCAACTCATCTTCTTCTAACGCAGTGATCACCAACTGACTTCCTGCTTCAACACACCTGTTTCTAAAGAACGGGTGACTAACTGACTTCTTCAGAACGTGACTTGCTGGTACTGGGGTTTTTATCTGACGTCAGGCCAGCTGCCTCCATATCTTCAGATTCTTATCTAAAGGTAGAGATCAAGTGGCCCAGGATGTGTCTGTGTGTGTATCAAAGGCTGGGAAAGAAAGCTTTTAACTATGCTGGCCCTCATTTCACAGGAGGATCTAAAAATAGAAGAGACGGTCTTATTGAACAGTTTCAAAAGAACAAGGAGATGGAAACCACTGGCTGCAGATGTTTCATTAGAATCAGTTGTTTTATTTATAAAAGTGTTGCTATTCTTTAGCCCAGGATTCTAATGTAAAAGATGTTTAACCTCAGTGGTCTTTTCCTGGATGAATAAAGCTTAGAAAGAAAGATTAGCAGACTTCTTTAGAACTTGACATTCAGAAGCGGCAAATGAATCAATCAAATCAGGTGTGTTGAAGCAGGAAAGCATCTAAAACTTGGTGGATAGTTGCTTTAAGGACTGGAGTCCCTGTTTTAGAGGTTTTACACCTTTAGCTTGGTCACACTCGGTTTAGTAGATTTGTTAACTTGTAGCTTTTATTGCATTCCTGATGTTTTCTTGTTGCTTTGCTGTAACTTTTCATTGTCAACATGTATCTTGATCAGAGTTTTGTTCTAGGGCTGGGCGAGATGGCCTAAAATCTATATTGTGGTAGAATTATAAGCATGTTCGGTAACGGTATATACTGTATAAAGGCTCCCGGACTGCTCTGCCTTGTTCCCTTCTGGTTAGTCTTTCACCCCAGAGGAGCCACACCTCTCACTGGTCTACTGAGGAATACTCTGGTTTCTGTTTCTCTTGTTGGAGGTGTACAGTTCAGATGGAATAGGTCTGTTGGAACCTGCTCTAAGTCTCAGTTTCTACCAATCAACATGCTCTACCGCGGTAGGACGGTAGAGTCAAAATCTCCACTGTCTACCAAATTTCTACCGTTTCTACCGCCCACCCTTGTTCGGTTCAATGATTTTTATCTGACTTTTTGTCTTTGGTTTGTTTTTATGATCTGATCAAACATATACTGTCATGTTCTGTGGCTCCAAAAAAGAGAATAAATGTGATGACTTTATGTAAACAATCGTAGTTTTTTGTTTAACAAGTCTTTTAATTATCAAACACAGTAGTTAAGGTAAAAATCTAGAGTTTTCCAGTTTTCATCAGACCTTTAAAGACCCTTTTAGTTATTTTTTATTTGCATTAAATTTTCTATAAGGTCAGTGACAGACATCCCTACTGTAAACACCATCACACAGCTCTCCTGTCTTCATGAAGGTCTTTTAGACAGATTTTTTTGGGACTTTGCTTTTTCATTCAGTTTCAGGCCTTGTGTGAATGAATGACACATGTCAGGTTATTTGATGTTTTTTTTAAATTACTCCGTTCTACTCCAAATTATTTATCAGCCCTGCAGTCTGTTTCTTTGTCCTCCAGCCTGAGTGTTTTTCTACTCATCACTACACCACGGTCGGACCGAATTTAGACTGAAAATGAGAACTACAATCAAATAAAACCATCAATTTACAAATGAAAACATGACTAGACCTCCTGAAGATTTACTTAAATAATTCAAGTTGAGCTAACCTGAGAAAATCAAGTTTTTTTCAACCTCTGAAGCTATGCAACACAGGAGAAGAAGAAAAATGAGTAGAAGAAGAAATGAGATGGATATAGTCATCCAGCTATGTGTGAATGTTGTGCTTTAGATGTCGTTAGTAGTTTGCTCTGTATGTTTAACCATTTCTATGCTGGACGTTTTTTTTTATTTTGTGTTTTTTCTGAGGACCTTTTTAATGATACTCTCTTTAAAAAAACAGTTTGGTTTAAAATTCTCACATTATATATTTATTTATACCTTTGACACAAATCGCTGACAATTTTAGGTTGAACAAACCTTTTTTTAAGTTTTTCGTGTCCTGGGATCGGGTCGCCAAAGACCCGCCTTGGTCTGCTACCTGATGCGTGTCACACCAGACCCCTCATGCTCCTCCTGCAGGTGGATGAGCCGATGTAACCAATCCAGGCTGGGCCTGACTAAAGTCCAGCCACCAGGCATTTGCTCACAGGCCCCGACCCCAGGCCTGGTTCCAGGGCAGGAGTCAGGACCCCAGTAACCCTCCAGGCCAGTTGCTCTGATACAATTTGCCATGGGAGACCCCTCCCAGGGGCTATTACCCAAGACAACGTAGCTCCTATAGAGCACTTCAGCTCCTCCACCATGTAACCAGTAACATTATGAGGTTTTAGGTTTAGCAGCATTTCTCCATTATAAAAAACCCTCAGGGATAAAAGTCTGAAGGGGCAACAGGCCTAAGGTTTTAGGGACCGACAGCAGAATCAGGTTAGAGAGCGAGTGTTCAGAGGAAGTGATGCAATAACTGAGAAGGGACCGCCCAGCAGGATGTAGACAGACCTGAGATCAGCTCTCAGGAGGACTGTGAGCTTGCCTGTTTGTCCACAGCTGATCTGAGGTGAGACACATAAATCACTCCTACTTATAGTCAGTCAGACATTAGTTATTCCTCCTGCTACGTATTGATTAAGTTCTCATTTAGATCAGAGTCTGTATTAGAATCAGTCAGATTCACCCTACAGACTTATCATAAGGAGGGTTTGTATTTACTGTATTTTGCTGTTGAAGGTTTTTTTTTTAGTTTTGAACATTATTGGAACCTTGTGACTGTCACAGTGAACCAGTGTTATGTCAAACCTGAAGTACAGCTCACATTAAACCGTGTGTAGGTAAATAAACAGTGTGTTTAGCTGCTGAACTCATATAGACACTAATAAATATTCACCATAAAGTTTTCAGACAGTCCCATCAGAGAGGGCGTGTTACTGATCCGACTGCAGACCGGACGAAACCAGAAGAGGAAGTGAAACCGTCTGCTCCTAAAACTCACTGCTGCTTCTCCAGAATTCATCTCTGGGTCTGGAGAACATCTAGACAGAGACGCTGACTTGGACCAGAACTGATTTCCTTTTAGCTTCACTGTTTATGTTCATGAATGATTAAAAAGTGGAGTTCAGAGCTGGTGGAGGTCACCGTGAACTATCTTATTGTTTTTACAGCTTCTTTGGACCTCATGTTGTCTGTGGGTTCATGGTGGATCTGAACAGATGGTTCATAGTGAGGTTTTATCATCTTTGTAGACCAGTGACTGAACCATGACATCCATGTTGTCATGCTGCCTCCTAGTGGTTAAAATAAGGATTAATAAACTGTCTTTATTTCTAAAAAAAGGTTGTAAATCAAGGCAACTGGACTTCTTTGGTTCTTCAAAGACGTTTCGCTGCTCATCTGAGTAGCTTTGTCAATTCTGTCTATAGTCAATCAGAGAGAATCTTATAAACTGTGTTTATCTTCCTCTGTCTGTGACACACCTCCTTCCACCCCCTTGAGGAGGTGTTCGCTCCACTGTATTCAACTGGAGTCCTGGTGAGGTGTTTTGATTAGAGGCGTGAATTGTCTGGGAATTAAGTTCAGAGTGGACTGGTAGGTGCTGAAAGGATGAAATCTGAGTCCTCCTCCTCTGTTTAAAGTTGGTCACTTTTGTAGCCTACTTTAATTTCAGGCTCCTCCTTATTTTCCCTGGTCGTCTCATCAACACTGACAGCTGTGTCTCTACAGCAGAACCAACTCCTCCAGGTGAACCTGGTGCTTATCACGTTTCTTCTCATGGCTATAAATCTGAGCTTGTAGCATGTGAGCTGATAACGAGGAACTTGATGATATTTGAACATGCTGCTGGTGTTTTCTCCCCAACTGGATTCACAGAAAGATGAAAAATACACAGGAAGTGACGCAATACACAACCAGACACAAATAATATCCATAAAACACTGAGAGAGGTGACCAAATGTTTAACCCTGAATATCATACAGTTTGAAACTCCTAATGTTGAGCTTTGTTTTTATAAAGGTGTAAATCTACAAGGCAGTGAGAGATGATGTCGCTCCACTCATCATGGAGACTAGTGTGATAAAACACCACCCAGACTCTCCTCCACCTCTACCTTTAGAAGGCTAAAGACTTGAGCCTAGCTCCTGTCAGTTTGTCTGCAGCTACCGACAACACCTCCATCTAGTCCCTTGTTACGACATTAGAGAGGGCAAGAAACATAGAAGCTGCTACCAAAGACCAGAGCCGCAACAAGGAGTGGCACCGCGCCAGGCGTCTGAGAATAACATCATCTCACTTCAGAGAGATATGTCACGTCACAAGTCTGACGTCAGCTGAAAACCTGGTACGAAGAATGAAAAGGGGAATACGGCACTTCTTCATTGAAGAGGGGAATAGAACTGGATCAGTTGCTATCCAGGCGTTCTGCCGTGTTCAAAACACAAACTACTGGCCTTGTGGGGGCGTCATTCACCCCGACGCCCCCTGGATGGGGTCATCCCCTGACGGCCTGGTGTTTGACCCCACTGCAGACCCTCCCTTTGGACTGCTGGAAGTTAAATGCCCAAATGCAGAGAGCTCTGTTGACTGTAGCTACTTAAAAAATCAGAACGAGTCACTGAAACTAAATCCGAGTCACAGCTACTATTGGTAGGTGCAGGGTCAGCTCCTGCTGACCGGCATGGACTGGTGTGATTTTGTAGTTTATACAGAGAGAGACGTTCACATCGAACGCATTTACAGAGACGGAGAGGTGCCAGAGCCATTAGAGAGAAGGGAGATCAATTCTTCTTCTATTTTTGCATGAATCATTAAACATATATACCTTGATGTTGCATGTGTTCATAACGCATTCTGAGATTAATTATAAATACTGACATATTTTAAATTGTAGACTATGATCTAATAAAGTTTAATTATTTTAAACGTGAAGTGTCCTGTATTTCTTGTTTGACATCATTCCTGCTGTTAACCTTTATACCAAGGAAGGCGTTATCAAAAAACATCAACAAAATTCAGAAAAGGACATTTTTCCTGAACAATGGACCTCAGTATAACCTTCCTTTTCAGATAGAGTGACCACATTTGATCACTTATTTAAACTTGATTTGCAGCCTAAATCAGAAACCTTTACAAAAAATGTCAGAAAAAAGTAAAATGATTTTAAAAAGTTAGTACAAACAGTTATTTAAATTCAAATAAATTCGTCTCATCGTTTCACTTGAAAACCAACAATTAAAATAAAGGTCAAAGGTTTTCAACGTTTTGTGAATCGTTTTTTAATTTAAAATGTTTTGTTGGTTCACACAGGTTTGATTTGTTGTGCTGATAAGTTTACAGTTAGCAAATAAGTCATGTTTACTTTTGACTCTTGGTTTAAAAAGTTAAATTAATCATCGTGAAATGTGTCTATTCTTTCTATCTGACCCTCATGAGTTAAAACTAACATTAACACGTCTGGATCCTCTACTTTCTTGTCAGAAATTAATTCAATGTTTCTAATATTTATGGAGGCTTTCTTCTTTTTCCATTGACACTGATGAATCTGATATTTAGCCATTAGAATCACAATATTACAGAGCATGAAAAGATCTGTAGACAATCTCTCATTGATGTAGAACACCTGCACTGCTGTCATCGTTGTCATTTCTTCTCTCTTTAGACTCAGACACTTCACCAAGTAGTGTTAAAACAACAACATCCATACATTAAAACAGATCATTTAAAAGTTTTAAAACAGCAGGGATGAGAGAGTCTCTCAGTCTGTTGGTCCTGACCCTGGTAGCTGATATCTGTGGCGGGACGGTAGCAACCTAAAGTCACTGTGCAGAGGGTGAAAGGGATCAGCCAGGATCAGGTCTGGTCATCTTCACTGACCTGGCTCTGTGCACATCAGTGAGGTCAGTGAGGGCGGAGCCAGAACACCCTGACAATTCCTGACAACCTGTTCCTGTTCTTACCAGTTAAAAGCCCAAACCAACAGATAAAATTAAAAGTTAATAAAGACTCGATAAAACAAGAATAAAACATCCACATAAAAGTAGAATCCACGTTAAAACCACGGAGCTTCTGATAAAAATACATTCTTTGGTGCGCCTTCTACAGAGTGAGTCCACATAGGGTCAAAGGTCAGCCTGTCATCAACAACAGTCCCCAGGTGTTTATACTGATTCACAGTTTCCACAACTTCCCCAGAGATGAGCACAGGCTGGGTGATCTACCTGTTTTTACTAAAATCAATAATCAACTCTTTTGTCTTGGAAACATTAACCTGTAAAAAGTTAGGATCACAGCAGTCAGTGAAATCCCTGACCACTGGCCAAGGATCAGGACCATCACTGACCACTGGTCCAGGATCAGGATCATCACTGACCACTGGTCCAGGATCAGGACCATCACTGACCACTGGTCCATGACGACTGGTCCATGGTCAGGACCATCACTGATCACTGGTCCAGGATCAGGACCATCACTGACCACTGGTCCAGGATCAGGACCATCACTGACCACTGGTCCATGACGACTGGTCCATGGTCAGGACCATCACTGATCACTGGTCCAGGATCAGGACCATCACTGATCACTGGTCCAGGATCAAGATCATCACTGACCACTGGTCCAGGATCAAGATCATCACTGACCACTGGTCCATGGTCAGGACCATCACTGACCACTGGTCCAGGATCAGGACCATCCCTGACGACTGGTCCAGGATCAGGATCATCACTGACCACTGGTCCATGGTCAGGACCATCACTGACCACTGGTCCAGGATCAGGACCATCACTGACCACTGGTCCATGACGACTGGTCCATGGTCAGGACCATCACTGATCACTGGTCCAGGATCAGGACCATCACTGATCACTGGTCCAGGATCAAGATCATCACTGACCACTGGTCCAGGATCAAGATCATCACTGACCACTGGTCCATGGTCAGGACCATCACTGACCACTGGTCCAGGATCAGGACCATCACTGACCACTGGTCCATGACGACTGGTCCATGGTCAGGACCATCACTGATCACTGGTCCAGGATCAGGACCATCACTGATCACTGGTCCAGGATCAAGATCATCACTGACCACTGGTCCAGGATCAAGATCATCACTGACCACTGGTCCATGGTCAGGACCATCACTGATCACTGGTCCATGGTCAGGACCATCACTGATCACTGGTCCATGGTCAGGACCATCACTGATCACTGGTCCAGGATCAAGATCATCACTGACAACTGGTCCAGGATCAAGATCATCACTGACCACTGGTCCATGGTCAGGACCATCACTGACCACTGGTCCAGGATCAGGATCATCACTGACCACTAGTCCAGGATCAAGATCATCACTGACCACTGGTCCATGGTCAGGACCATCACTGACCACTGGTCCAGGATCAGGATCATCACTGACCACTAGTCCAGGATCAAGATCATCACTGACCACTGGTCCAGGATCAAGATCATCACTGACCACTGGTCCATGGTCAGGACCATCACTGACCACTGGTCCAGGATCAGGATCATCACTGACCACTGGTCCAGCATCAGGAACATCACTGACCACTGGTCCAGGATCAGAACCATCACTGACCACTGGTCCATGATCAGGAACATCACTGACCACTGGTCCAGGATCAGAACCATCACTGACCACTGGTCCAGGATCAGGACCATACCTGACGACTGGTCCAGGATCAGGACCATACCTGACGACTGGTCCATGATCAGGACCATCACTGACCACTGGTCCAGGATCAAGATCATCACTGACCACTGGTCCAGGATCAGGACCATACCTGACGACTGGTCCAGGATCAGGATCATCACTGACCACTGGTCCAGGATCAAGACCATCACTGACCACTGGTCCAGGATCAGGATCATCACTGACCACTGGTCCAGGATCAGGACCATCACTGACCACTGGTCCATGATCAAGACCATCCCTGACCACTGGTCCAGGATCAGGACCATCCCTGACCACTGGTCCAGGATCAGGATCATCACTGACCACTGGTCCAGGATCAAGACCATCCCTGACCACTGGTCCAGGATCAGGACCATCCCTGACCACTGGTCCAGGATCAGGACCATCACTGATCACTGCTCCAGGATCAGGATCATTCCTGACCACTGCT
The DNA here is from genome assembly GCA_006937965.1 of Callopanchax toddi. Lineage (NCBI taxonomy): Eukaryota > Metazoa > Chordata > Actinopteri > Cyprinodontiformes > Nothobranchiidae > Callopanchax > Callopanchax toddi. The sequence continues at coordinate 394,430 of SSNR01000162.1, read as the reverse complement.
CCAGGATCAAGACCATCCCTGACCACTGGTCCAGGATCAAGACCATCACTGACCACTGGTCCAGGATCAGGACCATCACTGACCACTGGTCCATGGTAAGGACCATCCCTGACCACTGGTCCATGGTAAGGACCATCACTGCTGAGGAGGGACAGGATGACCAAGTCATCAGCAAACATTAAAATGTGACTACGTGAATATTGGCTGCGACAATCGTTAGTATAAAATAAATAAAAGTGGTGAAAGAACGCAGCCCTGTGGAGACCCAGTAGAAGAAAAGAGGACATCAGAGAGATCGCCGTTGACCCTCACCCGCTGAGACCGGACTGTTAAAAAGTCTATCAACCAGCATATGAGGCCAGAGTCAATACCATAAAAACCTCATTTCTCAGCTAAAATATGGGGTTGAATAAAGTTAAAAGCAGATAAAAAGTCAATAAAAAGCAGTCGTGCAAAAGTTTTAGTTCCCTCTAGATGCCTTAAAATCATGTTTAAAAGAGTTCCTGTCCCATCCTCCACCCCCTACCTGACCTATAAGCAAACTGAAGTGGGTCTAGATGATCCTTAACTCTGGATAAAAGAACTCCCCTCACTATGTTCTCAAAAGATTCCATCACTAGTGTGGTCAGGGCAACAGGCCTGAAGTCATTTAATGACTCAGCGTTTTTACCCTTGGGGACAGGAACAATAACAGTCTTTCCAAAGCTGAGGGACCTGAAACATCTGGAGAGACGAGTTGAAAAGAAAACAGAACATGTCTGCCAGCTGCAGGGCACAGTTCTTATGAACCTGGCCTCCTGCCATCAGGACCTGGGCTTTTCCTCTCCTTGGTCCTCTGGAAGAGATTAATTACCTGAAAGCTCCTCGGTAAAATCATGAGGATTAAAACGATTATAAAACATGTTTAACTTGTTCGACGGTTTAAAATCAGGCATGGAATTAAAAGCAATCTGGGTCCTTTTAGTCGGCATCCAAGGTGTGGATGGTTTACGGTGAGATCAGCCTTTAACTGTGTACAGAGAATGAATCATTTGGGTGAAATGGGACCTCCCTGTGTGATTCCACAGGATACATCTGTAGGCGCTGCTGCAGCAGCTTCAACACCATCAACTAAACAATGATGTCACATGATGAGGTACGGTCCTCACTGGAGATCAATATCTGATAGAACACCACTTCAACATGACTGGAATATCCCTTTAAGTCTTCTCTCATCAACTTGATCATCTTTACAAATATTGATGTGTCCGCTATTTCATCCTGTCAACATTTTAGCTGCATTTTACATTGAACTGAATAGAAATATTCACTCAACCACAGCTGTTTTAGAGTGTAGTTCTTTATTTCAGCCACTAGATGGAGACAAATCATCACACAACGAACGATGAGAGCTTTGTTTCTAAACTCGTTTAATTTTCTGGACATTTACAGGAAGCTTTGCTCTCAGATTCTTTGGATTTTAATGTTTTATCTCTAATGACAGATGTTGGAGGTTGACAGCTTCTGTAACCATGACTACAAACTGTGTTTCCTTCAAGACTCTGAAGGGTTTTTGTACTTCCTGTAAATGAGCACTAGAGGGCAGATCTGTCATTAACAGGCTCCTGTGTGTTTGGATCCGCTCTATCATATTGATCTCCATGAAGAATGGATGATATTTGATCATTTCTGTTAGATCTGACATCAAACTCCTGGTGTTGTTGGTGAAACCCAGTAAAGTCCTGCTGCTTGTGTTCAACTGCTTCCATCAAACACAATCTGTTCACTAACAGACGAGTTCCATCAGGTTGTAAACAGCAGGTTTGAACGAGGCTGTGAGGAAAACACTGCAGACAGCTACAGAGACATGGTTGGATCAACAAACGTCAGCTTTTCTGAACAACACTCTCCCAAAGACAGAGTCTCTTAAATCAATCTGGTGCTGGATTTCTTCACTGTTGGAACCAAGTTGAATTGTTGTCTAAGAATCAAATCTTTGATCCTATAAATTCCAAGGTATTGACCTGAAAGCTTCACAGGAATCTCCAACATCAGAGTTTCATCTGGACTGGATCAACAGAATGTTGAGCTTTTCTTATGGTTGACTTTAAGACCTGATGCATCTGAAAACCTTCTGATAGCGAACAGAGCATTTTGAATTTCTACTAGATCTTGACTCAAAAGAAGAGCTGCTTGTGTAATCCTGACCTCTTGTCTGTTTAGGACAACATGTGACGTTTAGACACAGAACAACTATCAGAACACACAGATCTGCTCTAGAGACATCGCCCAGCCCTGTCCCCCAGAGACCAGAGACATCAGAACAGTTCTCTGCTGTCCTCCTCCCCCTGTAAACACAGGGAACACCAAACTAAGCCCAGTCAGGACCGATGGCTGAGAGAACACATTGGAATGGACTCAATGTTCTGTTTAAAGTTCTACCATTCCATTATTTTGTCCTCAGGAAACCTTCCTGATGCACAGGAATGCAACCTGTGTTCTATTGGCTCTTAGCTGTCCGTCAGCTGGTTGCTGTGACAACGGGGGCGGGTCTAGTCAGTGTGTGTCTCCTCCTCCTCCTCAGAGCCAGAGCAGAGAGAGTTCATCTCGCTGGACTTTTCTCCGTTTCTAGTTTTCTGTCTCTTTTCTCTTCGTTTCTTTGAAGAGGCTCCGGCCGACAGTCTGTTAAACAGCAAAGCAGCGAGAAGTGGAGCAGCTGACTGCTTCTAGAGTAAGTAGAACGTTACGATCTGAAGCTACATGCTAGCTGCTAGCTTAGCCTGAAATGCTAACTAGTAGCTGTGAAGTCAGGAGGCCTTTCTGTCCTTCTGTTAGCGGTTGTGCTCGTTCTGGGCTGTTTTCTCTCCAGAGATGTGCTTTGGAGTTTAACTCTGCTCAGTCACCGTTCAGACTCAACGTGACGGAGGGATTGTGGGAAGTGTAGTCTGCTACTATTGATCAGATTATGTTTAATCATACTACCCGGCCCGGTCATGTGTCGAAGTATCCTCGGGCACATGGGCGTCGCACCCGTGGGGGATGTGGGTGTTTTAACACCCACACGTTTCTCAGTGAGATCGTTCAACACCCACACTTTTCCAGCCGTTTTGCCCCAAACCTCCTCCTGTCTGATTTCTCCTCACAGCGATCGCTGTTTGTCCCCTCTCCCTCCTCCCCTCCTCTCCTGTTGCTCCTTGAAACCTGACACCAGCCTGCTGCCGATCACTTTCGATCCTCTCCCCTTCTCTCTCTCCTGCTCCGAACACCGGCCGGCCGGCTGTCAATCAATCGATCAGCTTTCCGCTATAAATCCCGCCTCTCTTGTCGTTGTCTAATATTCGGCTTGTGATGAAAATAGTAATACAGCGGGTATTTACCCAGAAATAGTTTATTTGATTCTTAATTTCCCTGAAAATGTCAGCAGAGGTTACCTAAAAACAGTCTCTCAGTCAGATCCTCACAGTCCATCTTTTATTTCCTGTTTCTCACTCAGTGGAACAAATATGCAGAAAAGTGTAAGTGAAATTACTGTAAAAGCTAAAATCCTATTTAAATAAATAAATATTTATATGTAGAATTAATCAAAGTTTTTAAACTGAGCCAAAATGATTGAAATTGGCATCAGTTTCAGTAAGAAATGTCAGAGGGTTCACAGGTAAGCAATAAAATAAATATAAGTTTAAGTTATTACAATTTATAGTTACAGTTTGTTCAGTAGTAGGCTACAGTCAGTTAAAGCAAGTTGAAATATTTTTACAGCTAAATACTTTATTTAACAGTGATTAACTTTGTAGGTCATAAGTTGAGCTGTATGGTTCAAACTGGATACAATAACACTAAACCTGGGTTTAATTTTTGGAAAATCTGAAATGAACTTAGATCATTCAGAAATGTGTTATTAGTAATTCATAATTCAGACTTTATCATAGGTTGCATGTTAGTAAATTGCTGATTAGTGATTAATTTGTCTTTTAATGTCATGTAATACAGTATTGTTTATTAATGTCCTGATATTCACATGCACCACCACCATTCACCACTGTGTTTAATGTTATATTCACATGCAATTCTCATGAACTAAATGTAACAAATCATGTGATGGTATGTTTCAAACGAAAACAAAAGACAAGCATCCATTAACCCTTTAATGCACAGCATCCACATACACTACAGTAACTTTAACTCAGTTTTATGTTTATCATGTTAATATATTTCAATCCACTTCAGGGCAGTGTTAGTCCTTTGTAATATATTAGCAATATGGATCATCTTGTATTTGCAATATTGACTGCCTGGTGACATCATCAATTCAACATGGCTGACCATAATGGCCATGTGCTGAATTCACTAAAATTTCTACTGAAGAAGGAAAAGTCAGGTTGAAAAATATGATGGTGTATAGGAGAGTGTGTTGAACAATTATGTTTTTAGAAATTAAATTTCATGTGACAGAGTGAGACCGACATGTGACACAGATAAATCTGGTCTTCCTAGGTCACCTCTCAAAGCGGCACCTCATGACATTCTGAGTGCACTTCTTGACCAGAAATGTTCAATCCCATAACACACCATTAACCCTCCTTAGTCACCACCTAATGTCTTAATTTACAGTATTACTGTTTGCACAACATGCACATCATTCATTGGTATCCATATATTTTTGTAATGTAGTTAGGTCATTATTTATGTTTATGTTTTCCAAATGTTTGTTTCTTTGTAAATAAAAGTAGTTAAATTAATATTTGAACTTTAAAATAAAAAACTAGTTACAAAATCAGATTTTTTGATAATTTCACTCCTTTGTTGTGCACTGTCCACATACGTGGACAGTGAAACAACTTTTATATCAAACCATATTTTTTTTAAATCTAAATGTTTGTCAGTTTAGGCTCATGTAGAGTAATAAAATCAATATTTAAAGAAATATAGAATTTTTTTCATAATGCGTGTATGAAAGGGTTAATGTTTCAATTAACAGTCGATGACATCTACGGGCCACATCCCCCACACTTTTGAAAAGCTTGCTACACCCCTGGCTGGAAGAGCTTTATTTTTCCAAAGTAAATTCAAAATGTTGAAGGAAAAAAGTCAAAATTATTTTCTCAGTCAAAAGTTTGACAAAAATTTCAACTGTTGAGGAAAAGTATCAAATGTTCTTAACATTTTAATGTTTTTTTTGACATTTTTCTTAATGTTCTAATATTGGTCTCAACTGTTTTACTATTTTTTTACATGTTTTTTCTTCAATGTTTGACTTTTTTCTCAACTTTGGGGATTCTTTTCTTGACATTTTACCATTTTTCTAAACATTTTGACTTTTTTCTCAATGTTTCATCTTTATTCTGGAGAAAGTATTTTAACTTCTTTTCTCAACATTTTGAGTTTTATCCTTACATTTCAACGTTTTTCTTGGCGCTTTGAATTTTTTCTTAACATTTTGACATTTTTCTCAACATTTCAACTTTATTCTGAAAATAATATTTTGAATAATTTTATCACATCTCATCATTTTGGTTTTTTCTGGACAAAGTTTTTTTT
>SSNR01000162.1:343764-354329 GCA_006937965.1 Callopanchax toddi | reverse complement strand
GTCCCCCTCAGAAATGTCTCTCTAACGTTTACTGTCTAACGTCCCCCTCAGAAATGTCTCTCTAACGTTTACTGTCTAACGTCCCCCTCAGAAATGTCTCTCTAACGTTTACTGTCTAATGTCCCCCTCAGAAACGTCCCCAACAATGAAATGGTATTTTGTCCAAAGTAAATCAGGAGAAGTTTCCTTAAGTCTCTGTTTTCTACAGGCCGGTTTACTACGACATAATAACATTTTAAATTATGGTTTGTCCTTTTGGTGTGCCACCCCAAGATTTAAGTGGCCCCATCTGGCCCCCTGTGTAAAATGTCTGGAGGCGCCACTGCTGTCAGTCCTTCAGACAGTCCCTTTAACCGTTCAGTACCTGTCCAGATGGATCTGTTTCTAGCGGTAAAGTAAATCACATCAGTCCAACAGTTGTCACCACGCTACTAACCTGTACAAACAGGACTAATCTGAGACGGAGACTTTGCTTCTGCTCAGTGCAGCTTCACTCAGAAGAATGAGGAAGTCAACCACAGTTCGTACCACGAGAGTCCCAGGGGAGAAGCAAAGCGCCACACTGCCTCCTACTGGTCACATTGAGTATAACAAGTTTCTCATTTAGATTCTGTCTCTGTCTTAACTAGGAGGCTGAGGTTTACCTTTTTAGTACGTATTTGCATATTTCCTCCACAGAAATAACATTTCCAATAAATAAGTGGATAGATCAATAAATAGAAGAAGCAGAATTTCATATAATGTGACCTTACATTGTGTGAGTGTCACACAGACTCGACCTATCAGCTGCTGCTCCGTCTCCAAATCGCTCAAGAAGGCTTCAATCTGTGTCGGACATTTATTTTATGGAAGCAACGTGTTCACTGAAGGAGGCGTTTTTTATTTTTATTTTAGTTTTAGTTTGTTGTTTCATACTTAGCTGAATCTGTAAGGCAGAAACACTGGACAGGTGTTCCAACTCGCTGAATCAGCAGAAAAGTAACTTGTAAAAATGTCTCACGACTCACGAGTGCTACGTCTAAAAATAGTTTTCTTTATCACACGTGTGACATATATGTCACACTGTACAGCCCTGGTCTGGGTGGTGAAGGACAAGGATGGACATCTGTTGACAAATAACAGAAGTGTGATGGAAAGATGGAAAGAATACTTTGAAGAGTTGATAAATGAGGAAAACAAAAGAGAAAGCTGAACAGAGGAGGAGACTGGTGTGGATCAGAAAGTATCAAAGATTAGTCAGGATGAAGTGAGGAGGGCGTTGAAGAGGATGAAGAGTGAAAGACAGCTGGTCCTGATGAGAGACCTGTGGAGGTCTGGAAGTCTCTAAGAGAGGTGGCAGTAGAGTTTCTGACCAGGTCACTGAACCAGAGGGTGAGAGGAAGTCTGAGGAGTGGAGGAGAAGAGTGATGGGGAGGATTTTTAAGAACAAGGGAGACGAGCAGAGTTGTGTCATGAGGAGCCTGTGTTCTGGTTGATATTGTTGATTTTTGTCCAAAGGTCAGTTCTTCAGTCAAAGTAGATTATGAGGTTACAATACTTGGGATGCTCCGATACCGATACTGGCATCGGGTATCGGGCCGATACTAAGGTTGTGTACTCGTACTCATAAACATAACCCGATACTTAGAGCCGGTACTTTGCTCTCCAATAAACTGACGCGCACACCAGCTGCTAACTGGCGCTCACTCTGTAGCACTGCAGATTGCGTTAACTTACTTGTGTTGAAGTAGTATTTAGTAGTTGTAGTAGTAGTAGTTGTGATTTAGCCGTAGTATACACGCTCTGAATCCTCAGCCCTGATGTCAGGTTCGGTAAAGTTCCAGTAATCCCGATTGGATTTTCAACGCGTTAGCATGTTTATGGCTTAGCCGCTAATGTTTTGCTAACAGAAAACAGTAAACAACAGAAGAAGCCAGTAGAGCTGATTGACGCTTCTGTCTTCCACTACTTCAGAATAAGGCAGAGACTTAAAGAGACACCCGTTTGGTTCTAATCAGCTGATGGAAGGTTTGTTTTTGTTGGAAAATCTTCTGCGTCTGTATGGCAAGCTGTTCTATCATATAATCAAATGAACTTTGAAGTCACTACAGCAGGTCATTTGTGTATTTATTTATTTATTTATTTATTTATTTATTTATTTATTTATTTATTTATTTATTTATTTATTTATTTATCTAAAAGTCATTTTCCCACATAGAAATCAGCTAGCTGAGATTTAGTCTGAGGGTTTTCATTTTAATTTATTTAGTTTTTCCACATCAGGAGACGTTATTCGGTCTGTTTGACTTTAATGTTGCATCCAGTCCAGGTCAGATTAACTGAAGCAGTCAGTTCTTTTATAGAATACTTTCTAACTCAAAGAGAGAGAAATCTTTATGGTGTTGACCAAAGTTTTAGTTTGATCCCTGACCTTAAGGACTCCGTTTACGGTTAGGATTGGATGGAAAAACAGATAAATGTGACTTTTTAATTAAAATTTAATTAAATTTTTTCTGTTGTACCAAACCACGATTTAGTATTAGTACTCATACCAGTACTCAGTATCGGCAAGTACTCAATTGTAAGTACTCATACTCGTTTAGGAAAAATCTGGTATCGGAGCATCCCTATACAATACACACAATCAGATCTACACAATCTGCTCTGAGAGCTCTCAGGAAGATCAAGCTGCTGGTGTGGTTTTCTCTCTGCTCCATAGAGAGAGTCCTGACCATCAGCATCCTGGTGTGGTACAGCAGCAGCTGACAGAGAGTCATTCAAGCTGCAGAGAAAAGAACAAACACACAGCTGCTGCCCTGGAGGACATTCTCACTGCTGGCTGCATTGGGAAAACATCAAACATCCTAAAAGACTCAACCCACCCTACTAACCATCTCTTTAAGCTTCTTCCATCTGACAAACCATACAGGGCCATAAAAACACACCACCAGGCTGCTGAACAGCTTCTACGCAAGAGCATCACTGAACTGAATATTGCTGCTAACAGGTCACACAGACAGTGATTCTGTGGGACAGTTGGTGAACTACAGCACCTTGTTTACATCTATTACCTCTGTCACCTTAACATGTGACTTTGTTTACATTTAGATGATGTTTACAGGCTTTTATAAATCTAGGTGGTCTTCAAAGTTAGAGGAAAATTCTAAAGTCCTTCCTGATTTCTCCTCAGACTCAGAGCAGAAAGCTCTTCTATTTAGGACACCCTTGTTGATCCTAGAGCATCACTGCAGAGGGAGATTCACACACAAGAGTTACAATCACAAGAATCTCATTTCATTAGAGATGACAGGATGCTTTTATAGACCGACATGATCAACAATCCTGCCTCGTTCTGGGCTCGTCCCTGAGCTCAGCCTACAGTCTATTGGTTACTGTGAGTTTTCAGCTCAGTGACAGAGTTTATTCAATCAGATGGTTTGTGTGTTTCAGGTCTGACTGCAGATCAACAGTTGGTTTTAATGAAAGGAGAAGCTCCTGGAGAATGGAGGCCTGGTGTGGACCAGCAGGACCCAGAGCCCCTCAACATAAAGGAGGAAGAGGAGGAACTCTGGACCAGTCTGGATGAAGAGAAGCTCAATATTAAGGAGGAGACCGATGACACCAGGCTTCCCTTCCTTGCAGTTCCTTTGAAGAGTGAGGATGATGAAGAGAAACCTGTGTTGTCACAGCTTCCTCAGCACCAAGTGCTTCCAGCCAGCAGCTCCACTGACCAGATGACAGCAGCAACTGGTGGAGAGGACTGTGGAGGAGCAGAAACCATCAGGAGCCCAGGAACCCGAAATACTCAGGAAGAAGATTCCAGCTCTTCACAAACTGAAGTCAGTGAGGATGATGAAGAGGAAGAGCATGCAAACAATCCTGACTCTCAGCTGTCAGACACTGGGTCAGACACTGAAGACGGTAACAAAAACAGGAAGGAGATCAGGTCTCCTGAGTCAGGTGTAGGCAGAGTCAAGACAAGCAGGAAAGTCCAAACAAGGAAGAGACGATATGGTTGTGATCTCTGTGGGAAAAGATTTCCCAGAAAAGAAAATCTAGAAATACACACAAGAATCCACACAGGTCAGAAGCCATTTTGTTGTGGTGATTGTGGACACCGTTTTAGCCAAAAGTCAACTTTAGACACACACATGAGAATCCACACAGGTCAGAAACCATTTTGTTGTGGTGATTGTGGTCAACGTTTTAGCCAAAAGTCAGATTTAAACACACACATGAGAATCCACACAGGTCAGAAGCCATTTTGTTGTGGTGATTGTGGACACCGTTTTAGCCAAAAGTCAACTTTAGACACACACATGAGAATCCACACAGGTCAGAAACCATTTTGTTGTGGTGATTGTGGTCAACGTTTTAGCCAAAAGTCAGATTTAAACACACACATGAGAATCCACACAGGTCAGAAGCCATTTTGTTGTGGTGATTGTGGACACCGTTTTAGCCAAAAGTCAACTTTAGACACACACATGAGAATCCACACAGGTCAGAAACCATTTTGTTGTGGTGATTGTGGTCAACGTTTTAGCCAAAAGTCAGATTTAAACACACACATGAGAATCCACACAGGTCAGAAGCCATTTTGTTGTGGTGATTGTGGACACCGTTTTAGCCAAAAGTCAACTTTAGACACACACATGAGAATCCACACAGGTCAGAAACCATTTTGTTGTGGTGATTGTGGTCAACGTTTTAGCCAAAAGTCAGATTTAAACACACACATGAGAATCCACACAGGTCAGAAGCCATTTTGTTGTGGTGATTGTGGACACCGTTTTAGCCAAAAGTCAACTTTAGACACACACATGAGAATCCACACAGGTCAGAAACCATTTTGTTGTGGTGATTGTGGACAACGTTTTAGCCAAAAGTCAAATTTAAACAAACACATGACAATCCACACAGGTCAGAAGCCATTTTGTTGTGGTGATTGTGGTCAACGTTTTAGGTACAAGTCATCTTTAAACAAACACATGATGATCCACACAGGTCAGAAGCCATTTTGTTGTGGTGATTGTGGACACCGTTTTAGCCGAAAGTCAACTTTAGACACACACATGAGAATCCACACAGGTCAGAAACCATTTTGTTGTGGTGATTGTGGACAACGTTTTAGCCAAAAGTCACATTTAAACAAACACATGATGATCCACACAGGTCAGAAGCCATTTTGTTGTGGTGATTGTGGACAACGTTTTAGGGAAAAGTCATATTTAAACACACACATGAGAATCCACACAGGTCAGAAGCCATTTTGTTGTTGTGACTGTGGACAACGTTTTAGGGAAAAGTCATCTTTAAACAAACACATGAGAATCCACACAGGTCAGAAGCCATTTTGTTGTGGTGACTGTGGACAACGTTTTAGGGAAAAGTCATCTTTAAACAAACACATGAGAATCCACACAGGTCAGAAGCCATATTGTTGTGGTGATTGTGGACAACGTTTTAGGTACAAGTCATCTTTAAACACACACATGATGATCCACACAGGTCAGAAGCCATTTTGTTGTGGTGATTGTGGACAACGTTTTAGGTACAAGTCAACTCTAAACTCACATATGAGAATCCACACAGGTCAAAACCTATTTAATGACTCCTGAACAGTGGTGTCGGAAGCATAAAAAATGTGTTTGGGACACTTCCTCATAGAAAATATGTATGCTGTAGATGTCATTTCCTGCATTTTGGTGCATTTAACAAGTTGTTAAACATCTATTTTACCTTCAGTAGTAAAAACTTAACTCAGTAACTCTTTCAGAGACGGATTCAACTGGATGTTCACTTTGTGCAACTGTTTAGCTGTCAATTTTATATTTTCATAATTCCTTAATACCTTTGATTTGATGCATATAAGTGACCTTGATTCTTTTATTTCCTTGTTATGGTTGTTTAATAATTTTAACCCATTTACAGAAATATTAAATTCCTGCTTTTTGGTTCGGAGTAAAAACTTCAGTACCTTTCAAATTATAACTAACTTCCATCAAACACTTTCTGTTGAGGTATTCCTGTTAGCTTTGTTCATTGTAATATTTTCAAGTCAACTACAGTAAATCCTGAAGTTTCAGTCTTTTATATTTGATAAATAACAGGTTAGAGGGGTGTCTATTACTGGTGATCTTCAATGCTCTGTTTTGTAAAATAAACTGAGGTGGTGTTTAGGTTTTACATGTTGATGCACTTCCCCTTCTGACACATAATGGTTGTGACGTCCACGGTCCTGAAACACAAGAATCAACACTTAAAGGGAAACAGTTGAACTGAATATTCAGACGCCTCATAGAGACTCATGTTAATAAAGACTGAGTTGAAGCTGAAGAGGTCCAAGGTTTGTTGTTTAGTAGCATGAAGTGTGTTGTTGTAGCGTTCATCTCCAGGTCAGTGCTGAGTAGGTTTAGTCAATCTAGGAGGAGAGTTCATTCCTAGTAAAACCTGAGAGAACAGCTGTAGGGTTTCCTTCACACATTCTGAACTGATTGTTACTTTTTCATTCCCTTTTGTTATTCTAGTTCTCCTGTTTTCATTATTGTGCTGCTCAAGCTGATTTACACACTGGATTTTTTTTTTATTCTCATTTTTTTCAATGATTCAAAACTTTCATTTGTACTTTTCAAATACAACTACTACTAAATTCAAATGATTGTGATGAAAGTTTTAAAGTTTGTGTGTAAATGTTAACAGGAGCAGCTGTTTGTCACATTGATGAAATAATGAGTGTTTGTGTGTTCAATCAAAGCTCAACAATAAAGTCTGTATTTGTTCTAGTATTTGAACTAGTAAACAGTCTAGTTGGTATTTGTTGACTCAATGATCCTCAGCCTGCTTCTAGTTTTCCTCTCCATGAAACCATGAGAGTAGAGAGCTGAAATCCTGGAGTCCAAAGCTCTGAGACACAAGCGCCTGGTGTGTTAGAAGAAGTCAGTCTGTCAGAGCAGTCAGGGCTCAAAGGGGACTTTACAAGTCCACCTGGAGGTCTACAGGTCTGTGACAGCAGCAGGAGACCCACCTGAACAGGTCCCAGGATTCAGATCCTCTTTAGACCAGTAGAAAAGCCGCCTGACTTCATCAGATCCCAGATCAGTTAGCTCAGACTGTTCGAGACCTGGATAGAGTTCTGAAGGTTCCGCTTCAAGTCCAGGTTCAGCAGCTTCTTCTTTCACACTCCAACCATCAAATGAAAGAGTGAAAACTTCCATCACAACCAGTCTGAGTGTGAAGGGCCTAGGTGGTACAAGAGCTAGGCCTTCCTATTCAAATAAAGTTCAAACCAACAACCACCTGAGGACTTTCAGCCCAGGAAATCCTCAGCGTATGTCTGAGCTCCAGTCTTCAAAACACAAGGCCTGAAGGTTGATTTAGTCCAGAAGGTCAGACAGAGGTGGAGCTAGCTGTTTAAAGTGTGAGCGATGAGGTCATCAGCTGTAGACTGTAACTCTTACTGGCTGTTTGTCTTTTGTTTTGATTTGAACAATCCCATCAGATGCTTTGTTCCATTTAGTTTCATGAGAATTGCATGTGAATGTCACATTAAACAAAGTGGTGAACGGTGGCGGTGCATGTGAATATCAGGATGTTAATCAACTATATTACAAGGCATTCAAAGACTCATCAATAAGACAAACTAATGACTAACATGCAGCCTCTGATCAAGTCTGAATGACGAATGAGAAGTTTTGTGTTCTTACCTCCAGTTTGACGCCTAGAATTAGATCCAGCTCAAGTTCTCACCTACAAAGTTCCTCACTGGTTAAATGAAGGGTTTATATTCAACCTGCTTTAACTGACTGCTGTCACAAACTGGAACTCTAAACTGGAAGAACTTCAGCTGAGACTGATTTCATTGCTTCCCTGTGAACCTTCATGAACCCTCTCTGAACTTTCTGACTGAAACTGATGCCTCCTGTAACCTGACTCTCCTAAAGCAGAAAGGCTGGAATGACTTCAAACTCACTGACATGTTTTGACCAAGTTTCAACAAGAAGATTCATCCTAAAGACATCTTTGAGTTCTTGATTTCAACAGGATTGGAGCTCTGACAGTAAGTTGACAGTATTGAGTCACTTTGTTAGACGGAGTGAGAAACAGGAAAAGAACAGATCTGTCTGATCTTCACTTTTAGCTAACATCTGCTAACATGTTCAGGGAAATGAAGAATCAGAGAAGAGATTTCTGTCTACATACCGGGGTGTTTTCATCACAAGATGAACATTAGACATTCAAAAGACAGGCGGGATTTAATGCAGGAAGCTGATCGATTGATTGACAGCCTCTCAGCGCCATGGCAACAGGAGAGAGAGATGTAGAGAAACCAGACTGGAGGAGAAGTTTGGAGCAAAACGACTGGAAACACACATCCCCCACAGGTGTGACGCCATGAGGTCAGAGTCCGTGATTTCATCCATAAAACATTTACTGACATAAAACCAAGTCATTAAAACAAATGAATCAAACTACTGCAGCGGGGACTGAGCAGTGGTACCCCCCCCCCCCCAGGTCACCTGTAACACACACACACACACACACACACACACACACACACACACACACACACACACACACACACACACACACACACACACACACACACAGTGATGTAAGGTTGAGCTTTTTTTCCAAACCTTTATTTACAACAAAGAAAATCCAAACTGTCTCTGGGAGACAACAACTGAGCAACACAACAAAGCTGAAGACCAAACCAACATTCCAAGGTCTGTCAGTGAACACAAATGTTCCAATCAACAACATGTCATGAAAATCTAAGACTCTAAAAATCAAAAAAGACTCCTCTTTTTCTAGACTTTTACAAAGCAGATCAACTTTCTGGCACCAATCTTTCATCAACCTCAGAGATGTGATCAATGACTGTAATTCAGTGTTTCTAACATTTATGGAGGCTTTCTTCTTTTTCCATTGACACTGATGAATCTGATATTTAGCCATTAGAATCACAATATTACAGAGCATGAAAAGATCTTTAGACAATCTCTCTTCCTTCAAGGTGTGGATGGTCTACGGTGAGATCAGCCTTTAACTGTGTACAGAGAATGAATCATTTGAGTGAAATGGGACCTCCCTGTCCCATACTGTCTACATAGTCGGCTCCAAAGAGGTTCTGGCAAACCATCCGGCGCCTCAGGGGAGGAAGGCAGCAACTCGCTCACACTGTTTACAGTGGGGACGGGGAGCTGCTGACGTCAACTGGGGCTATAGTCGGACGGTGGAAGGAATACTTTGAGGAGCTCCTCAATCCCACTGACGCGCATTCCGAGGAGGAACCAGAGCTGGGAGACCTGGGGACGGACTGTCCAATCTCTGGGGCAGAAGTCGCTGAGGTAGTCAAACAACTACGCAGCGGCGGAGCCCCAGGGGTGGATGAGATCCGACCTGGGTATCTCAAGGCAATGGATGTTGTAGGTCTGTCGTGGCTGACACGTCTCTGCAACATTGCGTGGTCATCGGGGGCAGTTCCTATGGAGTGGCAAACCGGGGTGGTGGTTCCCATTTTTAAGAAGGGGGACCAGAGGGTGTGTTCCAACTATAGGGGGATCACACTCCTCAGCCTCCCTGGAAAGGTCTACTCCAGGGTACTGGAGAAGAGGTTCCGGTCGATAGTTGAACCTCAGATTGAAGAGGAGCAATGTGGTTTTCGTCCTGGTCGTGGAACTGTGGACCAGCTCTTTACCCTCGCTAGGGTGATGGAGGGGTCATGGGAGTTTGCCCAACCAATCCACATGTGTTTTGTGGATTTGGAGAAGGCTTATGACCGTGTCCCCAGGGGCACCCTGTGGGGGGCGCTCCAGGAGTACGGGGTGGATGGTCTTTTGTTAAGGGCCATTCAGTCCCTGTACCAGAGGAGTGTGAGTCTGGTCCGCATAGCCGGCAGTAAGTCGGACCTGTTCCCAGTGAGGGTTGGACTCCGCCAGGGCTGCCCTTTGTCACCGGTCCTGTTCATAACCTTTATGGACAGGATTTCTAGGCGCAGCCGTGGTGTGGAGGGGGTTGGGTTTGGTGACAGGAGAATCGCGTCTCTGCTTTTTGCGGATGATGTGGTCCTCCTAGCTTCATCGAGCTCTGACCTTCAGCTCTTGCTGGGAAGGTTCGCAGCCGAGTGTGAAGCGGCTGGGATGAGGATCAGCACCTCCAAATCTGAGGCCATGGTTCTCGACCGGAAAAAGGTGGATTGCCAACTCCGGGTCGGGAGAGAGGTCCTGCCTCAAGTGGAGGAGTTCAAGTATCTCGGGGTCTTGTTCACGAGTGAGGGAAGGAGGGAGCGGGAGATCGACAGGCGGATTGGGGCAGCGTCTGCAGTGATGCGGACGCTGAACCGGTCTGTTGTGGTAAAGAGAGAGCTGAGCCAGAAAGCAAGGCTCTCGATTTACCGGTCGGTCTACGTCCCAATCCTCACCTATGGTCATGAGCTTTGGGTAGTGACCGAAAGAACGAGATCGCGGATACAAGCGGCTGAAATGAGTTTCCTCCGCAGGGTGGCCGGGCTCAGCCTTAGGGATAGGGTAAGAAGCTCGGACATCCGGGAGAGACTCGGAGTAGAGTCGCTGCTCCTCCAT
>SSNR01000162.1:295503-340614 GCA_006937965.1 Callopanchax toddi | reverse complement strand
TCTTGTACTTCCTGGACTCCTTTCTCATTGAGAGTTCTCCATAAGATTAAAACGAGGAAGCCCGACGGAACTTGAAATGTTTTGATAAATAAAAGATGAGTAGTTGGTAAGGTTTTATTTCATTAAAATGTATACTTTGTACTGGCGTGAATAACTTCTGTTTCTGGCAATTTATTTGTATTTGCATTTTAAACTTATTTAAATATCCCCGTGTCTGTTAGTTATAATCTGACTTGACCTATAAAGTTTGAAAAGCATTACGAAAAATAACCCTTTGTTTGTGATTAAAAGGAAACATTCAAAAGTCCGGGTTAGCTTACTTTAGAATCATTCAGAGAGAAAAACTCTGCGGAGAAACGAGAAAAAGAAACTCCATTTACCTCTACTCATATGCTACGATTATAAAATCCATCTTTAAAAAGATATAACTGATATAGAAGCTACTTACGTTCATTTTGTCTCCACAGCAAAGATTTCGAATAGAAAAACTTTCGGGCGCGCTTTATTGGCTACTACGGTCACGGGACTTCCGGGTCAAACGAACACTTCCGGTAATTGACGTCATGGAGGTTCATGCGACGTCATGGAGCTTCGTGCGCCATTTTGATGCAGCTGGGTGCCTCTCCTCTGCGAGCATGTCGTAGAGAGCTTGCGTCGACGCATAATGGCGTTGCGTGTCTCCGTAACGACGCAGACGGAGAAGTATAAATCAGGCTTTAGCTGCAGATCAGACAGACAGACGCAGAACATCAGGAAACTGTTTGTCTCTGTTATTAGTGTGAAAACTAAGAATCCACAAAGTGTTTCTTTGTCTCCATCAGAGCAGAATGTAGAGCGCTAGCTGCTGCAGATCAGGACACTTTAGACTTTCTCAAACTTTCCAGCAGCTCATAGTGAAACCTGGTGCTCAGACTGAAACCCTGATAGAAAAAGTCTGTGTGTTTCAACCTGTGGACTTATTTTATGGAACAGTGTTGAAGAAAAAATCAAACAAAAACAAACAAACTGCAATTCAACAAATGATACAAAGAAGTGATCGAGTCCAGATCAGAAAAGAGGAGGAGTGATGTGTTCATGTGCTGTGGTGACATTAGACTGTAGTGCAGAGGCGAGTAGTAACTAGTTACATTTACTCAGTTACATTTACTTGAGTAACTTTTTGAAAAAAAAATTACTTTTATGAGTAGTTTTACTTCCGTACTTTATTATTTTTAAGTATCACTACTCCTACTTGAGTAAAATCTCTGAATCCTCTGCCTACTGCGAGTAACTTTACAGAAAAACAAACATAACAACCAGCTTTGTTTTCCTGCTCTCATTTTCTAGCTAGCTAGCTATCTTTATCTAGCTTGCACAAAAGCTAGACTAGCTAAATGGATAGCTACCTAGCTAGATTTATAGCCACATAGCTAGCTCTACTAAGTTTTGGCGTTATATTTTGCTTAAAATTTGCTGCTTTGATATCATGTTATGTATTTGTATCAGTGCTTTTCATTTTAGCCTTTAAGATACTAGAATTTCCCCCAAACTTTATATTTTTGTCTGTCTGATGATGTAATTAAAAAAATCAGATACTCAGTTTTTTTACTCTTACTCAAGTATTTTTTGGGACAGCAACTTTTTACTTTTACTTGAGTAAAAATATGTTGAAGTAGTGCTACTCTTACTTAAGTACATTTTTTGGGTACTCTACCCACCTCTGCTGTAGTGTTATTCTACTCTGATGTTGTTGTACTTTGTGTTGTTGTTTTGTGATGTTGTTGTACTTTGTGTTGTTGTTTTGTGATGTTGTTGTACTCAGAGGTTGTTGTTTTCTGATTCTATTAAAATAGATCAAACCATCGTCCAGTTGGAGGAAGAGATTCGCCCTGTGTTTTCTTTTATTTTCTCTTTTAGCTGTGTATTGTCTTTCTTAAAATGGATTTTTAAAAAATCTGCCAATAAACATTTGATTGATTGATTGATTGATTGATTGATTGATTGATTGATTGATTGATTGATTGATTGATTGATTGATTGTAAATTAATGTAGGGGTAGGTCAAATCACCTGATTCTTCCCTTTTACAACTCATTTAGTTTATTGTGTTACTTTGAAGTAATTTGAAAGTCTTAAATATTAATGACAGTTTATTTTATTTTACTATTATTATGTTTGTTGCTTTTTTCTTTGTGAATTCAATGTGTGACAGGATGAGCATTTGAAAGGTAAATATTATTTAACCCAGGTTGAAATAAAAAAGACAAAATAAAAAGTATTTTCCGTGTAAATCTTTGATCCTGATGAGATGAATTCCTGTGTAGATCTCAGAGCTGCCAGCAGGGGGCAGTAATGATCAGAAACGTTTGTTTCCAGCCTCCAGTCTCAAACTTCCGGTGTGGTGAAACTGGAGCCGCTAGCAGAGTTAGCTTGTTGTGTTTTGCTGTGTGAGCTGAAGGTTTGAGTCTCTGCAGCAACAATGTCTGCAGTTCAGCATCTGAGAGAGTTTATCAGCGAGCGACTCGCTGCTGCTGCTGGAGAAATATTCTCAGAGTTTGGTCAAACCATCGTCCAGTTGGAGGAAGAGATCCACCGTCAGCGCAGACTGCTGGAGCTCAGCTGGAAACCACAAATCAAGCTCCACAGAATCGGTATGTGGGCCTGATGTGTCTTTACTGAGGACAGAGTCTCAGGAAGGTCTTCTGGAACCTTCTTCTGTCGTCTTCTCTCTCTGTTCTCCTCTGCAGGAGTTACTGCAGACTCCCTGCTCAGCTCCTTGTTTTCTCTCACTAAGCTGACAATCTACAGCTGTTTGGACACAACTAGTGAGCTGATCAGCATTTAAGAGTCAAATAGTCCAGTAGGACAGAGTAACAGTAGAAGACAGAGTCATACTTCTGGGTCAATAGTCAATGATCTGGTCAAATAGAGCATTAATAGAAGACAGATTCACTATTTCATCCTCCAGCTGGCTGAACTTCATGACCTTATTAGGAAGACAAGGGCTCTCTGTGAGATAGAGGACACCATGCAGGTCCAACAGTCTGCAGCCTGACCTGATCAACCAGACTAAGTATCAGGATCTATGTGAAGTCGAGTCTAGAACCCTGGAGTAAGAACCCACAGTCCCTACTTCAAAGTGTCTGCTTTAGATCAATGAGGAACTCTTTGTAGGACTTTGATTTAAAATCTGCTCTTCTTTCTGTCTGAATGGTGAATGAATGTGTGGCTTTGTGTTGTCAGGTTGATTCAAAGCACTCAGTTTAATCAGCTGTGTTTCAGATGTTCTCAGTGTCATCAGAAAATGTCTTTCTTTAAAGCAGGCGGGTCCAGTCCTGGTCCTGGAGGGCCTGCTGGTATCCTGCTGGTTTGACTGGTTTCTCTGCTTCAGCTCCTGATTTCAGGCTTGTTGTTTTGGATTAACAGCTGAATCTGTTCCCATCATCATCTAGAGTCAGAAACTGGTCTAGAATAGTTTCTGTTAGTCTGATCTGGATTTGGACTTTACCAAGTCAAGCTGTCATGATACTAGAACTTCAAACTGGATTCTAAATCCAGGAAAATGTTCAATCCCATTGTTCTCAGACACTGACTCACCTTAGGAGGGTCTGAATGTCTGTTTGTCTTAAAGTTGTAGTACCTGTATGCCCCGTCCCTGAAGTGAGTCCAGATTTCAGTCAATAGATGTCGATCAGACTTTGTCCAGTACCTGGTGGCTCAGTCAGACAACACGTCTGTCTGTTTTTCTTTCTACTAACTGAACTGTGTGTGTTGTCCAGATCTCCCACAGCATTTTGTCTGGAAGGAGGGAGAGGCTGTGGCTAACCAGCAGCTCTGGAACCAGCAGAGGAAGTCCAGTTTGGAGCAGGAAGAAGCAGAACCTCCACAGATGAAAGAGGAACAAGAGGAGCCAGAACCTTTGCAGATGATAGAAGATGAAGACTGTGTCAGTCAGGATGAGCAGCAGCTGGTCCTGAAGCAGGAGACTGGTCCATTCATGGTGACTCCTCCTTCTGAAGACTGCAGGAAACCAGAAGAACATGTCCACAGTCCCAAACTAAAACGGCCCCCAGAAACTCCCACAGGTAAGAAACCTTCCTCCTGTTAGACCTGTGAGAGTTAGATCTGAAGGCTCTCTAGAACATTAGAACTGACACAGGAGAGAAGCTTGTTAGGGCTGGACCACAGAGAAATAACACTACTGATTAAAACAACCAGTGGTGACGGAGCTGTCTGCTTTCTGATTGGTTAGGAGGAAGTCATGACTTTAGTCACAAGTTACCTGATTTGCTCTGATGACAAATGAAAGGAAACTTTTCAAACTTTTTATTGGCCTTTTTTTTTCTTCTATCCCACCACATGTCTATGGATATATTGTTATTGAATTATCGTCCATCCCTAAACCTGTCAGTCTATGATTGATGAGGCTGATTAAAGGTGTGGTTTACTCGTTCTTTTTATACTTTAGCAGCGTTCTCTAGTGTAAATCAATGCCTTATAAGTAGGGTTGTAACAATACTGAAAACCCAGGAGACGAGATCTTGAGTTCACAAGAACCAGACTAGACCAGATTTAATCACATTTTCAAGAATCTTTCACAGATCAAACTATTGCTGCAGATGTTTTTCCCCTGTCTCTGTCCTCCTCTCCTTTTTCACAAACGATGACGTTTAGATGTTAAAGGTGAAGAGGAGGGGCTTGAACTGTTTAAACAGAGCCCTGATAATAAAGCTAAAAACAACAGCCAGCATCCATTTAATATAGTGGAACTTTGTTTTAGACATTGTAGGGCTCTAAAGTGTAGGGGACATGTCCCCCCATCATGTCCATGTGTCTCTCAGTGATCTTTCTGTCCTTCACTTCTCAGCTCTCCAGTGCTGTTCTTCTGTCTCTGCCTGATTCTCACTATTTTCTTGTTAAGAAGATGGAATCAGTTCAGTTCAACTTGACTCAGACCTTAAAGGATTTGATCATTAATAGAAAATAAATGTACAGTCAAGAGAAGATTTACTGTGTTTAATACTGTGATAGTCCAGTGTTTTCTATAGATTGTCTTCAGATGGACACACCTGTCTTTCTAGCTTTTGTCTCCATGTGTCCTCTCCTGTCTCTCTCCTCGTGACTGCCTGTCTCTTGCAGAGGGGTTTAATAGGGGACCACGTCTTTCTGCTCCGTCAGCCACACCTCGTGTCTCCAGTTGTAATTCTTTCACTATTTCCTACCAAGGCAGGCTCTTCTCTGCCGAAGCAGCTGGTGTTCTGAGCGCTGCGTTGACGACGACCCGCTCTAGTGTCAGCGGCTGCTTTTAACTTTCACTGTCGGAGCGATTCTCTTCGGTTTTCACTCGTGCGTCCAAATCCCCATTGCATAATCAGGTCACGAGGGCTCGTGAGATAGCGGTTATCTCAACGTGAAATATGGTGATGTTTTAATAATCGCGTACCCCTACTTATGAGTCCTTTTAATGAAGAAAAGGCTCTGATGCTGCTATTCTCTGATGCAGAAGTTTGCTAATTCAGAGGTCTGCTTGAAACAGCAGGTTTTCTCATTTTGAATGATGACATGCACAACCCTCACTTCTGATTGGCCTTACGTTTTTGATCTTGAATCCGAGGGCGAAGGAGAAATTAGAAGAAGTGCTTCCTCAGCGTTTGTCAGTGAATGTTTTAGAATGGTAAAACCTACATGTGAAGTGACATTTTCTCCTAAAAGATCAGAACGTTCTGCTGTGACACCAGAACCACGGCGACAGCAGACCGTAGGATGTGGGAGTTGCTATGTTAACATTAGCATGTGTGGCTAACCACAAAGAATAACTGCTAATATCGCAGCAAAAATGTGTTACAAACTTAACCGACAGCTGCTACAAGAGGCGCTCTCCTCCTTGCTGCTAAAACAACAAACAAAACCTTCCTGTCGTGACGCATGCCCGGTCTGGGACTCTGGGGATCATTTTTACTGGCCAGTGAGGCTCCCAGAACACATCAAGCCGTATCTAGTCTGTGCGTTATCCGGGCCTGCCTATAGGGTGGGGCGAGCCAAGATGGGCCGGACCATGTATGCACATTCACATTGTGACGTAGGTCTGCGAGCTTTTTCAAATCTTAGCGTTTTAATATCGAATTACTTTAAGGAGTTAAAGCTGGAGATACACGTAGAAGAAGTTTTCATGTTCAGCCTGCATTAAAAGCTCAGAGTGACCAATATTAATCAGAAATAACATGAAAAAATGGTTTTTCAGTAAAACACACCTTTAAGATCTGCAGTCTCAGCATCCTATCAGGAGCTCCCTTCACAGACACACTTCTACCTGGATGCCAGAGACAAACTGAAGCTCAGGTTAAAGACTGAGAGTCAAACTAGAACAGTAACATTCCATTTGATGATGGATGTAATTAAACTGTGTCCAGGACTGAAGGAGGTCAGTCAGACAACAGGCCTGCCTGTAATAATAATGGTGTACAGCCAATTCAAATCATTTTAGATGAAAACAACGTCCTAGAGATCTTCCAGTCAGGTTTTAAGTCTCTTCTTAGAACAGAATCTGCTCTGTTGAGAGTTTTTAACGACATCCTCCTTGCCACAGACTCTGGGGATTCTGTGATTTTAATGCTTTTAGACTCGACTGCTGCCTTTGACACAGTGGACCATAACATGTTAATGTCACGCTTGGAGCACTCTGTTGGAATTCGTGGCCCTGCCCTGGAGTGGGTCAGATCATGTCTGACACAGAGAGGTTTCTGTGTCCGTTTAGACCAGGGGTCACCAACCTGGTGCCCCAGGAACCATACAAGGTGCCCACAGGCCCCTTCTCCAAACAGCACAAGTCTGTAATAAAGTCAAATAAAAAGCTTCTGCCATCTTTCTCTAATCACAAATGCATTAATATAGATTTTAAAACTACAATTTTCTTTAAAATGTTTATTATACATGAAATTAATTTAACTCTGATCTATTCTCGTTAAAAGACAAATATTTGATCAAACTGGTGACCCTTGACATGCCTCAATACCCATGAAGTAGCCCTCGGCTTCACAAAGGTTGGTGAGCCCTGGTTTAGACAGTTTCCACTCTTCCTCTGCTCCATTGTCATGTGGGGTTCCTCAGGGCTCAATACTTGGACCTCTGCTACCTCTAGGGTCCATCTTCAGGAAGCATAAAATTGCCTTCCATTGTTATGCAGATGACACGCAGCTGTATTTGCCCCTAAAACAGAAGGATGGCTGCAGCAGGAAACCTCTGGCTGTGTGTCTCGATGAGATCAAATCTTGGATGGCTTCTAACTTTTTAAATTTTATTGAGAAAAAGACAGAGATCATTGTCTTTGGTCCTGGTACCTCCAGAGGGCCCACTCCTGTGGATCTGGGCCCTCTGGCTCTGCACAGAAAGCCAACAGTAACAAACTTGGGTTTTAAAATGGACAGTGATTTTAAGTTGGACAGTCAGATCAGTGCTGTGGTCAAAAACAGTTTCTTTCATTTGAGGCAGGTAGCAAAGGTAAAAAAAAAAAAACCATCTACAGAGGATTTTAGAGCTGTGATCCATCCATGCTTTTATTACAACTCGACTGGATTACTGCAACTCTTTGTATTTTGGCATCAGCCAGTCCTCACTGTCTCGTCTTCAGCTGATGCAAAATGCAGCTGCTCAGCTTTTAACTGGCACACGGAGAAGAGAACACATCACTCCTGTTTTGTCCTCACTGCACTGGCTGCCTGTCCATTTTAGACTTCATTTTAAACTTCTTTTATTTGTTTTTAAGTCTTTAAATGGTCTTGCCCCGCCCTACCTCTCCTCTTCCCGGTCGCTCAGGTCATGTGACCAGTTGGTCCTGGACGTACCGAGGACACAACGTAAGCTCAGAGGGGACAGGGCCTTCGCTGTCGCTGCTCCTAAACTCTGGAACTCGTTGCCAGCACAGATTAGGAAGGCCCCCCCCCCCCTCGCTGGAAACGTTTAAGTCTCTTTTAAAGACCCATCGTTTTAGCTTGGCTTTTGACCTGGTATGAGTGTTGACCTTTTTATTAGGCCAGAGCAGCGAAAGCGCTGCGAAGGCCTCTTGTAATTCCTCCGTTTATTATTATTAGGGCGTGCTGCGAAGCAAAGCACACCTATTACTCTTCACCTCTAAAGTGATGTCTAGGTTGTTAGTTTTATTCTTCCGTCAACTTTAATGCAGCCCACACGGAGGGTTGCAGCCAGACACATGATACATCAAAACGACCGGCTCGGTCCCGTGATGTGTGCTATTACTTTTATAAGAATTCGGAGTTACCATGGCGACGTAATTCGCAAAAAACCACGCCAAAAAACGCATTGAAAATCCCATTGGGATCGGTGAAAAAAGCCAAAAACCCACCCCTCTTCCCAGGCCTAGTGTGTGGACACACAATCACCTAGAGACTCCATTCAAAGTTTAAACGGGTCACAAGACTTTGGACTCTAACATTTGGAAGAATTGTGTTGATAGCTTTTACCATTTTCCTAAAATCGCGAGAGAAGTTTAATGAAGAAATCAGATTCTGACAGAAAAAATCCTCCTCGTTTACATGTAAAATGACAGGATTTGAGGGGGGGTTCTGGACCTATGAGGGCCATTTCTGAGAAAACCGTAGGTCCTACAGAAAAATGGTTCGGGTTAAAATGAAGCAGACAAAAAAAGCTACCAAATTATATAAAAATCATGTCTGTACTCCAAACGGTTTGGGAGATACACGACGTTGTTTGTGAGTGAAGGACTTTTGTCAGACACTCTCACTCTGGGGTCATGTGACGTTAGAGGGTGACATGGCAGATTTTTAAAAGTTCTAATCACAAACAACATCGAATATTTCCTACACCGTTTGGACTACAGTCATAAATTTGACCTCTGTGATTGGGGATTTTGGTCTGCTTTCCAGTGAAGTGATTTTCATGTCTCTGTGACATACGGTTTGCTCACAAGTGGCCAGTGAAGGTTGAGAGGAGCCATGACAAAAGGTCTCTTTTCCATGTTATTTCACCTGGATCTCTGCCTTTCAACACTTTGATGTCTTGTGAAATCGAATCGTCATTATTCGGACATAAAACATAGGACACACATGAAATTCGGGACTATTGACCATGAAAGCCTCCTGCTTCTAACGGTGTTTAAATTTTTCTGATCGGTCTTATACTTTTCGAATGGGAACAGGTTGTTTGGGAAGAGTGATTTTCTGTTTAAACTGCCATTTCTACATCAGTTCAGAGGCATGAGGCGTGCATGTGATCACTGCATGACAGGGAAATGGATCGTTCTGATTGGCTGATGCTGTTCTCATTCTTTCTAATGGAAGGGTTAAGATGACATTTGATTAGAGCAGTATCAGGCAGAACCAGCAGCTGAGAGAGCCTGCCATTTCAACACGCTTTAACCTAGAAACGTCATTCTTGGTTTAAAACAGTCATGGGACTTTGGACTAGAAAATATTGAGGAACCATGTGGATTTCACTGATGCCGCCGGTAGCACGCCCTCTCAAAGTTTCTTCAGGAACTTTTCTAGTTATTATTATTATTATTTTTGGCAAAAATAAATTGGCTAGTTGGAGGCCTTAACATATTCAAAAGCTCACCAAATTTGGGGGATTTGTCAAACCCCGTGTAAATTTACATATTTTATGGGCGTTGCAAAAGTTGCAAAAAAACTGGCTCGACAGCGCCACCTAGAATTTTCAAATCACCCTCCCCATTGACCTTATTTTACAGTAGAGGTATGAAATTTAGTACACTTGTAGAACATACCAAGACACACAAAAAAGTCTCTTGCCATTATGGTTTATATCAAACAGGAAGTTGGCCATTTTGGGTCAAACACGCATTTTTGGGGTCAAATTGGCTGTTTGGAGGGTCCGCAGTTGATCATACTGCACCTAGAGATTTTGATTGATCGACTTGATTTTTAGTGATTTTGCTCATAAGGCATGGGGGAGCTTAAGTTTAGAAGTTTTCAAATTCACGGCTCGTGCACTGCATGGAGCGGTGCTTACATCTTGTGTGGGACCCAGGTTTTAGAATGCTGTATGACCTGTTTGTCAACCTCTACAAGTTTTCAAGAAACTGTTTGGTTTGTTTCAACTAATCAATGTCTGATTTCAAATGCTACTGTCTGTTTTTCTGTTTTAGATCTTCCACAGCTTCATGTCTGGAAAGACGAGGATGTTCTGACTGACCAGCAGCTCTGGAACCAGGAGAGGAACTCCAGTTTGGACCAGAATGATCTAGAACCTGCAGTGATGCAAGGTAACCAGGAAGAAACAGAACCTAAACAGATGAAGGAGGAACAGCAGGAACTCTGTATCAGTCAGGATGAGCAGCAGTTTGCACTGAAGCAGGAGACTGATACCTTTACAATGACTCCTTCTGAAGGAAGAGATGGCAGTGAACCAGAAGCAAACAGGGACCAGCCCCTTTCTCAGAACTCTGCTGAAGCTGACATCCAGAACGAGGAAAGAAGCAGAAATAAAGACGATGAATCAAACAAAGATGAAGAACTGAAACACAAGAAAAGACGTCCACAAACCAAAGATCACAGGAAAGATGTAGACAGTCTAGAAGTGAAAAGTCACAAAGGTCAGATGTCTCACTCACGTAAGACCTGTGGAAAAAGTTTTAATCAAAGGGGGGAATTAACTGTCCACATTAGAACTCACACAGGTGAGAAGCCATTTTCATGTAAAACTTGTGGAAAAAGTTTCTCTCGGAGTACTCACTTAACTGATCACATGAGAACTCACACAGGTGAGAAGCCTTACTCATGTAAGACCTGTGGAAAAAGTTTCTCTCAGAGTAGTAGCTTAACTTTTCACATTAGAACTCACACAGGTGAGAAGCCATTTTCATGTAAAACTTGTGGAAAAAGTTACTCTCAGCGTAGTAGCTTAACTTTTCACATTAGAACTCACACAGGTGAGAAGCCATTTTCATGTACAACTTGTGGGAAAAGTTTCTCTCAGAGTAATAACTTAACTCGTCACATGAGAACTCACACAGGTGAGAAACGTTTCTCATGTAAGACCTGTGGGAAAAGTTACAGTGACAGGAAGGATCTAACTGACCACATTAGAACTCACACAGGTGAGAAACCATTTTCATGTAAAACTTGTGGAAAAAGTTTCTCTCGGAATACTCACTTAACTGCTCACATGAGAACTCACACAGGTGAGAAGCCTTACTCATGTAAGACCTGTGGAAAAAGTTTCTCTCAGAGTAATAGCTTAACTTTTCACATTAGAACTCACACAGGTGAGAAGCCATTTTCATGTAAAACTTGTGGAAAAAGTTTCAGTCAAAGGAGGGATTTAACTGACCACATTAGAACTCACACAGGTGAGAAACCATTTTCATGTAAAACTTGTGGAAAAAGTTTCTCTCGGAGTACTCACTTAACTGATCACATGAGAACTCACACACGTGATAAGCCATTTTCATGTAAACTTTGTGGAAAAAGTTACTCTCAGCGTAGTAGCTTAACTTTTCACATTAGAACTCACACAGGTGAGAAGCCATTTTCATGTACAACTTGTGGGAAAAGTTTCTCTCAGAGTAATAACTTAACTCGTCACATGAGAACTCACACAGGTGAGAAACGTTTCTCATGTAAGACCTGTGGGAAAAGTTACAGTGACAGGAAGGATCTAACCGACCACAATTAGAACTCACACAGGTTAGAAGCCATTCCAAATGTGTTTTTACTGCTCATGAGAGAGTTCACACTTGAGGATTTATTCATTGAAATTCATTTGGTAAATATTTCTCTTCCTAAAATAAGTCAGCTGAACACATGAAAACTCACAGATCAGAAGGTTTAATCCCATCAGCCTTTTCTCAGACGTTGGGGAACATTAAAGCTCCCAGTTCAGAAGTTGGAGTCTGTCGTTTATCAGTGGTTATCAGTTATTTAAGTCCTAAAGAATCCAGTGATGAAAAAGGTAGTGAGCAGCTTCACTTACAGTATTACCTACTTCAGGTGAAGTCCTGACCATTCAGTTCTACAACCTGAAGCTTTTGATGACGTTTAATCACAGATTTCTGAAGAGTTGACTTGCCTGGTTTGCAGCAGATCCTTAAAATCTCTAGGTTAAGAGTTGAAATACAAAGTCTGTAAAACACTAAAATGGCCTCTTTGATCCAAAATGGTGGACTTCCTGTTGGTTTTAGGCCTTCAAACCAATCCAATCTTTTCTACATCTTAATGATTTCTATGCATGTGACAAATTCTAAAGCTTTATGTTGAATTGAAAAAGCTTTCAAAGTCCACAAAACTCAATCCTCGTCAGAACATTTGTTTAGTTGTTTTCCTTTTTCTATCTGTTCCAGAAAGTGTCAGGTCATCATTCATTAATAGTTGTTCTTTCTCCAGTCTCAATGGGTGAAAATCCTCTCAGAGCCTGATGGACTCAGACTGAACTTTAAATGATGTTAGAGACAAATGTTGAGCATCATTTTCTGACGTCATCATTTCCATTTCAGTGTGTTCTTCAGGCAAATGGAGCTGATGATGCGATGGCACCAACACAGCCTGACGATAGTGCTCACTGAGGTTTATAACAAGCTTCTCAACAGTCAGAGTGTTTGGTTTTCTAAATGTATTTGTGACATTGTTGGTTTCATTGATCATTCCTGTTGAATAGTTCTGATCCATGTTTGTATTTCATCTCAAAGATGACTGACTGATCCAGTCTGCTGGTTGTACAGGAAGATACTGACTACCTGTCAGTTTGTCTCACAGCTCCACTTGAAGAAGCTGATTGTTCCCTACTAGTCAGGGTTTTTATTGACCCGCGGGTCCTGCGCATTTGAAAACTTCCGACCCGCCCCAAACCGCCCCGCATCGCTGCGTCTATTTTTAGAACCCGCCCTGACCCGACCCGCTTCATTAAAACACGTTATAATATTGACTCACTGAAAGCCTTTTATTTAGTCTGACCGTCTCCAAAATTAAGGTTTTTTTTTTTACCATCTCTAAAACGTGCTTATGCAAAGTTCAAAGTTTGCACAGTAGCCTACATAAATTCTCTATCACGTTTTCTTTTATAAATCCTAAAGTTTGTGGAGAACGTGACTCCCTTTCCGACCCGTTTTAAAAAAAAATTTTTTTATAAATTTTATATAAAATGAATTATAAACATACATATTTATTTTATAAGTTTTATAAATGCGGTCACAGAGCGAGAAACGGACGTCTCTCAGCCTGTCGTTACAGCTGCAGACACTCTCTGTCAGCGTGGGCCTGTGTGTACGCACACACACATGCACGCACAGACACACACAATAACAGAAAATTTGGCTGGAGGGATGTATTTCTCGGCTGATCTGGGAGCGCCGGATCCCCGGAGGAGCTGTCCAAGGTGGCCGGGGAGAGGGAAGCCTGGCAGGCTGTTGTCCTCCTGATCCGACCTCGGATAAGTGGAGGAAGACAGACGGACAGACAGAAATTTTTCCGATAGCGCAACCGCTGATTTGAACCCGCCCCAAACCGCCCCGCACTGAATGTACAAATTTATTAACCCGACCCGCGGGTAACCTGCGGGGTAAAAGACAACCCGCGCATTAGGGCTGGGCGATATGGCCAAAATTCCATATCCCGATATAGCTCATTTCATATCCCGATAACGATAAACATACGATAGAACACCTCCTTATGACTCTCCTCCTCCACTGTGGCCCGACATGCATCATATAGATCAGTAACATGACTTTAGTGATGTGTTTTCAGCTGGGTGTTTCATATCTGGGTTCGAGTGTAACTCGCAGAACTCAGGTTTCTCCACCGTGTAGATTAGAGCCATATCTTTGTATAAGTGCCTGGTAACAGCAGCAGTAACCTCCTTCCATCCCGCTCAGCTCGACGCTACATGACGTGCTGCAGGTAAAAACCTGATCAGCGTCTGGAGTTTATTCTGAGCTCTTACGCCAACACTCGACGCTGCTCTTGCAGCTTTTGCTCTTTGACTGTCTCTGTATCTTCAACGTGGTTTTTGTGCAGGTGATAAAATATATTTGTGGCGTCGGAGTCCGTTGTTGGGACCGGGAGCCGGCAAACTTTACAAACAGCTGCTGTCTGGTCCACGTCGGTCTTTTTACATTTAAACCACATCCATGAGACAGAAGTTGTCCCTCTTTTAGGAACAAGCTCCTCGGTTTGAGTTAGCTGGTTATCCTGTTGACTCTGGTCTAAAACGCGTCCACTACCGTCTGCCTCCATGTTTGTTTATGCGTTGCTGCGCGATGCGTTCATGAACATCCCGTAAAGTGCATTATGCTGTAAAACTTCTATTGTGGCTTAAACGATAGAGCTTTTTATCTGACGGTAGACATTTTCTATCGTCCAGATGAAATATTTCGTCATATCGCACAGCCCTACCGCGCATCACTATTCCCTACTGATTGTTGTATCGTGAGCTGCTGTCTCCTGGAGTAGAACGCACCAGAGGAACTGATCCCAGACAGAAAGAGATGAAGACAGAGCTGCTTCATTCACTTTAAACAGGCAGTCAGAGTTTAAACAGACTGGTTTTTAGAATAAATCTGTTGTTTTGATGAATCCTGTTTCTTTTCTCACATCCAGAAATAAAGACTCCGTTGATTCAAAGCTACCAGGTGGTTTCTTTGTCCAATGTGTTTGAGTCATTAGTGTAAACGTGAAGGGCTGACTCCACTGATTCCTCAGGGATCAAATGGTTTGCAGCTACTTCTATGAGTCGTGGGTTTCATTGAAAACACTAATGTCCAATCAGTGATCAGCTGTGTGCAGATGTTTGGTTGGATCAGTGGATGATGTGTGTAAAGAGGATGGACAGCTGCTCTCTGGGCTCTTTTTTCTTCTAAACACACAGACTCTTCTACATTAATGATGAGAACTCCCTGTGGGGCGTGGTGGTCCACTCCTTGGGCCGGGAGCGAGGAGGAGCAAAAGACTGGCGGTGCTCCAGAGAGCAGCCCCCAGGACTGGTTTTATATTTTAACTCAAATAATCCTGCTGGTTTTAATGGTTTTACTTCTGTCGTTGCAGCGGGGCTTCCAGTGGGCGTGGCTCTGGGCCTTCTGTCACAGTGAAACCTCAGCTTGTTGTGTACTGTTTTTTTTTTTTTTGCCTTTTCTTTTTGGGAAGCACTTTGTGATTTTTTTCTGTGAAAGGTGCTATATAAATAAACTTTACTTACTTACTGTTGGTTTTGTTATTCCAGTGTGTGTCTAAGTCCTCGCTGAATATTAGTTTGACTTGTTTTTAGCTTAACCTTAAAGTCCTTTAATTGTTTTAAAGTCAATAAATGTTTTTATGGATGGAAACAGCAGGGTGCTCATTTATAAAACTTGCTTACGCACAAAATGGGCCAAAAAGTTGCGTAGGTCACGTTTTACGCAAAATTTGGGATTTATAAAAGAAAATGTAACGGGAAAATGTGCGCAACTCTAAGCAAACTTTAGACCTTGCGTAAGCACATGTTGGAGATGTGAAACCAGTCAGAGCAGCAGGTGAGATGAAAAATGTTGAATTTATGACACAATTAAAGACTTGTAGACCCTCACACACAGAACCAACAATCCGTCTCTAAAAAGAATAAAAATTAAAATCTGAATGGAAATTTGTCGCATTTTAGAACAATATCCCATTATGTTCATCCAGTCGTCTTCAGATTATAGAACAAACTGCACTTATTGGTGCATTAATTATGATTTTAGAGACTTAGGAATCCTGCAGTGACACTTGTGCATAATGCGCTGCAGCTCAGCCAGCAGGCAGACTCCGGATGAATGGGAGAGAGCTTTTAGAGATTTCTAGATAATGACTGGACGATCGATCAGCTGATAGATTCATTAGAGCATCCTATGGATCAACTGGGTCCAGTATTAGATCAACAGAACCATCGGAACCAGTAATAGCCGGTGTCACCGGCCGTTCTCAGGTTCCCTTCAACCAGCGATTTATCCAACAGGTTGACTGTTTAATAGGATGAACAGCATGACGTGTCTTCCCCTTTGGATTAAATTAAATGTTGTCATTAAACGTTTCTTAGATCTACACGATCTCTCTGTCAGTCTGACAGCAGACTCACTGCAGCGAGACGTCTCTCGGAGCACTTCCGTGTTTGTAATTCGTCACATTTCACCACCTAATAAAACATTTTTCCGTCCATCCACCACAAGCACCTCGAGTTTCAGCCTCTGTAAAATCACGTTTTCTAAACCTCTCTGTTGTCACGATTTACTGTTAAAAGCCAGAAACCCACCAGCTTATGCATATGCAATTATTCATGAGGTCCTTAGCATTGACCGTATATGGCAGAATGTGGGTGTGTAGGAGGAGGGTTCTGACCCACAAACAGCTGAGCACAGTTCTAGGTCTGACATCGATTTATAAAGCAGAACTGCGTGGATCTGTGCGTCCGCAGGGTTTCATAAATCGGAAATGGAATTTGCGTACCTGAAATTTTTTGGCTGAGCTTAAGCAAGTTTTAGTAAGGATTCTACGCAAAGTTTTATAAATGAGCACCCTGATTCTTAACTTCTTTGACTAATAAATGAACCTATATGATGTTTATAAAGTGAGAGTGGAGCTTTTTAATAGAATTTCCTGGGTGAAAGTCCCCAGGTGGTGGTGTTGTTTTTAAAGGATCAATGTCAGAGCTCCTATAGTCCTCTCCTACTGAAAGTCCTGCATGCCTCACCTGTAAAGGGTCATATTTGTCATGTATTGGTTTATTATGTTTTACGTGATGACGTAGGCGCCGGTTGGCAGAAGGAGCCTCGTGTTCTGGCAGGCTGTTGAATATGGAAGCTGTTCAATAAAACTACAAAAGACAGTGCTGGATGGATGGATTTAATTCGAAGTATTCAACCTAATTTAAGTATAAAGGCAAGACACAACAATATTAGCTCAGACTGACTCCAGCAAGCAGAGCAGACTGACTGAGAAAACCCTCTGCTGGTGATAGGTCGGTCACTTTAGACCTAAACCACTTCACTGGACACTGTCAATAAAATATTAAAAGTGTCTAACGAAGAATAATGTCTCATAAATGATGAGTCATCAACTCTGTTAGATCATTAATATCAGACTGACTCTAGAAACAGGTTCTTTTAGGTACCAGGGAATCAACACTTAGTAATCATTTGACACAGAGGCAAAATATAGTTTTATTAAAATCAATTTATTACTAAATTTTCCTAAATAATTTATTTACAAAATAAAACAAGATTAATAAACATTTATCAAAAATGATTAGAGATGTTATTAAAGGGTCTAGTTGAGTTTCTTAAAGAAAGTGAAGTTGAGTAATTATAAATGAACCTGGCTGAGTTGATTTTGCTGATCATTGATCAATTATGATCAGCAATCTGACATCATTTTGATCAAGGGTCACTGTACCAGATCAGCTCCTGATGGATCCAGGCTGTCTAGAGAAGTCTGTCTCAACGAGTTCAAAGGAAGTCCTTCCCACGACTCGGATGGTGACCTGATGGTCTTGGTGATCAGGATCACTGAGGCTGGATGAGACTGGTCCCAGTAGCTCTCTCTCTCTGGTAAAGCTGTTGACCTTGGCGTCCAGATGATGTTGAGTTTAATTTAGCAGTTCTGATCAACTGGAGCTGGATTCAAAGATATGGATCTTCTCTGGATCAAATTAGAAGTTCTAGTTGTTCCAAAAAGGATGAGTCATCTTTAGGCCGTTAACCTGACCTGGGTCTAGAATCTGGTTTGATTCCAGACTGAAGGTTTCTAGTTGGCATGTTGGCAGAGACTGGAGAAAATCCAGAAACATCAGTTTTTATAGAATATACGACTAACCAATGATCAGCCAGGAAAATTGTAGGCGTTACCAAGAGACTCTGTTTCACTCTCTCTATGAAACTCAAAGAGAAAATATTTCACTGAGAATCATGGTTTAAACTCAGTAAAGTCATTATTAATAAAGATATTAATATGAAACATGACTGATAATAAAACATGATAAAATCATCAATTAGAGTCATTTCATGTATTATACTTTTAAAATAATCATTGTTTAAGATTTAACCATTAATTTCTATACAATGAATTCTGAATAAACACCTTAGAGAAAACAATCACTGATATTCATTTGTCATCAAAGTCTAAAGAGAAAAGATTTTTATTACTGATAAAAATCACCAGTTTCTTCAGGGCGTCTGTAGCTTTGGAGAGAGGCAGAATAGTTTAGTCTGAAACAGGTGGTTGGAAGGAGCTGGTGGAGTGGAAGAAAACAAAGCCTTTGTTTTGGTTTCCTAAACACACTTTGTTTCTGGAGCAAAGCGTGGATGTCTGGTCATGTCTAATGACCAGTGATGTTTGTTGACCTTTGACATTTGCATGACCTTCTGATCCTTACAGTATGCTAGGCTAACATCACCTGCTGCAGCTCCGTTACCAAATCACTAAACAACCAGCGAATGCCTCAGCCTTTTGATGGTCGACAAATTTATTAATGAAACAGTTAAATCAGTGTAGATCCACCCTGCTAGAATACTTGTTTCCTGGTGGATTCTCATGTGTTTGGTTCAGCTAATTTTAAAGCTGCAAATGGTTTCTGTCTCGTGTGAATTCTCATGTGTTGGTTTAAATTACTCGTTTGATTAAATCTTTTGTCACAAACACAACAAACATATGGTTTCTCTCCTGTGTGAATTCTCATGTGTGTCTTTAAATAATTTGATTCATTAAATCTTCTGTCACAAACACTACAGCCAAATGGTTTCTCTTCTCTGTGATTTCTCATGTGTTTATTTAAGCTACCCTTTTGAAAAAATCTTTTTTTACAAACACTACAAACAAATAGTTTCTTTCCTCTGTGACTTCTCATGTGTTTATTTAAGCTACCCTTTTGAAAAAATATTTTTTCACAAACACCACAAACAAATAGTTTCCCTCTGTGATATCTCATGTGTGAATTTAAGCTATCCTTTTGATTAAATCTTTTGTCACAAACACTACAACCAAATGGTTTCTCTCCTGTGTGAACTCTCATGTGTCTGTTTAGATTACTTTTTCTAGTAAATATTTTACCACAGTCATCACAACTAAATGGCTTCTCTCCTGAGTGAATCATCATGTGTTGGCTTAGATGACTTTTATAACTAAATATTTTACCACAGTCATCACAACCAAGTAGTTTTCTTCCTGTCTGGACCTTCCTGTGTGAGTCTACATTGTTCTTCACTCCAACACATTTCTTCTGAACCTTGAATCTTGAAGACCTGACTCTTGAATGACATGTCACGTGTCTCTGAAGTGAGCGCTTATTAACAAACTGCTTACCACACTCAGAGCAGCTAACACATTTGTTGACAGAGTTTACACTTGACTCAGGACTCTGGTAACCATCACTGTCTTCAGTCTCTGAAGAGCTGGAATCCTCTTCATCAGTATCTTCATTATCCTCACTGTCTTCAGTCTCTGAAGAGCTGGAATCCTCTTCATCAGTGTGTCCATCTGGGTTTCTGGGAGTTTCTTCTCCTCCAAAGTCCTCTCCACCAGTTGCTGCTGTCATCTGATCAGCTGAGCTGCTGCTTGGAAGATCTCCATCTTTCATTTGGTGCTGATGAAGCTGTGAGAACAGAGGTTTCTCTTCATCATCCTCACTCTTTAAAGGAACTGGAGTGAATGAACAGCTGGTGGGATCAGTCTCCTCCTTCACGTTGAGCTGCTCTCCATCCAGGCTGGTCTTCACCTCCTCCTGTTCCTCCTTCATGTTGAGCTGCTCTCCATCCAGGCTGGTCCTCACCTCCTCCTGTTCCTCCTTTATGGTGAGGGGTTCTGGGTCCTGCTGGTCCACACCAGGTCTCCATTCTTCTCCAGGAGTTTCTTCCTTAATCAGCACCATCTGAACATCTGCAGGGAGACCTGAAACACATGCACATGTTGGACACCTTTCATTGAATATTCACACAGACGTCTCTTGTCTTATTGCTGAGGTCACTGGTGTAGTGAACTCGTTCTGGCTTTACAAGTCGACACTCGTCACCTGGAACTAAAAGTCACCTCTGGACCTGTGACTGGAGATGCTACAAAGCGTTCATCTCCACAGTCCAAGTCGAGCAATCAGGGATCAAAGTCTCAGAAACCTCAACAGGTTCAAGACTCCCTCAAGACTTGAATTTCACAGAAAGGTCAAAGAAGTCCACCTTCTGAATTTAGGAACTTCAGTACAAATTCTTGTAAGTGGGGGGATGGTCACCAGACTGATAAAAGCAGGTGGTTACCATGACAACCCTCAGAAGAGGTCCTATGACAGACACTCTAGTTAAGAACGCTACTCGCTGCGCCGTAGATGAGCTGATGACAGTCCTGGTCCTCTAAGGTTAAAAGAGGAGAGTCTGCGTTCATCTTCAGACGACCTAGAGTCCTTTACAAAGCACTTCTGACTGATGAAGGATGAAAAGGCTAAAAAGGACCCTGATGTTCTCTCCATCTCCTCTGGTGTTCAGGAGTCAGTGGATCCAATCAATCAAACAAATCAAAACCTTTATTTATCCAGGAATAAAACTCATTGAGATGAAACATTTCTTTTCCAAGAGTGCCCTGGCCCCACACACACACACACACACACACACACACACACACACACACACACACACACACACACACACACACACACACACACACACACACACACACACACACACACACACACACACACGCCTGAGGAGCAGCGAACTTAAATGCCTTCTTCCCCAGTTCTGTTCTAACTTTGGGTACTCTCAGTAGATAGCAGTGACCTGATCTGAGATTATAAGCACCAGAAGTTTTCTTTATAATATAGGATCGAAGATAGGAGGGAAGAATTCCAATAATGGCTTTATAGATAATATAGATGTGCCAAAGCTTAAGTCTTCTCATGGACAAGGAAGACCATCCAACTCGCTCATACAGCAGGCAGTGATGAGTGAGAGCTTTCAAGCCTGATATGAATCTCAAGGCGCCGTGATAGACAGTGTCTAGAGCATAAAGGCTCTGAGACGAAGCATGCATGTATACAATGTCACCATAATCTAGCACTGACATAAAAGTAGCTTCTACTAGCCTCTTCCTGGAAGTGAAGGAGAGACAGGACTTTATTCTGAAGTAAAACCCCAGCTTTATTTTCAATCTCTTCACCAGCTGCTGAATATGATATAGGAGAAAGAGAGAGAACTGTCTAAAGAGATTCCCAGATACTTCAAGTTAAAGACATACTGAATCTCGGTACCATGAAGATTATCGATTAGGGGATTAGGGGTAGGGGTCAGGTACTGGATGCTGGACCTGTTTGTTGTGGATTAATTGTCTGTGTCATTCAAGAGGAAACATCTCACAGACTGAAGAGGAAACCCCAGACCAAGCCCCGCCCCCCCTCTGACGTCTCACTACAGCAGCTTTCCCCATTCTCAGTTCCTCCTGCTGTGCTGGTCCCTGAGCTCACCAATCCTCAACCTAATAATAAACCTTTTTTATAACGTTTACTCCTGTGTTCTTGGCTGATTTCCGGGTCTTCAGGTTATCTCATTGCAATTAAGGACAAAGTTGGAAAGAGCTTGCTGCTCATGCACCGGGAGGAGAGGGTAAAGCAGCAGTGGAGAGGAGAGAGCAGCGCTGGTGGATCAGACAGGTGGAGGGAGGAGG
Organism: Callopanchax toddi; assembly: GCA_006937965.1. Lineage (NCBI taxonomy): Eukaryota > Metazoa > Chordata > Actinopteri > Cyprinodontiformes > Nothobranchiidae > Callopanchax > Callopanchax toddi. The sequence continues at coordinate 319,001 of SSNR01000162.1, read as the reverse complement.
TGAGAGAGCAGCAGGCAGACTCTTTAGTAATGATCAGAACACGGTCTGTTTATTCTGGGCATAAAATGGACCAGAGTGTCAGAACAATGCCGACGTTTCCGTGTTTGAATAGCAGGAGAAAAAATAAAAACTATTTTTCTCAAAATGTTATTTCAACCACAAACTAATTAATGGGGATCTTGTGCACAAGAATATATGTTTAGGTATTTAAATATATATAAAAAGAACAGATTTCTATATGGATTAAAATAATAGATTTCTATAGGTGCGTTGCCACTATTGGACCTTAAATCCTAGAGGGCGAAATTGACCGGGACAATCAGCTGGCTCGTTCCGCTCAGCGGTCGTGTCTCCATTACATCTCCACCTTTCCGGAACTTTTGTAAGACGTCAGCATCGACGTCACTGACAAGCATAAAGGCGCCAACAGACAAGGAAGTGGAGAATAATAAATAGATCAACGATGGACGAAGAAGCGATGGTTGCTGCGTATTTTGCTGTTTTTATACATAGTGATGAGTGCTGAACAGAAGGACGAGTATACTTGATGACGAACCAATCCAACCTCGAAGACACGGCATGGATCTGCCATTTTGCTAGCTCCAACAACAACACACAGGTAATTTACTTCAGAGCGGTGTGCTTTCATCTAGGCCTGGACGATAATTCAATATCAATATATATCTATCGATAGACGGGAGGCTCGATAGGAAAAAAACAGGTCGATAAAAAGTTCAATAAAAAAGTTTCCTGTCTTTTTTCATTTCATCCAACCAGGTAACGTGACACTAGAGTCATTACTTACTCCTAACCAATCAGAAGCACAGACCCAGTCTGCTCCGTCACTAAGCCCCTCCCCTCTCAGACCAAAACAGAGCAGCTAACTTACAGAGGAGCTCACGGTGAAGGAAACTGTTCCGAAAATAGTTTCAGTAGTTCAACTGCAAATTTCCGACAAAAACCCAAACAACGGTCGTTTGCAAAATTAGCAGAGAAAAGATCAAAACCAAGTCTGGTAAAACGACCAGCTGTTTTATCATTAAGCTGCTCAAAGAGGCAGGACGAGCTGGTCTCGTCTCCACGTTGGAGGAGGACGCAGAGAAGTCCTCCGTTTGACCAAACTGGGATTACTTGCTTCTAATAAACGCGACAACCCCAAAATGACTTGAAGGACTTGAAGCCTGGACTCAGGACGCATCGACACATGTAAGAATCTGACCCGAGTTGTTTTTTAAATTTTTATTTGGTTGTTTTGTTTTTTGGAGGACTATAAAAAGTTGATCCTCTGAGCGTCCCAACTGCTTCTCCTGGCTCAAATACAGGATCATTAATCACTCAAAGTCGATCAATCCTGTCCCAAAATAATAAACCAACACCAGGATTCAGCGTCAGATGGGAGGGAGGGAAGGAGGGAGGAAAGGAGGGAGGGAAGGAGGGAGGGAAGGAGGGAGGGGGGCTTGCGCCTCACGCTGCATTTCATGAGCCGTCAACACGTTTCCTGCATCTAAACTTACCAAACCTTTTTTTTTGTCAGAATTCTTTTTTTTAATAAGTATTACAAGTCCCCCCCCCCCCCTCTCTCTGCTGTCCACTCATCCTGATCAATTAACCTAATTATTCAGGAGACCAGACCTCAGTTTGATTAAAATGTTTGAATAAAAGATTAAAATGAATTCAATTTTTGTGTGTTTTTTATATTATGTTGTTAAGGAATAACATAAAATGACCAGGGCTGCACTTATAATATTTATAATATGTTTTAATATTGTCAATAATATTGATTTGATTATCGATCAATATGAATTTTTTTTACTGATAGGCTTTTTTTGTATATTGTCCAGGCCTACTTTCATCATGTCCCTTCATCCCACAACCAATCATCACAAGTTAACCACAAGTCCCACCCAGCGAGTCTATCGGGCCGATCTGAGTATCAGGGACTCCATTGGTCCCTGAAGACTGCCCTCTCGAAACGGCCGATGAAGTGGAATCACTCGCGCGCGGGCCCGGCGCCACGAGGGGGCATCGCCCCCCTAAATGAACTACACCGCACCCTCAAATTTTTAAAAATACTATTAATCATAGAAACATGTTCAACTATTTCTAACATTTTTATTTAAATTTGTATCCATGCAAAATGAAAAATATTAACATTTTAATAAACAATTTAATAAACACCACCAGGAGGTACCACCTCTGCCTCAATGTGAGCCAGGAAAACCCCTGATATGTATCATAGTACACTTCTATACAGATGGATGGATGGATTAATGTCTACATGGTGCCTTCAAGTTTTTGTATTTTTTTATCCTGGAAAAAGTCAGTAAAACCAGGTTTTGTCCAAATGAAGGAGATTTATGGTTCATTTTCTACAGATCAAGTAGCCATTAGCCCTCATCATTACTACAATGTGAAATTAACAGTCAATCAATGTGATCGGGAGCAGAAAACGTCGTCGGAGCGTCACTAATTTCTATCCAGATAGATGTATCCATCACATCACCTCCCACTGGATGTGGAATGAGCTCACTGAGAGTCATGAGCTACATTTAAATGGTCTAATCCATATTTACAGTTATTTTGGTGAGAGTAACTTCAAAGTGATGCAAAAGTAGTGTAATGTCTTACATTTAGAATACAGTAATATTGTAAAGTAACAAATTACTGTAAAATGACAGTAACAAAATATAATTAATGCGTTACACTTTTGAAGTACCTTGCCCAACACTGGTGTTAGCAGACGTTTATACATTACCTGCAGCTCCATCATAATGTAGCCCCAGTGATGTGTGTGTATGAGCTGTAAGCAAATTTAACTATTAACTTCTTGAAAACAAAAACACCTGTTTGAAAACCACTGTATTAAGGCAATTGAATGTTTGTTTTTTTTGTCAAACTTTAATTTGAAATTCCACATCATATGGAATGCTTTTATTTTGTAATCCCTCCTAAAGCTGACTACCGTAATGCTTAGTACTCCTGCGCCATTAAAGCAGACACGTGAGACAGAGAGCTGTGAGGACATAGAGCTGTGAGGACAGAGAGCTAGAGAACATAGAGCTAGAGGACAGAGAGCTGTGAGAACATAGAGCTAGAGGACATAGAGCTGCTCCCCAGACAAAGACATGAAGCAACCCCAGTCCAGAACTGTAGTAAACACCAGTCTGCTGTCAGAAAATCCTCTCAGTCTCCATCCAGAGAACTCCTGACTGTGTGTTTTATCTTCACACTCACATTTACAACTGCATTGTTACATTGAAACCGTCTAAACAACAAAAACATGCAACAACAACGAGCACAAACGGAACATACCTCCTCTCAGAGAGCAGCGCGAGCGAGGACTGACTCACTGAGAGGCGCGCAGGCGCAGTGCTGTCGACAAGAAAAGCTCTTAAAGGGACAGTACACCTCCTCTATTGATTCAGGCTTCATGGAGTTCAACTCAGAAATCATTAACTGGACTCAAATCTATACAGATGAGTCAAAATGAACACTAAATATTCAAACTCCTCCAATCAGAACATGACAATAGGAGCCTCAGAAACAGGTCAAACATCAAACTAAAGATCTGAGTCTGTCTAGAGCCCTCTAACAGCCATGAAGAGAGTTCTAGTGGATGAACAACCCACATCGTGGAGACAAAGTCTCATGACAGAATAAAAAAGTTCAATATCTGCCTCTCATGTCCAGACACGAACATGTTATATCATCTAATGACTTGTGTGTCTTTGTAACAGGTTATATTAGTTTATTTTGATATACTTACACAAAATGTGTTCTGTAATTCAATTCAATTCTTTATTTATTTGACAGGGACATTGCTGTTCAGCATAGGTACAAATATGCAACTGATGCGACGCATTCAGAGCGTAGAGCTATTGCTAATTTAAGCTCCTGTCCCTTGGAGTGGACAGACATTAATGTCATTAGTTTTGTGTTTACTGAGCTCGTTGGGTAGGTCAAATGTATAAATGATATTTATTTAGTTGAAAATGGTTTGTCCCTCTTGAGATCTGTCCATTTGTTCTTGTGTTGTGGGAGAGGGAGGGTGAGATACGTGACTCTGTGAGACTAATAGAGTTACTAATACATCCATCCCTCTAATGCAGGCGTCAAACTGGTTTCCTGTGGGACCACATCGACATCATGACTGTCTTCAAAGGGCTGGTTTTTGCAGAATTTATTGACAAAACTACCCGGTGATAATAAAAAAAAGTTTTAAATATTCATAAATAGCTAAATTGGCGCTATAGAAATAAAAATCCAGTTCCTTCATTGACTCTGCGATGGTGTTTCTTGACAAACTGATGCTGCTTAAAGCCAGTAGCATTTGGTACCTGCTGACACACCTTGAGGTTGCACTGCTTCTAAAATGCTCCCACTGAAAAACACTTTGCAGTTCAAGCAACATTTTCAGCCACAATATTTTGAAATTGCCCTCTTAATTCTTTGACAAGCTGACGTTTTCCCTTGAGGCTAACAGTAGCATAGTTAGCTCTGTGTTTCGTGGTGACGTGCCTGTGTAAAGTGTGTTCCTTCACAGAGAGCCTCGTAACACAGAAGGCTGACTGGTTTTCTTCTAGCAGCACAAACTGGTCTTTGGCTTCCCACCATTGGTTCAATCTTCTACCTTCAGCATCTATTTGTCTTTTCTCGAGCATTATGGGAAAACTTAATATTTCTCAACTTCATCTCTTGCTATAATCTGCTTCAGTTAAACAGTATGACAACACTACCCTCTGGTGGCAGGGCGTGGCATTGCACATGGTAGAAAGTACTTCAGGTTACAGGGGTGTCAAACTCCTTTTCACCGAGGGCCACATCAGCAGAATGGCTGGCCTCAAAGGGCCAGATCACTTAAAAATGTAACCAAATTAAATGTAAAATAAATGTAACAACTCCTTAACCTTACATAACTCTGACTTTATTACTTCTACAAGATAAAACATTACAAATGCATGAAAAATAAGTTTACTTGTTGCTCTGTTAGAACATAAATCCTTTTGATTTGTCAGGTTATGAAACCCACTGAACTCCATCAATCAAGGATCAAACTATTCAAGTGAATTAAAAATACATCAAAGTTATAATAACTCTGATCAAAACATCTGTTATAGTTAGGGGTGCACACAATCTGTCATCACATGTCCTCAAGGGAGAACCTGGCTCCGGTGTTTGGTCCACACATGGGGGGGGGGGAGTTGAAGATGATGATTTGCTGTTGGCTCAACATTTTTCTGCTTAATGCTCAATATTTCAAACAACCTTTAACTCATGAGGTCATTCTGATGCTTAAATAAAACTTTTAAACACATTTAAACCAGTTAAATATTAAAAGCCTTCTACTAGTCACCTCTCCGGTCTGACAGAGCGATGACCCGGTTTCTTCCTCACTGCAGTCAGACAGCTGCAGCAGGTGAGGAGGCGTGACGATCAAGGTGTTCTGATCCTCCTGACTGAGCACCGTTAATATTAATGTTCATTAGCTCGTATAAAAGTCCAACACAACACGTTATCTTAGGCAGAAACTGGTTAATCTGGTTTGCCATCAGGGAAGAGGATGATCAGCTGACGGAGGGATGGAGGATCAGCAGCTCCCCGCGCGCGCACGCATCATGGATCAAAAATCGACCAGTGATCTTTTGTTCTGGTTAACTAAAATGACTGATTCTGACAGAGAGAACTGGATATGTGATGACAAAATGAACGTCTTTCTCAGAGGGGAATTATTTATCAGCAGCTTGAGAGCGCGAGCTGTCGGGTCGAGGAGGAGTTAGTAAAGCGCGCGAGCGCAGCCAGCTGGATCGCAAACCGTGTCCCGAACCATAGAGGGTGATCTGTTCAGATCACGGATCGATTGTGACCCGTTGTACCCCTACTGGGCATGTGTGAGCTGTGTGCGTGGGTCGGACGTACTGTGATTGTGAGTGTGTTAAAGCGCGCGCCGAGCTGTGCGTAATGGCACATTGGAGATGCTGTGAGTGTGTGTGTGTGTGTGTGTGTGCGTGTGTCGGAGGTCCTACCGTGTGTGTCCACTATCTTCAGAGGTCATGTGATCACTCATTCACTGAGCTGCAACAGGATGTGAAGTTCGTCAGATCGAGGGTCTCCCATCGGGATCGCGCAGCGCTGGTCCACAAAGGCGCGTTCGAAATCCGGTTCTCATGAGGACCAGCGTACTGCTTGTGTGCACCCTGCCCTGTAGTGGCGGTAAGCTGTCAAGTCGCGGGTAACACAATTGACATGCATTGTGGGAAATGTAGTTTTTGGTCAAAGTACGCTTTTTACCTATTTATTTTTGAATACTCAGACCTTTTAAGCTCTCGCGGGCCACATTAAAGGACGTGGCGGGACACATTTGGCCCGCGGGCCTTGTGTTTGACACATATGGGTTACTGCATGTGAGAGCAGCGTCTTTGATTTAACAATCAATCTCTGGAGGGCCACATAAAAAGTTATGGCAGGCCGGATTTGGCCCCAGGCCTTGAGTTTGACACATATGATCGAAGGGACAGGTGTCTATATGAAAGACAGGTGTCCATTTCAGGGACAGGTGTCCATCTGACAGACAGGCGTCTATCTGAGAGACAGGTGTCCATCTGACAGACAGGTGTTCACATGAGGGACAGGAGTTCATATGAGGGACATGTGTCCACATGAGGGACAGAAGTTGATCTGAGGGACAGGTGTTCATTTGAAAGACTTGTGTTCATCTGAGGGACATGTGTCCATCTGAGGGACAGGTGTTCATCTGAGGGACAGGTGTCTATCTGAGGAACAGGTGTCCATCTGAGGGACAGGTGTTCATCTGAGGGACAGGTGTTCATCTGAGGGACAGGTGTCCATCTGAGGGACAGGTGTCCACCTGAGGGACAGGTGTCCATCTGAGCTAATTAATGGTCACTAAACTAGAACTTCAGCAGCACTGGGTCGTCAACAGAACTTGTTTTTTGTTAAAGAAATGTTCAAAGAAAGTTGAAGGAAGAAGTGAAAATGAGTTATGTGAATAAAATTAAGATAAAAACTGGAATAAAATAGAAGAATGAAGACCTCGTTTGTAGTTTTATTGTGTAGACTCTCTCAAACTCCTGTTTTAGTTTTGAAGGTTTTCCATAAAGACATGAGGAAGAAGTTTGAGGAGGCCTTAAAGAGAGAAGACTTCACAGCAACAGATTCAAGCATTTTAAACCAGATGGTGAGACTCAGAGATGAGTTATTCATCCATCTTCAGCTTTCAGTTCACCTCCAGACAGTGAGTGTTTCCTAAGACATCACAATTTATAAATGAAAATATCCTGTAAATATCCTGTTATCAATCACAGGGCAGAGAGAGATACTTATCCCTGCAGAACCTGTCAGATGTCACGTTTCATTAAACCTGATAGGATCATATCTGAGTGGCCCTTCATGAAGAGGTTTCTAACTCCAGGCGGACCAGCGCTGCACGGTCCTGATGGGAGACCCTCGATCTGACGAACTTCACATCCTGTTGCAGCTCAGTGAATGAGTGGTCACATGACCTCTGAAGCTAGTGGACACACACGGTAGGACCTCCGACACACACACACACACACACACACACACACACACACACACACACACACACACACACACACACAATGAAACTTTAACTTTTGTTCTTCAGATTTTAAACTAAACTGTGAAAGCAGGACAGGAGAACACAGAGAATCAGGGAGTTTTCCCTCAGACTCCACTGACCTGGTCCTAAGGCCTACAGACACCTCAGAGATGTCCCCTCTCACATCCACTACACAGTTAGTCCAGATGTTGTCCAGTTCAGTGTTTCTACATGACTGGAGCAAATATGTTGAATAGTTCATTTTCTATTTTTTCACAGGTGGCTGTGTTAGTCTCTACCAGCATCGTTGGAAACATCAACTCTCTCCTCTTTCAGGAGTTTTAGCTCCTGTAATACTGTCAGTTTGTTCTAGTGTAAATATTGTTTATAGTTTGTGTCGTCTACTTGTTCTCCACATTGTGTTCTCTAACCTTTGTCTGTCAGTCTGTGTACTTATATGTACTATTGTACTAGACTTCCTTTAGTTTTACGCAGTATCAACAGTCTGGACACTTTTAAAAAGCAGCTGAAGACTCAATCATTTAAAACTGCTTTTAATTCAATCTTTTATATCCTGGTATTTAACCATCTTTATTAGTACTTTGATCAGTATGTGTTTTTAAATATATTTTTAATTAGTTTTATTTTTAAATAGTCTTTTATTTTAATTTCTTTTATTATTTTTATTTGTTTTAAATAGTTTTGTTTTAAATAGTTGTTATTTTTAGAGAGCAAATGCCTTTGTGTGTTTGTGTTTTTATCAGCTATGTTATGTTTTTTAGTTTGATTTGATCCGTTATTAATTCGTGTTTTTAGTCCTGATTTTAGTGTTTTTTCTATTTTATGGATCAGGATGTCTGTCAAAGTCAGTTGTTGATTTGGTTTTTTGTCATTTAATCATCTTTTATTTTGATGTTTTTTTGTGAAACACTTTGATTTATTTCTGTAAAAGTTGCTATAGAAATAAACTTTATATCTGAATTTAAATATATATTATATCTGTATATATGTGTATAAATGTATATATTATATACAAATACATATTATATTTGTATATGTCTATATAATATGTATATATAATATACATATATGTGTATTATATATTTTATATAATTACTAATAGATTATATATATGTATATATAACCATATTTATTAGGTAAAATATGTATATTACACATGAAATGTACTGTATAAGTCTATTAAATGGCTGAGTAGTACTTTCTGCATCTGTCATATACGTAGGATTGTGTGTTTTGCAGAATATTCTATTACTACAAGCCAACAATTAATATGAAATAGTCCGAACTATCTGTCCTGTATTATAGCTAAATGTTTCGCGTTTGCAAACAAAAAACGGCATGAAAATCAGTTTAGTATTTATCGAGTTATGATTTAATAAATGCGCTGAAGCGTCATTGCTCTGCCAAACAGTTTACACCGTGGAGCTGAGGAGACCGGTCCAAGATGGCGGCCCCACCGCTCACCAGCGCCTATAGGCAGTAGCGGTCAATGCGGTGTCTACTGATATATTATGTCTATGGATGAGACCATTGAGTCCAGGATCAAGACCAGAATCAGAACTGGATCCAGACTAGAACCAGGACCAGACCCAGTCACAGCTGTTTAACACAATGCTAATGGAGCAGATCCAGGACCATGTGACCAGTATCAGACCCTCTTGAAGTTTGTCCAGGAACTTCCTAGTTTGACTTCTTGCTCAGAAGTGTGTAGAAAGAAACACATGGAGACGACCTAAGCAAACAATCGATCCCATGTAGAAAAGCTCCATCAGATGAATCCATCCAGTAGGAGACAAATAAACTCTGGATGAAATCAGGACTTCTGACATTTCCTGACTTGGTTCCATTGAAAACAGCATCAAGAAACAACGGACTTCCTGATCACATCATCAAAGTGTTTGAGAGAGGGAAACTGAACTGAAACATTCATGGAGTCAGAAGTACTTTAAAGACTCAGTGTGTAGTGTAGTTAGAAAGCTGATGATCATTGAGTCAACAAATACCAACTAGATTGTTTACTAGTTCAAATACTAGAACAAATACAGACTTTATTGTTGAGCTTTGATTGAACACACAAACACTCATTATTTCATCAATGTGACAAACAGCTGCTCCAGTTAACATTTACACACAAACTTTAAAACTTTCATCACAATCATTTGAATTTAGTAGTAGTAGTATTTGAAAAGTACAAATGAAAGTTTTGAATCACTGAAAAAAGTGAGAATAAAGAAAATCCAGTGTGTAAATCAGCTTGAGCAGCACAATAATGAAAACAGGAGAACTAGAATAACAAAAGGGAATGAAAAAGTAACAATCAGTTCAGAATGTGTGAAGGAAACCCTACAGCTGTTCTCTCAGGTTTTACTAGGAATGAACTTTCCTCCTAGATTGACTAAACCTACTCAGCACTGACCTGGAGATGAACGCTACAACAACACACTTCATTCTACTAAACAACAAACCTTGGACCTTGCAGATTGCTCAGTTTCATTTATTCGATTGATCGAACACCGGGCCCATTTAGCACATAAATCCATAGGATTAGACTCTAAATTAGTCGATCAGTCAGTCATCATATAGAAATTTCTAAAAACTCTCCATTCGGAGTCGAGCGCAGCGCAGCATCAGGTGAGGTGCAGCTCTGCGGGACTCTGATTACCGTATAATATTAACGTTCATTATAGGGCTGCAGCTATCGAATATTTTTGTAATCGAGTACTCTATCGAATCTTTTTTCGATTAATCGAGTACTCTAATAAATTACATGTATGTATATATAAATATACATGAATATACATACATATAAATATATATGTATGTATAAATTACATGTACAATGTATAAATCTGAGAGAAAATAACAAAGTATTAAACATTTTTTAAATAAAAAATAGATATAAACCATGGTTTTGTGGCATATAAGTGCATTTACTATTATTACTGGTATTTATTGCTTACCTCGGAACTTTCTGTTATGTTACTGTCTTCCCCTCACACACCTTTTTTCAGTCGGACTGAAGTGAAAGTGCTGCAGTCATAGATATCATGGCTGCAGCACCAAGTTAATTCCATACGCAATGCGTGGCTTCGACTAATTGCTGGAATGCCTGTTTTTTGCGGCACAAATCTCATAGCATATGTTTCATTTTGCTCTGTTCCTGTTTACCTTTCCAAAATGCGGCGAAACTTTAGAGTTTTTCGGAATTTTTAACCCGCAACTCGCTACGCTGTTTTGACAGGGAGGGGAGGGGCTCTCTGCTCCTCCGTCTCACCTGTGTCTCCACCCGTGTAGCTGCGCAGGCGGCTAAATGAAGCATCTCAGTACCAAAGTCGGCACCGTGTTTTTTCGCTACCGGTACCTACCGGCATCTTTCAGTCTGTGGCGGTCTAGTACTAGTAGTAATAGTACGGTCTAGTTGTCCGCCATGGCTTAAGATTAATTTAAGTTACATTCGCTACTCGCGTGTGCATTCATTGCAGTGTGTATGTGCGCCACTTATTTCGGTCCGGGTGAAACATGACCGCGGGCGATTGCAAAGCCATGAATTAATTAAATATGAATTAAACGAAGCCTCGAGGCAGAGAATTTGCCTCGAGGCTTTTTTGTACTCGAATTATTCGAGGTACTCGAAGAATCGTTTCAGCCCTAGTTCATTATGAGATCAGGAGAGAGAAATGAGGGGTTCACATATTTTTCATTGAGATACTCAGGGGAAAACCTGGTGCTGATGTTTAATGCGGACCTCCTCGTAGGTTAGTGAGTGTTTGGAATCCAGTTCTATGTGTGCGCTCGCAGAGCGGATTTTGCGCATCAGCCTCCACAGCCTATAACTCTACTCTGAGAGCGCATTACAACAGGAAGTGTAGTTAATCCATATCTGTTCGCACGCTGAGCACCGGATTGCAAAGGGGCATTTGAGCGGATCAGGTCTGACACCTGATGCGCTCTGGCGGACCAGTTCCTGTGGTTCTTCTGCTGCAGAGCGCAGGATGTGTGGAACACAGGTCTGCGCTCTGCAGAACCTCAGTCTGCTGGGCTACAGTTATTGGTGGAGATGCAGCGCTATTTCTGCATCCTTGGTTCCAATTATTAGTGGGGACAATTAAGTGATTGCCAATGATGGTCTGATGGACGGGATGGCGCGCGCGCGCACACCTGTCAGAATGACCGGTGCCCATCAAATATGGAAAATTTCCGGTTAACGCGACCTCTGCTGGAAATAGACATGTACTTAAATAACTGGTGTGAATGAAGCAGTTCGTTTTGATTGTGACGTCCTTCTCACAGACAGAACAAACAGTTCACAGTATTTCCTTTGCAATATAACTTTAACACTACTTGAAATGATTTTTGTGCTCATTACTTTTAGTTGTTGGTGGTGTAATGGTTATGTCTCTGGTTTGTGCTGTTGGAGGTCATAGGTTCAAATCCAGCTCCTGTTGAAATGGTAAATTTAGTTTATTTTAACCTGTTGACTTTTGAAAGCCTATCTGAAGGTTGTTACATAACTATTATTCAAAACTACACAGAGACTACATACATTAAAAAGGTTTAAGTCTTCTTTCATTAAACAGTATCAAAATGTTTCACAACTGAGCCAAATGTCCTCTTTTTCAAAAATCTAATTATGGTCATCCTACACTCTGTACCTTTGTCTTCTTCTATTTTATTTGACGTTTTGACAAATTAAGAGCTCTAGTTTAGCCAGTTGTGTCAGCCAGAGTGGTCAACTCCAAATTTTAAAGTATCGGTAACTTCCTGTTTATCTTGAAAATCGAGCTCTGCACTGCCCTCTAGCATCCTGGTCTCTTCCGTTGTGTTTTGGGTTTTTGCATGCTTTCTGATTTGCATGTGTTTTGGGTTTTTGCATGCTTTCTGGTTTGCATGTGTTTTGCAAACAAAACAGGGAGGAAAAAATACAACAGCAACAAACAGCATATGAATGTACAACAGTTGTGATATTCTTCAAATGTATACGTATACACCAGTCCAAGAGAGTTTTGCATGTGCTTTGGATTTTGCATGTTTTCTGATTTGCATGTGTTTTGGGTTTTGCATGTGTTTTGTCTCTAGGGGCCACCGTATTAAACAACCATAACAAGGAAATAAAAGAATCAATATATGCATCAAATCAAAGGTATTAAGGAATTATGAAAATATAAATTTGACAGCTAAACAGTTGCACAAAGTGAACATCCTGTTGAATCAGTCTCTGAAAGTGTTACTGAGAGAGTTACATCTTCATCATATTTTCTATAGGGAAGTGTCCCAAACACATTTTTATGCTTATGACACCACTGTTCAGGAGTCATTAAATAGGTCCTGACCTGTGTGGATTCTCATATGTGAGTTTAGAGTTGACTTGTACCTAAACCGTTGGCCACAATCACCACAACAAAATGGCTTCTGACCTGTGTGGATCATCATGTGTGTGTTTAAAGTTGACTTTCGGCTAAAACTTTGTCCACAATCACCACAACAAAATGGCTTCTGACCTGTGTGGATCATCATGTGTGTGTTTAAAGTTGACTTTCGGCTAAAACTTTGTCCACAATCACCACAACAAAATGGCTTCTGACCTGTGTGGATCATCATGTGTGTGTTTAAAGTTGACTTTCGGCTAAAACTTTGTCCACAATCACCACAACAAAATGGCTTCTGACCTGTGTGGATCATCATGTGTGTGTTTAAAGTTGACTTTCGGCTAAAACTTTGTCCACAATCACCACAACAAAATGGCTTCTCACCTGTGTGGATTGTCATGTGTTTGACCAAATGTGACTTTTCCCTAAAACGTTGTCCACAATCACCACAACTAAATGGCTTCTCACCTGTGTGGATCATCAGGTGTGTGTTTAAAGTTGACTTTTGGCTAAAACTATGTCCACAATCACTACAACAAAATGGCTTCTGACCTGTGTGGATTCTCATGTGTTTGTCTAAATGTGACTTGTTCCTAAAACGTTGGCCACAATCACCACAACAAAATGGCTTCTGACCTGTGTGGATTCTCATATGTGTGTTTAAAGTTGACTTTTGGCTAAAACATTGTCCACAATCACCACAACAAAATGGCTTCTGACCTGTGTGGATTCTCATGTGTTTGTCTAAATGTGACTTGACCCTAAAATGTTGTCCACAATCACCACAACAAAATGGCTTCTGACCTGTGTGGATTCTCATGTGTGTGGTTAAATTTGACTTGTCCCTAAAACGTTGTCCACAATCACCACAACAAAATGGCTTCTGACCTGTGTGAATTCTCATGTGTGTGTTTAAATGTGACTTGACCCTAAAACATTGTCCACAGTCACCACAACAAAATGGCTTCTGACCTGTGTGGATTCTCATGTGTGTGTTTAAATGGAACTTTTCCCTAAAACGTTTTCCACAATCACCACAACAAAATGGCTTCTCACCTGTGTGGATCATCATGTGTATGTTTAAATTTGACTGGTACCTAAAACTTTGTCCACAATCAACACAACAAAATGGCTTCTGACCTGTGTGGATTCTTGTGTGTATTTCTAGACTTTGTTTTGTGGTAAATCTTTTCCCACAGAGATCACAACCATATAGTCTCTTCCTTGTCTGGACTTTCCTGCTCGTCTTGACTCTGCCTACACCTGACTCAGGAGACCTGATCTCCTTCCTGTTTTTGTTACTGTCTTCAGTTTCTGACCCAGTGTCTGACAGCTGAGAGTCAGGATTGTTTACATGGTCTTCCTCTTCATCATCCTCACTGACTTCAGTTTGTGAAGAGCTGGAATCTTCTTCCTGAGTATTTGGGGTTCCTGGGCTCCTGATGGTTTCTGCTCCTCCACAGTCCTCTCCACCAGTTGCTGCTGTCATCTGGTCAGTGGAGCTGCTGGCTGGAAGCACTTGGTGCTGAGGAAGCTGTGACAACACAGGTTTCTCTTCATCATCCTCACTCTTCAAAGGAACTGCAAGGAAGGGAAGCCTGGTGTCATCGGTCTCCTCCTTAATATTGAGCTTGTCTTCATCCAGACTGGTCCAGAGTTCCTCCTCTTCCTCCTTTATGTTGAGGGGCTCTGGGTCCTGCTGGTCCACACCAGGCCTCCATTCTCCAGGAGCTTCTCCTTTCATTAAAACCAACTGTTGATCTGCAGTCAGACCTGAAACACACAAACCATCTGATTGAATAAACTCTGTCACTGAGCTGAAAACTCACAGTAACCAATAGACTGTAGGCTGAGCTCAGGGACGAGCCCAGAACGAGGCAGGATTGTTGATCATGTCGGTCTATAAAAGCATCCTGTCATCTCTAATGAAATGAGATTCTTGTGATTGTAACTCTTGTGTGTGAATCTCCCTCTGCAGTGATGCTCTAGGATCAACAAGGGTGTCCTAAATAGAAGAGCTTTCTGCTCTGAGTCTGAGGAGAAATCAGGAAGGAGTTTAGAATTTTCCTCTAACTTTGAAGACCACCTAGATTTATAAAAGCCTGTAAACATCATCTAAATGTAAACAGAGTCACATGTTAAGGTGACAGAGGTAATAGAGGTAAACAAGGTGCTGTAGTTCACCAACTGTCCCACAGAATCACTGTCTGTGTGACCTGTTAGCAGCAGTATTCAGTTCAGTGATGCTCTTGCGTAGAAGCTGTTCAGCAGCCTGGTGGTGTGTTTTTATGGCCCTGTCTGGTTTGTCAGATGGAAGAAGCTTAAAGAGATGGTTAGTAGGGTGGGTTGAGTCTTTTAGGATGTTTGATGTTTTCCCAATGCAGCCAGCAGTGAGAATGTCCTCCAGGTCAGCAGCTGTGTGTTTGTTCTTTTCTCTGCAGCTTGAATGACTCTCTGTCAGCTGCTGCTGTACCACACCAGGATGCTGATGGTCAGGACTCTCTCTATGGAGCAGAGAGAAAACCACACCAGCAGCTTGATCTTCCTGAGAGCTCTCAGGGCAGATTGTGTAGATCTGATTGTGTGTATTGTAACCTCATAATCTACTTTGACTGAAGAACTGACCTTTGGACAAAAATCAACAATATCAACCAGAACACAGGCTCCTCATGACACAACTCTGCTCATCTCCCTTGTTCTTAAAAATCCTCCCCATCACTCTTCTCCTCCACTCCTCAGACTTCCTCTCACCCTCTAAGATCTGGTTCAGTGACCTGGTCAGAAACTCTACTGCCACCTCTCCTAGAGACTTCCAGACCTCCACAGGTCTCTCATCAGGACCAGCTGTCTTTCACTCTTCATCCTCTTCAACGCTCTCCTCACTTCATCCTGACTAATCTTTGATACTTTCTGATCCACACCAGTCTCCTCCTCTGTTTTGTTTGTCTTTATTTTAGACAAAGTAATCCAGTCTTGCGTTGCGGTTTTTAGCCTTCTTTATTACCGGCTTCACCAAGCAAACATTTCTCCCTCCATACGTGTACAAGTCTTCTTCTTTTGTACCCTATCCTATCACCCAATTGTCAATGTATAATACAGTGCCACCTATGTGGTCACAAGTAACATTACAATTACACATCAGGAGGACACAATAACATCACATCCCCCCACCTTTAAGTAATAACAGGAAAACATTGACAGTTTGCACACACATGAAAAACAGTGCATTACCTATAAACATTCATCAGGTACCATCATCATTATTAATAAATAGTATTCACATTATATATAAATACAAATCATTTACAGGGCTCAATAATACAAAAACAGCAACCAGGACTCACAAATTAAGCCTATCAGGCTCCCTGATCGTACGTTTAGATCTTCTAAGCACAGGACCCGAACTAACACCGACATCCACATCAGGTTCAAGACATGTCTGATCAGTATCAGGCACAGAAACTTCACCATCAACCTTTGGAAACGTCTCACCAGTTCTTAATAGATCACGCCGATTTCTGCGAAATACCTGACCCCCCTCAGTTCTCAC
This sequence comes from Callopanchax toddi, assembly GCA_006937965.1. Classification (NCBI taxonomy): domain Eukaryota; kingdom Metazoa; phylum Chordata; class Actinopteri; order Cyprinodontiformes; family Nothobranchiidae; genus Callopanchax; species Callopanchax toddi. The sequence continues at coordinate 302,485 of SSNR01000162.1, read as the reverse complement.
AGCATAAGATCTTGGACCTGCCTCATGAAGAACTGTGGCCTTGGTGCCCCATTGGTTCTGGTCATGAATCCTAATGATGTCATCAGGCACTAGAGGCTTCAGTTCTCTTGTAGCTTTGTCATATCGCCTTTTCTGCTCCCACTTAATGCTCTGCTGACGTTTAAGTATCTCCACATCATGTGACACACTCACACGAACAGGTAAAGTTGTACGCAGCTGTCTCCCCATCAACAGTTCAGCAGGAGATAAACCACTGGCAAGAGGAGAGGACCTATAGCTCAAAAGAGCTAAATAAGGATCAGAACGACTGTCTGCAGCCTTCTTCAGGAGCTGCTTGGCAACATGAACACCCTTTTCCGCCTGACCATTCGACTGAGGATGATGAGGACTAGATGTAATATGGACAAAACCATACTCTCTCGCAAAAGCCGTCCACTCTGCACAGTTATAGCATGGACCATTATCACTTACAACAGTGTGCGGTATACCATATCTGGCAAAAATAGACTTCACGTGTGTGATTACTTGTGTGGCAGTAGCGTTAGACAAAAGCGCTATCTCTGGAAAGTTTGAAAAGTAGTCGACCACGAGTAAATACACTTTGCCATTAAAATGAAATAGATCTGTTCCAACCTTCTGCCATGGCGCTGAAGGAAGATCAGAAACTATCATCGGTTCTCCAGACTGTCTAGACTGGAACTTTTGACAAGTGTCACATCTTGAAATAAGGCTCTCAATATCTTTAATGATGCCTGGCCAGTACACAGCTCCTCTGGCTCGTCGTTTACATTTTTCTATTCCAAGATGTCCTTTGTGTATTTTCTGTAGGATCAGTGGTCGCAATTTCTGTGGAACCACAATCCTGTCACCTCTCAACAACAAACCATCACACACACACAACTCAGACCTGACATGAGAGTATTTAGAGCAACACCCTCTAGGCCAACCCTCATTGATGTACCCCATCACCGTCTGGAGCTCCTCATCCTCCATGGTTCCATCACACAACTGCTTCATCATCACATCAGAAACTGGCAGAGAGTTTATAATCATGTTCACATGATAATCAATGTCTGACTCAGACGAACTCACACTGCTCTTCAATGGAACCCTCGACAGAGCATCTGCCAGAGCTAAATGTTTACCTGGAGTGTAAACTAACTCAAAGCAGTACTTCTGCATCTTCATCATCATTCGTTGGATTCTAGGAGACATGTCAACTAAGTTCTTCTTTATTATTGACACTAAAGGACGATGATCCGTCTCAACAGTAAATGTAGGTAAACCATACACATAACAGTGAAACTTCTCCAACCCATAGGCCTCACCCAGACACTCTTTCTCAATCTGAGCATAACTTGTTTCTGTGTCGGTCAAAGCTCTAGAAGCATATGCTACAGGTTTCCAACTGCCTGCTTCATGCTGAAGAAGAACAGCCCCCATACCATTCTTTGAAGCATCAGTGGAAATCCTTAACGGCTTAGTTGGATCATAATAGGCTAACACAGGTTTGGTCGTTAGTGTAGACCTAAGATCGTCCCACTCACGCTCATGTTCATTCATCCACACGAACTCTGCAGAGTCTTTTAATAAACCTCGCAACGCGGTTGTCCTCGTTGACAAGTTGGGAATAAACTTCCCCACGAAGTTTAACATGCCTAAAACACGTAGAACGCCACTCTTATCAGTCGGGCGAGACATGGCAGCTATGGCCTCTATTTTAGACTGATCAGGCTCAACCCCATGTGCAGATAACTTATCACCCAAAAAAGTGATTTCTCTAACACCAAAACTGCATTTGGCACGATTCAGTCTCAGGTCACCTTCTTTTACTCGCTGCAACACCGCTTTTAACCTCTGGTTGTGTTCAGATAATGTGGAACCCCAGATGATGATGTCATCAACATAACAACGAACACCATCCAGACCTTCCAACAGATTATCCAAGGCACGATGGAAAACTTCAGATGCTGAAATAATACCAAATGGCATCCTGAGAAACCTGTACCTCCCAAAGGGAGTATTGAATGTACAATACTTTGAACTGGTTTCATCCAGTTTAATCTGCCAAAAACCTTGAGCAGCATCCAACTTTGGAAAGTAACTTGCTCCAGCCATTTCACTAACAATTTCTTCACGTTTAGGAATCTGATAATGCTCTCTTTGGATGTTGCAGTTTAGATCCCCAGGATCCATACAAACTCTTAGATCATTGTTTTTATTACGTTTATCGACACACACCATTGACTTCACCCACTTCATAGTTCACCCACTCTGTTCAGCTTTCTCTTTTGTTTTCCTCATTTATCAACTCTTCAAAGTATTCTTTCCATCTTTCCATCACACTTCTGTTATTTGTCAACAGATGTCCATCCTTGTCCTTCACCACCCAGACCAGGGCTGTACAGTGTGACATATATGTCACACGTGTGATAAAGAAAACTATTTTTAGACGTAGCACTCGTGAGTCGTGAGACATTTTTACAAGTTACTTTTCTGCTGATTCAGCGAGTTGGAACACCTGTCCAGTGTTTCTGCCTTACAGATTCAGCTAAGTATGAAACAACAAATACAACAAAATTAAATTAAAATAAAAAACATCTCTTTCAGTGAACACGTTGCTTCCATAAAATAAATGTCCGACACAGATTGAAGCCTTCTTGAGCGATTTGGAGACGGAGCAGCAGCTGATAGGTCGAGTCTGTGTGACACTCACACAATGTAAGGTCACATTATATGAAATTCTGCTTCTTCTATTTATTGATCTATCCACTTATTTATTGGAAATGTTATTTCTGTGGAGGAAATATGCAAATACGTACTAAAAAGGTAAACCTCAGCCTCCTAGTTAAGACAGAGACAGAATCTAAAATAGAAACGTGTAATACTCAATGTGACCAGTAGGAGGCAGTGTGGTGCTTTGCTTCTCCCCTGGGACTCTCGTGGTACGAACTGTGGTTGACTTCCTCATTCTTCTGAGTGAAGCTGCACTGAGCAGAAGCAAAGTCTCCGTCTCAGATTAGTCCTGTTTGTACAGGTTAGTAGCGTGGTGACAACTGTTGGACTGATGTGATTTACTTTACCGCTAGAAACAGATCCATCTGGACAGGTACTGAACGGTTAAAGGGACTGTCTGAAGGACTGACAGCAGTGGCGCCTCCAGACATTTTACACAGGGGGGCCAGATGGGGCCACTTAAATCTTGGGGTGGCACACCAAAAGGACAAACCATAATTTAAAATGTTATTATGTCGTAGTAAACCGGCCTGTAGAAAACAGAGACTTAAGGAAACTTCTCCTGATTTACTTTGGACAAAATACCATTTCATTGTTGAGGACGTTTCTGAGGGGGACGTTAGACAGTAAACGTTAGAGAGACATTTCTGAGGGGGACGTTAGACAGTAAACGTTAGAGAGACATTTCTGAGGGGGACGTTAGACAGTAAACGTTAGAGAGACATTTCTGAGGGGGACGTTAGACAGTAAACGTTAGAGAGACATTTCTGAGGGGGACGTTAGACAGTAAACGTTAGAGAGACATTTCTGAGGGGGACATTAAACAGTAAACGTTAGAGAGACATTTCTGAGGGGGACGTTAGACAGTAAACGTTAGAGAGACATTTCTGAGGGAAATAGAATAGAAATTGTTGAAAATATTTCTAATATTAATAGTATTCAAAATAACTCTTGAGGGGGGGGGTGTAGTTTACTTAGGGGGGGAAACGCCCCCAAGCGCCCCCTGGTGGTGCCGTCCCGGTCCAGAAGGACGAGGACAGAGACTTTTCTGGAGTCTGTGTTTCTCTGCAGCTCATCAACAACTTGAATCAGAGCTGTTTCTGTTTCTATGGTTACAGTGAAAACCAGACTGGTCAATATCAACAACAGAGAACTGGTCATCTGACTGGAAACTGGCCTGAGACAAATCCATCACATGTCTTATTAGGATGAAATGAAGAAGTGAGGAGTCGGGCTGTTACCAGGGTTTTCCTGGTGGGAAGGCAGCTTCCTCTCCAGGCTCATTCTCTTGGGAATCGGAGCAAATGAAGAATCTTTGGTGAAGCAGGAAGTTCAGCTGATCTGTAACGATGTAGCAAACCAGATCTGACATCAACACTGACATCAGACTAGCAGAAGATTACACTCAAAGGAACAATTCACACTTCAGTCACTGACTGACAGACAGGAAAAAGCTCTGAATCACCTTCATGATACAGATCACAAGGAGCTTTACAACTAGAAACTAATGAGACAATTAGAAATCAGTCAGACTAATGTCCACCAGCAGCTGTCCCCTGAAGTCCTGCTGAGGACACTTTTAGCTCTCGCTCTCTCTCCTCCACTCAGCCAGCTTGGAGTGGTTTTTAAACCATGTAGCTTTATTTAGCTGACACTTTTCTAACAAACATCAGGTCAAATTACAGCAACAACTTTGATCCATCTGAATATTGTTCAAAAGGCTAAAAGACTAAAAGGCTTTCTCTACGTCTGCAGTGTTTTGATCAGGCATCCACGTAGACACCTACCCAGTGTGGAGGGTAGAATGCTTTTGCCTGCTCCTCTTAATAGAGACTAAATCACCTTTGGTTTCATCTGAAAGGACCAGAAATGTCATTTGATTAGAAACCAGCTGATTCTCCTAACAAAGTTATTTCTCCACTGATCCAGATGGAGGAAGATGAAGCAGACTCTTCAGTTTTTAGTCCAGACCTCAGAGACTCGAAATGAGCTGCTTCTCCTTCAGGCTGAGGATGCAGCTCCAAACATCTCTGAAGACACTTCATCAGGTTTTAGTCAGGAGATTCACTGGTTTTGGTTTGATGCTTTTCTCTCTCTCCTTTTAGCTGCAGCTAGTATTCATTTGTTCTCTTCTTTTCTGCATTCTGCTGTCTCCGCGTGTCTGTTAGCTTCCCTCCGTCACGGTGAGTCTGAACGGTGACTGAGCAGAGTTAGAGTTCAACTCCAAAGCACATCTCTGGAGAGAAAGCAGGAAAACAGCCCAGAACGAGCACAGCCGCTAACAGAAGGACAGAAAGGCCTCTTCACTTTACAGCTACTAGTTAGCACTTCAGGCTAAGCTATCAGCTAGCATGTAGCTTCAGATCGTAACGTTCTACTTACTCTAGAAGCAGTCAGCTGCTCCACTTCTCGCTGCTTTGCTGTTTAACAGACTGTCGGCCGGAGCCTCTTCAAAGAAACGAAGAGAAAAACAAGACAGAAAACTAGAAACCCAGAAAAGTCCAGCGAGATGAACTCTCTCTGCTCCGTCTCTGCTCCGGATACAACACACACACACTAGACCCGCCCCCGTTGTCACAACAACCAGCTGACAGACAGCTCTACAAGCCAATAGAACACAGGTTGCATTCAAGTGCATCAGGAAGGTTTCCTGAGGACAAAATCACAGAATCCTAGAATTTTAGTTTGGTGTTTCCTGTGTTTACAGGGGGAGGAGGACAGCAGAGACCAGTGAAGATGAAACTCCTTTGACCCTGGCTCTCTCTCTACAATCCAAACCAAGACTGAGGCTAGAAAAGAAACTTCCAACAAAAGAGGAGTTNTGGGGGGGGGGGGTGTAGTTTACTTAGGGGGGGAAACGCCCCCAAGCGCCCCCTGGTGGTGCCGTCCCGGTCCAGAAGGACGAGGACAGAGACTTTTCTGGAGTCTGTGTTTCTCTGCAGCTCATCAACAACTTGAATCAGAGCTGTTTCTGTTTCTATGGTTACAGTGAAAACCAGACTGGTCAATATCAACAACAGAGAACTGGTCATCTGACTGGAAACTGGCCTGAGACAAATCCATCACATGTCTTATTAGGATGAAATGAAGAAGTGAGGAGTCGGGCTGTTACCATGGTTTTCCTGGTGGGAAGGCAGCTTCCTCTCCAGGCTCATTCTCTTGGGAATCGGAGCAAATGAAGAATCTTTGGTGAAGCAGGAAGTTCAGCTGATCTGTAACGATGTAGCAAACCAGACCTGACATCAACACTGACATCAGACTAGCAGAAGATTACACTCAAAGGAACAATTCACACTTCAGTCACTGACTGACAGACAGGAAAAAGCTCTGAATCACCTTCATGATACAGATCACAAGGAGCTTTACAACTAGAAACTAATGAGACAATTAGAAATCAGTCAGACTAATGTCCACCAGCAGCTGTCCCCTGAAGTCCTGCTGAGGACACTTTTAGCTCTCGCTCTCTCTCCTCCACTCAGCCAGCTTGGAGTGGTTTTTAAACCATGTAGCTTTATTTAGCTGACACTTTTCTAACAAACGTCAGGTCAAATTACAGCAACAACTTTGATCCATCTGAATATTGTTCAAAAGGCTAAAAGACTAAAAGGCTTTCTCTACGTCTGCAGTGTTTTGATCAGGCATCCACGTAGACACCTCCCCTCCACACTGGAAGTAGCTGAAAGCTGAGGCTACCTGTTGACAGTAAAACACCTGATCTGTAATAATGAGGCTCCAGAGAGCGGGGTTCGACTCCCACCTCTTCTAGTTAACAGCCAGGAGTTCCTGGAGGAGAAACCATCAAACAAACAGCTGCGTTCTCAGCTAAATGAAACACTGGACCCTGGACCTGCTCAGAGAAAGTCCATCCTTCAATAGTTGTCAGCTAAATGAAACACTGGACCCTGGACCTGCTCAGAGAAAGTCCATCCTTCAATAGTTCTCAGCTAAATGAAATACTGGACCCTGGACCTGCTCACAGAAAGTCCATCCTTCAATAGTTCTCAGCTAAATGAAATACTGGACCCTGGACCTGCTCAGAGAAAGTCCATCCTTCAATAGTTCTCAGCTAAATGAAATACTGGACCCTGGACCTGCTCAGAGAAAGTCCATCCTTCAATAGTTCTCAGCTAAATGAAATACTGGACCCTGGACCTGCTCAGAGAAAGTCCATCCTTCAATAGTTCTCAGCTAAATGAAATACTGGACCCTGGACCTGCTCAGAGAAAGTCCATCCTTCAATAGTTCT